>JAPPVO010000007.1:91644944-92244944 GCA_030407325.1 Camellia japonica
AACAAAACAACAAAACTGACCCAATACCCAAGTCAGAAAGCAATTATCAGCACTTGTACATTGCTCAAAACAGTGCATGCCATTCACCATAGCTGGGGTAATCTGAGCGCCATCCGCAGGTGGTTCATCCCCCAATCACATCACATTATCCCCCACAAGTTCACTGGTCAAGTGCCGATAGACTTTGTAGGACTCGGTGCAAGGACGACTCTATTGTCGATCAGATCTTGTATTTCGTGGCGAAGACGAAAGCACATGTCAGTGTCATGGCCAGCTCGCTGATGGAAGGCACAGTAGTCGGCTGGGTTGTGTGAGAGAGGGAGGTTCTTGGGTAGTGGCTGCGGCTCCAGGGGCTTCAGATGCCCTTTCTTGATCAAAACCCCCAGAACTTTGGATAGGGGCATGTATAGTGGAGTGAACACCCTTTGGCCCTGAGGTGGGTTTTTGGCTATTTGCGAGCTAGCTCCGGATGCACCGATAAAAGGGGTGGCCGTTTTTTGTGTGGTGGTGGTAACCATGCCCACGTCTGAAGCTCTGGCATTTTCAGCACTACTTATGCCTGCATTTGCGTTACGGTTGAAGGTCCTCCTGGGTTGCTCCCTGTCGCTGTCAATCAAGCCCTGTTTCATAGCATCCTCAATTTGTACCCCCATCTCATGCAAATCTGAAAAGGTAGGGAAGGGGAGCACGATCATCTTTTGCATCAGCTTGGGTTGGAGGTTGCGCACAACCATCCTTATCTGGTCTTTATCAGTGGGCCTTAAAGTCATCATTGATGCCTTCGCCCTCCACCGCATCACAAAATTCGAGAAACTCTCCTCGGGCTCTTGCCTTGTTGTCTCAAGATCACGGGTTGTGATCTCGATCTGAGTGTTATAAGAGTATTGCGCGACGAAGGCCTCGGCCATCTCCTCCCAGCTTTGTTTCATTGAATCCTCTAATTTGGCGTACCAGATGACCGCAATACCCGACAGGGTCCTACCAAAAAGGGAGAGCTTCTGTAGTCTTGTCAAGCCCATCGGGCGCAGAACATCTGAAAACAAACTCAGGTGGACCATGGGATCTCCTGACCCGTCAAAACGGTCGATGTGAGGCATCTTGAACCTGTCCGGCAGTGTCACAGCTGCGTCGGTGTACCCGTCCTCAATGTCCGGGATGGACTTTACCCCCTGGGATTTCTTAAACATCTTCTCAAGTTTGCTCAATTTTAACGCTGTAGGGTCGACCTCGAACTCGAAGGGAGAGTCCGGCAGATTGGTAGGCGCTTTGGATAGCTGGGGTAAAATTGGGGGCGGAGCTGGCCCTGTTGGAAAGCCTGTATCCTCTTGGACATTTTGGACATTTGGCGTCTCCTCGGGTATCAGAACCCTTGGTGGGGGAGGAGCCTGATGCGAAGCAGATGCCTCGGCTTGCTGCTGTAGCTTGGTTATTAGCTCTGCCTGTTGGGCCATGATCACAGTCTGTTGCTTGGCGAATTCCGCTTGGCGGACAGCATCTTGCTGCATGAGTTTCATACTTTCTTGCATCTGGCGCATCATTGCCTCCATTCCTGATGTGTTCTGCTGATCCATCTAACTGACTGGTATCTATCCCTGCAGTAGAAATTGAGACCTCAGCCTGACTGTTTGCTGGTGGGGCGGATAAGGGCCACTGATCTGGTAACTGCTGAACTGGTGATCTGTGCCTGACTGGTCCTTTTCACCCTGCCTCTGATAAAGGAACACTGATTGCCCTTGAACTGAATCTCTGACCCGACAAAGTCTATCAGTACAAGTCTAATGATCCTCGGGGGATATTGGAGCCTTCTGAAGCTATGGTTCCCAAGACTACCTAGCAAAAGAGAAAACAGACAGCATCTCAGCCTGATTTCACCTGAACAGATGCGAGCATAGTTGAATGAGTGTGCCCTCTCCTGAATTCTGCCCCAAAATTCTGCCTGTAAACTGCTACCCTCAGGTAAACTGAATCCCACCAAATACTGATGCCCGCAGGCCTGATACCCAAAATACTGAATTGGTGCCCGCAGGCCTGATGCCCAAACTCGCAAACTGATACATGCATTCCCTGTAGAGACGCACTCTAACAAGCACATAGCAGATATGTGAGAGCTAAAACACCCCTATGTTGGGGTAGGGTTTCCCTGTCCTATTTTGTCAGGAACTAGGGTTTCACTACGCACACAGCGGTTTCAAACAACCTATAAACGGGTAAGCAACCTGTCCTAGTTTGGAATGGTCACTATGGATCCGAATATGCACTAGGTCGAATGGTCAAAAAGGGTGCCCCGGTAAAACCGGGGTTTGTGTTCCCATGCTGTCAGAGCCCAGAGCCGATCAGCCTTACGGACATGACTTGACAAGACAAGCCTCCGGCAAATCGTTCGGGAATGGCATATGGCAAACACGGTGTCCTAGGCGCACCAATGCAAATGCAATGCAAAGAAACACACAAGTGTAGTCAAAAGCAGATATCATGAGTTCGAGTCAAGTTCTCTAAATCCCCAGCAGAGTCGCCAGAAACTGTAACAACGCCCGCGAGGGACCTCGCTACAGTTCGGACTCGATTTTGTTGCGGTTCTAAATCTCGAACCAAAGAGTCCAAATCCGGCAAATCGTTTTGAGAAAAACTGATTTTTTGAAAGAAGTGCCAAACATGGACTGCTTTGCCAGATAACAGAGTCGCCACCTAAATATTTTTTATGGGAAATTTAGGAAACCCTGACTCGGTGCCAAAGGCCACGTGTCCGTCATCACCAAAGTTGGCTCGGGAACTTGGGTACGATTGGGGAAGGTCACATCGTGAGCACCCCCGCTCGCCCGGTCAAAGACCGGCCTCTACTAACCATGATATCTGTTTTTGAAAACCTTGTATGCTCTTATTCCGATTATTAGCCTAGGTTACTATGTGATGCTCGCAGCAAACAAGTATAGACTGGGCCGCCTGAATTGGAACAAAACATTTGAAAATGGTTTGATGGTGCTACCCGCAGGTAGGCTAAAAACGCGGATTTGCCACCCCCAGGTGGGCTTAGAAAACATTATTGATGAATTGTTCCAATCCAAATAACCCAACCTCCACCCACAGGCATCAAGGCAGTTATATCACATAAGCATATAGCCTCATGGCAAGCATGCTATCATGGCAACACTCACACGCATGCAAGGATGCTAAAGCATAAAACTCACCTAGTACTCCAAGCCAAAAAAAGAAGCTGATTAGAAATCATGCATGGATCCTAAGTATACAGAAATGCCTAATGCAACACATGCAAAATGCAACTATAGCAGGCTCGGCTATTCTAAAGATGGCATGTGAAATGCTACAACTATCACGTATTCAATTTGGAATTGAAATACAGATGCAGTTTGTATGATGCGCCGAGCCCGGTGCGTGCAAAACAGATGAATGATGCAAACATGCTGTCATACTGTATGCTAATTGAAATATGCCCTATATCTAACCATCGTAAGCAGGTAAATAAAAGGGAGAAAGAAATGGGGATTGGAAGACATACATCACACACACGCACACTTATTACAGTTATGCCCTCGCGCAGAGGGTCCGAATAAATAATATACAGTCCGAAATGAAAGAATAATACAGATTTCTAATTAATGTACAGATTAACTACAAAAAAGTAAAACTGGCATGCAAGCCAGGGACTGCCTTGCTTCTGATGAATAATGTATGCCGGGCTGCTCTGGCGCGGAAATCCACTGGGATGCCCCAATTAGCCTCTGTTTGCACTTTTCTCGAAATGCGTGCCAAACTCTGAAAAGTTGTTGATCCTTGATTTTGCTGCAACAGAGAGCAGGAAAAGGGCATAGCAATGTATTTCACAAATATATGCATGCCTCGATTCTCGTGCCACCAATCACGCATACCGATGCATGATGGCCGAGGAATCGGATTTGCACAACTCAATATAGGGTGCAATGCAGATGAATGCTACAATGAAAACCTAACTCCATCATGGGTAATCCGGAGTGTCGGTGACTGGGAATTGAGACCCGTTCCGTCACTCGGAGTACGAAACGTGCCTCGTTCCCATGCCCGGGCTAACTCCTATCCCGAACATAATGCAATATGCATGATATGCATGAAATGCAGTTAATATGCAATCCTAACATGCACAATGCTATGGAAATGAAATGTCTCGAAATGCGTGCACACGGGCACGCAAACCGAGAAAATACATGAATGCAATCTAAGATACAACCTGGTATGCACTATGCTGTGAAAATGAGATGAAAATGAGACGCCTCGAAAAGCGTGCACGCGGGCACGCAAACCGAGGCGATGATGTGAAATGCAAATCGGATAAAACCGAAGTGCCTCGAAATGTGTGCCCACAGGCACGTACACCGAGGTGATGATGAAATGAGAAATCGGATAAAACGAAGTGCCTCGAAATGTGTGCCCACAGGCACGCACACCGAGGCGATGATGAAATGAGAAATCGGATAAAACCGAAGTGCCTCGAAATGCGTGCACACGGGCACGCACACCGAGGCGATGATGAAATGAGAAATCGGATAAAACCGAAGTGCCTCGAAATGTGTGCCCACAGGCACGTACACCGAGGCGATGATGAAATGAGAAATCGGATAAAACCGAAGTGCCTCGAAATGTGTGCCCACAGGCACGTACACCGAGGCGATGATGAAATGAGAAATCGGATAAAACCGAAGTGCCTCGAAATGCGTGCACACGGGCACGCAAACCGAGGCAGAGATGTGAAGTGCAAATCGGATAAAACCGAAGTGCCTCGAAATGCGTGCACACGGGCACGCAAACCGAGGCGATGATATTCAAAGCATGAAAATACAAATTGGGCTTACGCCAACATGAGAGGGCCTCAACCACACTCACATAGGCTGCCGATGGCGAAAAACGGAGTGCCTCGAAGTTCGTGCCCGACGGGCACGCAAACCGAGGCAATGCAATAAGGCATGAATGACATGGGAAATGATATGCAAACATGCAAAACAAATTCCAGCAACTAAATGAAGGGAAAACAGCCCCAAAATAGTAATGAAAATGCACCCGATGCCCAGAATGCTCCCGAAATGTGATATTTAGCCCCCGAAATGGCCTACAGCTATGCTATACATGCAAAATTGATACATGAAAGCAAAAAACAGTAGCAAGGCAGCCCCAAATATGGCATTTTTCCAGTACAAAGCAAGGCTAAACAAGAACCACAAGCATGGCAACAATAGCTTGCAAAAATACGGAAAAAGAGATGAATTACAAAGCAAGTGATATCTACAATGCTCAAACCCAAAAAAACAGTTCTACAACATTAAAGAGGGGCCAAAAATATGCACATTATCAAGAGATGACAACCTCTAAATCAGTATGTATATATGCTAAACATAGCATGCAAAATAAGGGCCAAAAGAGGGTTATAAAGAGAGGTACCAAATGGATGCACCAAACCACTTAAGACCCTTGACAAAAAGTGTAGAATAGACCAAAACAAGACACTCTCTAAGCCTTATGGAGGCTCAAAACAGTAGCTAAACAAGTCTAACAAAGCATGCAAATTTACGGTAAAATGAAAGGATTTCAAAGGAAGTACCAAAAATATACACCAAATGTCTTAAGACCCTAAACAAAACATGACAAGGAGACAAAACTAAGGCTATTTCTAAGCCTGATGAAGGCTGAAATCCGGAGCCAAATAAGTCTAACAAAGCATGCAAAATAATGAACCAAAGAGAGGTCTTGAGACAAGTAGTATATAGAAAATTCAAACAGCAAAATTTCCTTCTACAACATTTAAGAGGAGCCTAAAATATGTATATTTACAGTAGATGGAAACCTCAAAATCAGCATAAAATCATGCTAGAAATGCCATGCAAAATAGGGCCACCAAAAGGGCTACAATGAAAAGTATGTAAAGCATTCACCAAATAGCCAAACATTCTTGATGAAACATGTAAAGGGGGTCAAAATAAGACCCCTTTCAGTTCTGACCAAGGGCCAAAACCAAAAACACAAAGGGCTACAAAACCATGCAAAAATCAAGGCCTAAAGAGGATTATAAAGGGAGATGGTACAAGCTTTCACCAAACATGGTTGAGCCCTTCTTCAATGTTGAAGAGGGGCTCAAAATAAGCACTTCATCAGTTCATGGCAGCCACGAAATCAGATCATACATAGGCTAGAACTTTGATGCAAGAAATGAGCTAGAAAGAGGGAAATGACCACTCACCCTTGTAGACAAGTCTTGGATGCTTCTTTGCTTGAGAAGTGGTGCCTCCTAGCTGCTAGAAAGCTTCCTTAGCTGCTGGAAATGGATTGGTGGTGGTTGTGCTTGAAGATGATGAAGAAATGGCCTAGAACCTTGAAGCTTTTTAGGGTTTTGGCTATGGAAAATGGAAGCTTTTGAATATCCAAGGCTCAAAGATTTTTTTTCTCCTCTCAAATGAGGTTCGGCAGCTGCTGGAAAATAGACAAGAAAGAGGGACTAAAAGGAGGGCCAAAGGGTTAGAAATATCTTTCCCAAAATATCTAGATATTTTGAGGGCAAAATATCTAGATATTTTGAGGGCAAACAAAAAGATTTTGTTCGGCCACGAAGTGGGCATCTGAGACCGCAGTGTTCTTCGGAATGATGAAACAGAGATACCTGCCAAAATTGAACAAAAAATAATGCAAAACGAAAGCTCGGGGACCAAAACCGCGCGGGGTCCCGAAAATGGGCTGCCGGGCACCGGAAGTGGTGTTCGGCTGCGAAGTGGGTCTCGGAGACCCCAGTGTCCCTCGGAAGGACCAAACAGAGGTGTCTGCCAAAAATGAACAAAATCGATGCAAAATGAAAGCTCGGGGCCTAAACCGCGAAGTTCGGGGTCCCGAAAATGGGCTATGAGCACCGAAAGTGGCGTTCGGCCACGAAGTGGGTATCAGAGACCCCAGTGTCCCTCGGAAGGACCAAACAGAGGTGTCTGCCAAAAATGAACAGACATCGATGCAAAATGAAAGCTCGGGGCCTAAACCGCGAAGTTCGGGGTCCCGAAAAATGGGCTATGAGCACCGAAAGTGGCGTTCGGCCACGAAGTGGGTATCAGAGACCCCAGTGTCCCTCGGAAGGACCAAACAGAGGTGTCTGCCAAAAATGAACAGACATCGATGCAAAATGAATGCTCGGGGCCAAAACCGCGTGGTTCGGGATCCCGAAAATGGGCTGCCGGGCACCGGAAGTGGTGTTCGGCTGCGAAGTGGGTTTCTGAGACCCCAGTGTCCCTTAAATGGGAGTAAATGAGATGCATGCCAAAAACCGGAGAAATCGGAGATGGTTGGGCGGTCCCGAACCGAGGCACACGGCCTAACGGCTCCGAAAACCGGGAACCGGGCTCCGAAATGGGAAAAATGGCCTACGGCCACGAAAAGTAGCCCACGGCCACTGAGAGATAGTCTACAGGACCACTCCCTTCCCGCGGGAAAGAAAATGGAGAAAACTGAGTCTGGTTCGCAAACCGAGACAAGGCACAGAAGAGAATTCGGAAGTCCGGAGGCAGGGCACACGGCCGCGACTCTGAGACTTCTGAACGAGCACAATATGCATCATCACCGAGCGCTCAATCGGTGACGTCTGAGTCTTAAGGTCGGTCAAAAATGGGGTGTCTACAGTTGCCCCTCTTTGACAGAACTCGGAAGTCACAACAATGACGGGAGTGAATGTCAAAGCCCAGAGACGACCCATTTTTGACAAGGCCGAAGACTTAGACAATCATACAAGATGAACAGATAAATGTATGCCCGCAGGCGTGCCTTCAGGCAAAAAGGGGGCAAAATGCAAATGATATGCAGAAAGATTTTGATAATTGGACTTACACGCTACGCGAAGCCGGTTTGAAGATTGGACTTACACGCTACGCGAAGCCGGGCATTACTCATGATCATGCGAAGAGAGCTATAATGAAGCAATTATGCAAAATAAATACAACATTTTAAGCGAATGCTATGCAAGCAAGTAAACTCGAGCCAAACTACATCTCATGCAGAAAGGATGAAAGAGAATTAAGCAATTCTCACGGTTTCTCACGCGGAGAAGGCTAAAAGTGACTACCGAGAATACCCGGAGTCTCAAGCACAACATCTCTCAGTGTATCGTACACAGGAGAGGAAAGAGTAACACTTCTCAGCGTAGTACACGCGAGAGAAGAAAGATAAAATTTCTCAGCGTATCACACGCAAGAGAAGAAGGGCAGACCTCTCAGCATATCACATGCAAGAGAGGGGAAGATCATCTCTCAGCGTATCACACGCAAGAGAGAAAAAGGTAAATTTCTCAGCGTATCACACGCATAAGAAGGAAGACAGACCTCTCAGCATATCACATGCAAGAGAGGGAAAGAAGCATCTCTCAGCGTATCACACGCAAGAGAGGAAAGGTGAATTTCTCAGCGTATCACACGCATAAGAAGGAAGACAGACCTCTCAGCATATCACATGCAAGAGAGGGAAGGAAGCATCTCTCAGCGTATCACACGCAAGAGAGGAAAGGTGAATTTCTCAGCGTATCATACGCATAAGAAGGAAGATAGACCTCTCAGCATATCACATGCAAGAGAGGGAAAGAAGCATCTCTCAGCGTATCACACGCAAGAGAGGAAAGGTGAATTTCTCAGCGTATCACACGCATAAGAAGGAAGACAGACCTCTCAGCATATCACATGCAAGAGAGGGAAGGAAGCATCTCTCAGCGTATCACACGCAAGAGAGGAAAGGTGAATTTCTCAGCGTATCACACGCATAAGAAGGAAGATAGACCTCTCAGCATATCACATGCAAGAGAGGGAAGGAAGCATCTCTCAGCGTATCACACGCAAGAGAGGAAAGGTGAATTTCTCAGCGTATCACACGCATAAGAAGGAAGATAGACCTCTCAGCATATCACATGCAAGAGAGGGAAGGAAGCATCTCTCAGCGTATCACACGCAAGAGAGGAAAGGTGAATTTCTCAGCGTATCACACGCATAAGAAGGAAGACAGACCTCTCAGCATATCACATGCAAGAGAGGGAAGGAAGCATCTCTCAGCGTATCACACGCAAGAGAGGAAAGGTGAATTTCTCAGCGTATCACACGCATAAGAAGGAAGACAGACCTCTCAGCATATCACATGCAAGAGAGGGAAGGAAGCATCTCTCAGCGTATCACACGCAAGAGAGGAAAGGTGAACAATGCAAGTGAAAAAGGTGCATAACAATGCAGGTAGAGTGTGCATAACAATGCAACGAATGAGCATAACAATGCTAGTGGATGTGCATAACAATGCAAGTGAAAAAGGTACATAACAATGCAGGTAGAGTGTGCATAACAATGCAACGAATGAGCATAACAATGCTAGTGGATGTGCATAACAATGCAAGTGAATGAGCATAGTGTGATTGACACACAAAGTGAGCAGAGTATGATAGATATACTAAAGGTGAACACATAGTGTGATAGATGCACTATGTGAACAAGTGTGATTAATACACTAAAGGTGTGTGATGGATACACAAAAGTGAGTATGTGCATGCTAGATACACAAAATAAGAATGTGTGTGATAGATACAGAAAAGTGAGAATGTGTGTGATTGATACACTAATAAATGATCTCAAATGGAACTCCTTTGAATGAACCGTACATACAATATCGTGCATGACTGAGAAAGAAACTTGATAGATACAATGCATTACAATGCATGATGCTCACGGAAAGAAATAAATGGACAAAGCGGCGCTTTAGAAAGCACCTCATGAGGTGAGTGGCGGTGAACCGCTCTTCTCCAACGGGGATCTCTCCTCGTGCTCTTCGAACACTTTACCTTGAACACACAGCACAAAGGTTCTGGAATGCTAACAAGTAACAATATCTGCATGTAGGAGCCACGGCTGCCGCTTGTCTTCCTGATCATACTCACAACTTTCCCTATTCTCCAACGGGGTGACAGACTAGGTTGGTTCAGTATCCAGAATTGAGGTGCGTACATGCTATCTCAACCTATGGGGCTTCCATACAGATTTCAAGCCGAGGACACGCCTCTGGGTATTCAAACCAGACTTTAGTCTCGGAAATCCCGAACCTTTGCGTTCTAGGCCACGGCCATTCGAACTCTAGTTTCCACCGTCGCAGTTGGTCTCCTAGGAACTCATCGCAAACACGACCAAGATGCCTCTGGCAGGGAATGGTACTCAAGGAGAGCACTCCTGATCGCCATTCTGGCTTGGAGTAGACTTGATCTTGAGCTTGAGGTAGAGGCACACTCATACTTCGGAACATTGGCAAGACCTGAAGAGGTACACACGGAGTATAGTCTCGGAACTTACTGAAGTTGGAACAAACTCAGATGCCCGACGTTTTCCTCTTTTGCTTTTGCTTTGCAGCCCGAAACTCATAGCTTCAGATAGGTCCTGGTTTTACTGTTCTCACATGACCTGGGTTGAACCCTGCGGTTTTATGAAAGAAAAAATTCTGTTTTGCACAAATGTGGAGAACGGCACGGCACTCGGAGCACAAAACGATTTTATTTTTTTGAAAATGAGAAAAGGATTCTCAACCGGGTATTGAGCCTACAACTGACTACAGCCAAAACAACTCAACACAGAAAAACAAAAGGTAAACGACCTAAATACAACGAGACACGCTCGGGATGACTCAAAACAAGAAATGAGACAAACGAAAAGACACGACACTCAGACGTGCACAGGGAGCCTGTTTCACCGGGTGTGTTTCCCACCCTTTCTTATTTATGATTCTCACATCACTCGGCCCTCAAGCTCTGTTTTTCTGAAAAAGCCCTTTTCTTACTTTTTCTCTCATCGCACGTCTCTCTATTCTTCAATCTCTCATTTTTCAATCCCTCCCCTGGGTGGTTGATAGATAAACAGCAAGTTGCGAGGTCACGCCCTCAGCATTCTGCTAGATTCTTCTTCTTCTGCTCACAACAGTGAGTTTCTCCTACAGAGGGGTCGTGCTACATTTGGGTGTGTAGCAAAATCTACAGCTGACACCGATTGATGATGCTTTGCTGGGGAGTTTGGACGTGATCAGATCTGTCAAGATGAGAAGTGGAATATCTTGATCCATTCCCGTTCGTGCCTCACACTTGGCTTGATACCTCGCTGCTTGGAGGGTGAGAGAGCTTTCAGCACTTTGCTTATTAGCTTCAGTTGTGCCCTTCTTGGCGAATACAGTGCCCTTCTTGGTAAGTATGGTGCCCTTTCTGGCAAATGCATTGGCTACGGGGAAAAGACAGAACACCTGACTCAATTGTGCCCCTAGTTCATCATTTTGACCATTTTTTATTTTTGAGCTTTCTCCTAAAAAATTTTGACCAAAATGAGAGTTAGATTAACATGTTTGTTCGATTTTTGATTTGAAATCATGCAGTTCAGGCTATGAGCACTGAAAATTTTCCTTTTTTGGGTCCAAGAAAATGGTCCAGTTTTGGAAAATGAAACAATTTTCGAGAAAATTAGTCAACCTCAGTAAAAATTCTCAAAAACTATTTTTGCAAACGGCCAATGCTCAACAAGCGCGGAACCTACTCCTGAGATGCACAACCTCGGATCCAAAGAAAACTGCCCTGTGCTTGAAGAGAGCTGCATGGCAACGGAAAGTTGCCCCTTGTTTGAACGGCACCGCGGCGCGTTGAATGGCAACGGAAAGTTGCCCCTTGTTTGGATGGCGCCGCAGCACACTATAATCAGTCCTCAGAGTGATGATGACAACCGAACTCTCAGATACAGAGAAGGCAAAGATGATCAAAACCATTACATGGACACAATCGAATTTGAATCGTTTTGCGGCTGGACTTCAGGATGAAGTTGCCTACGTATCCCAAACATGGGAATCAAGCCTTACGTAGTTCGGGTTTAAGGTACACTCGGGTATTTAACCTCTCCTTTTTATGCTCTAACTTTTGCCAAGGCGCCTGTTGCAGGTTTTCGACCTTGCGAGCTTTGTTTTTCTTTTCTTTTCATTTTCATTTCATCTCTTTTTTCTCTTTTTTTTTTTCTTTTTCATCTTTTCTTTTTTTTCTTTTCTTTGCATTTTTTCCTTTTCTCTTTTTTTGTTCTTTTTTGCATTTTTCTTTTTTGTTCTTTTTCTTCTTTTTCTTGCTCTAACTTTTGCCTGGGTCGCCCTTTCGGGTTTTCGACCCAGCGAGCCTCTCAAAGGGTAAAAGTGTAGCTTGGTCCATGCCAAATGGTTGTAGGGTTTTGAAGTCATCCGTATCCAGGAGAGTGGCTGTTGATTTGCAGAAGGATCCATCTTCGGCTCTTCGAGCACATAGGACATTGTCGCCCCTAGTTCCGGGGGGTACTTCTGTTCTAGCTTTGTGAGCTTCTTTTGACGACATCTGATCCTCTTGATCTGACTTTGGTGCCTCTTGCTCGAGGGCTGCTTCAAATCTGGCCACACAGGCCTCATGTTGTAGTTGACCGTTGAACCTTCTGAATTCAAGTTCAAGGTTTGAAAGCAAAGGGGTCGAGTCTCGAGACCGAGAGTGATCCTAAGCTGCACAATCTCAAGAGTGATTCCACACAGGTCTTCGCAAGACCGCGCAAAACATTTTTTTTGAAAGTTTTTAAGAAAGCGACAAATCGCTCGCGCTGAAGACAGTGTCGGACCAATCTGGATCAAAGCTAGGGTCCTTCTCAGTACTCACGCTGACAAGCATGATTTCATTCATTAAGGGCTTAGCACGCCTCTCTTTCTCTCAATTGATCAAAATTTTGCAAATCCCGAGGAATTCCTTCCTCTTTGTTTTCACCGCAGTGTTCAAAAAAAGTTTTGAAAAACTCAGGTCATTACAATGACTTCAAGGCACAAGAGAGCAGGTGGAATGCACTGCCATTTCATTCAAATCCCGGTACAACTAGCACACGGCAGAAGCAAATGTGAGAGCGTGAAAATCACTGCTGTTTCATTCAAAGTCTGGCGGCATAACTGGCTCCCCGGCAGAAACAGACTCAAAACAAAACAAAAAGACAAACACGAAACAAAATGGTGACGCCCGAGGTAACACCCCCGGAATCACCCGACTCCTATACAACAGGACTGACTCGATACAACAAGACAGACCCAAAACAAAAGAGACAGACTCAAAACAAAAGACAGACTCAAAACAAAACAACAAAACTGACCCAATACCCAAGTCAGAAAGCAATTATCAGCACTTGTACATTGCTCAAAACAGTGCATGCCATTCACCATAGCTGGGGTAATCTGAGCGCCATCCGCAGGTGGTTCATCCCCCAATCACATCACATTATCCCCCACAAGTTCACTGGTCAAGTGCCGATAGACTTTGTAGGACTCGGTGCAAGGACGACTCTATTGTCGATCAGATCTTGTATTTCGTGGCGAAGACGAAAGCACATGTCAGTGTCATGGCCAGCTCGCTGATGGAAGGCACAGTAGTCGGCTGGGTTGTGTGAGAGAGGGAGGTTCTTGGGTAGTGGCTGCGGCTCCAGGGGCTTCAGATGCCCTTTCTTGATCAAAACCCCCAGAACTTTGGATAGGGGCATGTATAGTGGAGTGAACACCCTTTGGCCCTGAGGTGGGTTTTTGGCTATTTGCGAGCTAGCTCCGGATGCACCGATAAAAGGGGTGGCCGTTTTTTGTGTGGTGGTGGTAACCATGCCCACGTCTGAAGCTCTGGCATTTTCAGCACTACTTATGCCTGCATTTGCGTTACGGTTGAAGGTCCTCCTGGGTTGCTCCCTGTCGCTGTCAATCAAGCCCTGTTTCATAGCATCCTCAATTTGTACCCCCATCTCATGCAAATCTGAAAAGGTAGGGAAGGGGAGCACGATCATCTTTTGCATCAGCTTGGGTTGGAGGTTGCGCACAACCATCCTTATCTGGTCTTTATCAGTGGGCCTTAAAGTCATCATTGATGCCTTCGCCCTCCACCGCATCACAAAATTCGAGAAACTCTCCTCGGGCTCTTGCCTTGTTGTCTCAAGATCACGGGTTGTGATCTCGATCTGAGTGTTATAAGAGTATTGCGCGACGAAGGCCTCGGCCATCTCCTCCCAGCTTTGTTTCATTGAATCCTCTAATTTGGCGTACCAGATGACCGCAATACCCGACAGGGTCCTACCAAAAAGGGAGAGCTTCTGTAGTCTTGTCAAGCCCATCGGGCGCAGAACATCTGAAAACAAACTCAGGTGGACCATGGGATCTCCTGACCCGTCAAAACGGTCGATGTGAGGCATCTTGAACCTGTCCGGCAGTGTCACAGCTGCGTCGGTGTACCCGTCCTCAATGTCCGGGATGGACTTTACCCCCTGGGATTTCTTAAACATCTTCTCAAGTTTGCTCAATTTTAACGCTGTAGGGTCGACCTCGAACTCGAAGGGAGAGTCCGGCAGATTGGTAGGCGCTTTGGATAGCTGGGGTAAAATTGGGGGCGGAGCTGGCCCTGTTGGAAAGCCTGTATCCTCTTGGACATTTTGGACATTTGGCGTCTCCTCGGGTATCAGAACCCTTGGTGGGGGAGGAGCCTGATGCGAAGCAGATGCCTCGGCTTGCTGCTGTAGCTTGGTTATTAGCTCTGCCTGTTGGGCCATGATCACAGTCTGTTGCTTGGCGAATTCCGCTTGGCGGACAGCATCTTGCTGCATGAGTTTCATACTTTCTTGCATCTGGCGCATCATTGCCTCCATTCCTGATGTGTTCTGCTGATCCATCTAACTGACTGGTATCTATCCCTGCAGTAGAAATTGAGACCTCAGCCTGACTGTTTGCTGGTGGGGCGGATAAGGGCCACTGATCTGGTAACTGCTGAACTGGTGATCTGTGCCTGACTGGTCCTTTTCACCCTGCCTCTGATAAAGGAACACTGATTGCCCTTGAACTGAATCTCTGACCCGACAAAGTCTATCAGTACAAGTCTAATGATCCTCGGGGGATATTGGAGCCTTCTGAAGCTATGGTTCCCAAGACTACCTAGCAAAAGAGAAAACAGACAGCATCTCAGCCTGATTTCACCTGAACAGATGCGAGCATAGTTGAATGAGTGTGCCCTCTCCTGAATTCTGCCCCAAAATTCTGCCTGTAAACTGCTACCCTCAGGTAAACTGAATCCCACCAAATACTGATGCCCGCAGGCCTGATACCCAAAATACTGAATTGGTGCCCGCAGGCCTGATGCCCAAACTCGCAAACTGATACATGCATTCCCTGTAGAGACGCACTCTAACAAGCACATAGCAGATATGTGAGAGCTAAAACACCCCTATGTTGGGGTAAGGGTTTCCCTGTCCTATTTTGTCAGGAACTAGGGTTTCACTACGCACACAGCGGTTTCAAACAACCTATAAACGGGTAAGCAACCTGTCCTAGTTTGGAATGGTCACTATGGATCCGAATATGCACTAGGTCGAATGGTCAAAAAGGGTGCCCCGGTAAAACCGGGGTTTGTGTTCCCATGCTGTCAGAGCCCAGAGCCGATCAGCCTTACGGACATGACTTGACAAGACAAGCCTCCGGCAAATCGTTCGGGAATGGCATATGGCAAACACGGTGTCCTAGGCGCACCAATGCAAATGCAATGCAAAGAAACACACAAGTGTAGTCAAAAGCAGATATCATGAGTTCGAGTCAAGTTCTCTAAATCCCCAGCAGAGTCGCCAGAAACTGTAACAACGCCCGCGAGGGACCTCGCTACAGTTCGGACTCGATTTTGTTGCGGTTCTAAATCTCGAACCAAAGAGTCCAAATCCGGCAAATCGTTTTGAGAAAAACTGATTTTTTGAAAGAAGTGCCAAACATGGACTGCTTTGCCAGATAACAGAGTCGCCACCTAAATATTTTTTATGGGAAATTTAGGAAACCCTGACTCGGTGCCAAAGGCCACGTGTCCGTCATCACCAAAGTTGGCTCGGGAACTTGGGTACGATTGGGGAAGGTCACATCGTGAGCACCCCCGCTCGCCCGGTCAAAGACCGGCCTCTACTAACCATGATATCTGTTTTTGAAAACCTTGTATGCTCTTATTCCGATTATTAGCCTAGGTTACTATGTGATGCTCGCAGCAAACAAGTATAGACTGGGCCGCCTGAATTGGAACAAAACATTTGAAAATGGTTTGATGGTGCTACCCGCAGGTAGGCTAAAAACGCGGATTTGCCACCCCCAGGTGGGCTTAGAAAACATTATTGATGAATTGTTCCAATCCAAATAACCCAACCTCCACCCACAGGCATCCAAGGCAGTTATATCACATAAGCATATAGCCTCATGGCAAGCATGCTATCACGGCAACACTCACACGCATGCAAGGATGCTAAAGCATAAAACTCACCTAGTACTCCAAGCCAAAAAAAAAGAAGCTGATTAGAAACCATGCATGGATCCTAAGTATACAGAAATGCCTAATGCAACACATGCAATAATGCAACTATAGCAGGCTCGGCTATTCTAAAGATGGCATGTGAAATGCTACAACTATCACGTATTCAATTTGGAATTGAAATACAGATGCAGTTTGTATGATGCGCCGAGCCCGGTGCGTGCAAAACAGATGAATGATGCAAACATGCTATCATACTGTATGCTAATTGAAATATGCCCTATATCTAACCATCGTAAGCAGGTAAATAAAAGGGAGAAAGAAATGGGGATTGGAAGACATACATCACACACACGCACACTTATTACAGTTATGCCCTCGCGCAGAGGGTCCGAATAAATAATAATACAGTCCGAAATGAAAGAATAATACAGATTTCTAATTAATGTACAGATTAACTACAAAAAAGTAAAACTGGCATGCAAGCCAGGGACTGCCTTGCTTCTGATGAATAATGTATGCCGGGCTGCTCTGGCGCGGAAATCCACTGGGATGCCCCAATTAGCCTCTGTTTGCACTTTTCTCGAAATGCGTGCCAAACTCTGAAAAGTTGTTGATCCTTGATTTTGCTGCAACAGAGAGCAGGAAAAGGGCATAGCAATGTATTTCACAAATATATGCATGCCTCGATTCTCGTGCCACCAATCACGCATACCGATGCATGATGGCCGAGGAATCGGATTTGCACAACTCAATATAGGGTGCAATGCAGATGAATGCTACAATGAAAACCTAACTCCATCATGGGTAATCCGGAGTGTCGGTGACTGGGAATTGAGACCCGTTCCGTCACTCGGAGTACGAAACGTGCCTCGTTTCCCATGCCCGGGCTAACTCCTATCCCGAACATAATGCAATATGCATGATATGCATGAAATGCAGTTAATATGCAATCCTAACATGCACAATGCTATGGAAATGAAATGTCTCGAAATGCGTGCACACGGGCACGCAAACCGAGAAAATACATGAATGCAATCTAAGATACAACCTGGTATGCACTATGCTGTGAAAATGAGATGAAAATGAGACGCCTCGAAAAGCGTGCACGCGGGCACGCAAACCGAGGCGATGATGTGAAATGCAAATCGGATAAAACCGAAGTGCCTCGAAATGTGTGCCCACAGGCACGTACACCGAGGTGATGATGAAATGAGAAATCGGATAAAATCGAAGTGCCTCGAAATGTGTGCCCACAGGCACGTACACCGAGGCGATGATGAAATGAGAAATCGGATAAAACCGAAGTGCCTCGAAATGCGTGCACACGGGCACGCACACCGAGGCGATGATGAAATGAGAAATCGGATAAAATCGAAGTGCCTCGAAATGTGTGCCCACAGGCACGTACACCGAGGCGATGATGAAATGAGAAATCGAATAAAACCGAAGTGCCTCGAAATGTGTGCCCACAGGCACGTACACCGAGGCGATGATGAAATGAGAAATCAGATAAAACCGAAGTGCCTCGAAATGCGTGCACACGGGCACGCAAACCGAGGCAGAGATGTGAAGTGCAAATCGGATAAAACCGAAGTGCCTCGAAATGCGTGCACACGGGCACGCAAACCGAGGCGATGATATTCAAAGCATGAAAATACAAATTGGGCTTACGCCAACATGAGAGGGCCTCAACCACACTCACATAGGCTGCCGATGGCGAAAACGGAGTGCCTCGAAGTTCGTGCCCGACGGGCACGCAAACCGAGGCAATGCAATAAGGCATGAATGACATGGGAAATGATATGCAAACATGCAAAACAAATTCCAGCAACTAAATGAAGGGAAAACAGCCCCAAAATAGTAATGAAAATGCACCCGATGCCCAGAATGCTCCCGAAATGTGATATTTAGCCCCCGAAATGGCCTACAGCTATGCTATACATGCAAAATTGATACATGAAAGCAAAAAACAGTAGCAAGGCAGCCCCAAATATGGCATTTTTCCAGTACAAAGCAAGGCTAAACAAGAACCACAAGCATGGCAACAATAGCTTGCAAAAATACGGAAAAAGAGATGAATTACAAAGCAAGTGATATCTACAATGCTCAAACCCAAAAAAACAGTTCTACAACATTAAAGAGGGGCCAAAAATATGCACATTATCAAGAGATGACAACCTCTAAATCAGTATGTATATATGCTAAACATAGCATGCAAAATAAGGGCCAAAAGAGGGTTATAAAGAGAGGTACCAAATGGATGCACCAAACCACTTAAGACCCTTGACAAAAAGTGTAGAATAGACCAAAAAAAGACACTCTCTAAGCCTTATGGAGGCTCAAAACAGTAGCTAAACAAGTCTAACAAAGCATGCAAATTTACGGTAAAATGAAAGGATTTCAAAGGAAGTACCAAAAATATACACCAAATGTCTTAAGACCCTAAACAAAACATGACAAGGAGACAAAACTAAGGCTATTTCTAAGCCTGATGAAGGCTGAAATCCGGAGCCAAATAAGTCTAACAAAGCATGCAAAATAATGAACCAAAGAGAGGTCTTGAGACAAGTAGTATATAGAAAATTCAAACAGCAAAATTTCCTTCTACAACATTTAAGAGGAGCCTAAAATATGTATATTTACAGTAGATGGAAACCTCAAAATCAGCATAAAATCATGCTAGAAATGCCATGCAAAATAGGGCCACCAAAAGGGCTACAATGAAAAGTATGTAAAGCATTCACCAAATAGCCAAACATTCTTGATGAAACATGTAAAGGGGGTCAAAATAAGACCCCTTTCAGTTCTGACCAAGGGCCAAAACCAAAAACACAAAGGGCTACAAAACCATGCAAAAATCAAGGCCTAAAGAGGATTATAAAGGGAGATGGTACAAGCTTTCACCAAACATGGTTGAGCCCTTCTTCAATGTTGAAGAGGGGCTCAAAATAAGCACTTCATCAGTTCATGGCAGCCACGAAATCAGATCATACATAGGCTAGAACTTTGATGCAAGAAATGAGCTAGAAAGAGGGAAATGACCACTCACCCTTGTAGACAAGTCTTGGATGCTTCTTTGCTTGAGAAGTGGTGCCTCCTAGCTGCTAGAAAGCTTCCTTAGCTGCTGGAAATGGATTGGTGGTGGTTGTGCTTGAAGATGATGAAGAAATGGCCTAGAACCTTGAAGCTTTTTAGGGTTTTGGCTATGGAAAATGGAAGCTTTTGAATATCCAAGGCTCCAAGATTTTTTTCTCCTCTCAAATGGGGTTCGGCAGCTGCTGGAAAATAGACAAGAAAGAGGGACTAAAAGGAGGGCCAAAGGGTTAGAAATATCTTTCCCAAAATATCTAGATAGTTTGAGGGCAAAATATCTAGATATTTTGAGGGCAAACAAAAAGATTTTGTTCGGCCACGAAGTGGGCATCTGAGACCGCAGTGTTCTTCGTAATGATGAAACAGAGATACCTGCCAAAATTGAACAAAAAATAATGCAAAACGAAAGCTCGGGGACCAAAACCGCGCGGGGTCCCGAAAATGGGCTGCCGGGCACCGGAAGTGGTGTTCGGCTGCGAAGTGGGTCTCGGAGACCCCAGTGTCCCTCGGAAGGACCAAACAGAGGTGTCTGCCAAAAATGAACAAAAACCGATGCAAAATGAAAGCTCGGGGCCTAAACCGCGAAGTTCGGGGTCCCGAAAAATGGGCTATGAGCACCGAAAGTGGCGTTCGGCCACGAAGTGGGTATCAGAGACCCCAGTGTCCCTCGGAAGGACCAAACAGAGGTGTCTGCCAAAAATGAACAGACATCGATGCAAAATGAAAGCTCGGGGCCTAAACCGCGAAGTTCGGGGTCCCGAAAAATGGGCTATGAGCACCGAAAGTGGCGTTCGGCCACGAAGTGGGTATCAGAGACCCCAGTGTCCCTCGGAAGGACCAAACAGAGGTGTCTGCCAAAAATGAACAGACATCGATGCAAAATGAATGCTCGGGGCCAAAACCGCGTGGTTCGGGATCCCGAAAATGGGCTGCCGGGCACCGGAAGTGGTGTTCGGCTGCGAAGTGGGTCTCAGAGACCCCAGTGTCCCTTAAATGGGAGTAAATGAGATGCATGCCAAAAACCGGAGAAATCGGAGATGGTTGGGCGGTCCCGAACCGAGGCACACGGCCTAACGGCTCCGAAAACCGGGAACCGGGCTCCGAAATGGGAAAAATGGCCTACGGCCACGAAAAGTAGCCCACGGCCACTGAGAGATAGTCTACAGGACCACTCCCTTCCCGCGGGAAAGAAAATGGAGAAAACTGAGTCTGGTTCGCAAACCGAGACAAGGCACAGAAGAGAATTCGGAAGTCCGGAGGCAGGGCACACGGCCGCGACTCTGAGACTTCTGAACGAGCACAATATGCATCATCACCGAGCGCTCAATCGGTGACGTCTGAGTCTTAAGGTCGGTCAAAAATGGGGTGTCTACACCTACAGCCGGCGGGACAAATTTGAGATCGCGGTTACAGTCTTCACACAAAACTTTAATGTGTAATGGTTTGCATCAATGCCAGACTACGCTTTCATCAATTGCTCGACTGACAACGCAGGAAAGCTAAAAACAAGGGCAGGGGCACTCTGTCGAGGCTCAAAGGATTTGGTGTCAGTAATCTCCATTGGGGATTCATTAAGGTCTAGGAAAAGGGAAAGAGTACGGTGGGAAGAGGCCATGTCAGAGGAAAAATAGATTTTGCAAAGTAATGGCAAAGAGGGATTTTGCAGGTTTGCTTTTTGCTCTTCTCAAACACGCAGGGTTCATTTAAGAAAAGGATGGAGGGAGAAGAAGCTAAGGAAGGATTGCTAAAGCAGTCGTTGAAAATCAAGGCCGATCCAGCTATTGTCGATCAGGCATCGTGATTGTTGAAATCATGTACCAGATGCGACAGTTAAAGAAGATAAACGAGAAAGAGAGAAACAAGAACAGGGGAGAGAAAGGTATGTATATATTGTGTATATATATGTATATATCTACATATGTATATGTGTATGTCTATTTTTGTGTATCTTACAAGCTGGAGCAATGGGACTACATCCTGAAGGAATTTGCTCAATGCACCAGTTACTACTCATTTAGAACCTTCTGGGGTCTATCAAGAATCCTTGTCCGACACTCTTATTCCAAGAGGTCTTTGTTTAGACTCTAGGGGGCATCCTCCAAGAAAAGCACCAGAAAGAAGATTTGGCTTTGCCAATGGGCAGGCAAGTGAACAAAGACCCATCAACAATGCCCAAGGTCAACCCATTTTGAGGCACATTCTATTGTTCAATCCTTCTATGGTTGACTTAGAAGGGCAAAATCAATTTGCTTAACACCACTTTCATCAACATTAATTAATTCCTCCTTCTTCAACTTCCTTGGGATTTTATCAAGCTTCATCATTCCATAGCCCAATCCTAGGGTGGCAAGGAGCAGAGTGCGGAGGGCATCATCCTCACAAATCGTTAGAAGGTGGAAATGGTCTTGCCAAATATCCTTATCCTACAATCAAGCAGGAGATCGAGTTTCGACTCAACTCTAAAATCAAGTTAAAATTCAAGCTTAAGGTAAGCCGAAATATAGATTAGAAGATCCAACAAAAATTTTCTCTAAAAAGTGCACAATGGGGGCAAAATGATGTTGGAGAAATTGATGATATTTTGGCTAGGGGGCATAAATTTTTTTCTTATGTCATAGAAGGTGATGAGCAACCTCATGCTTCTTTATTTGATAAAGACCTTTTTGGCATCTCTCAAAAAACCAAAAAGCATTATATGTTATGCCAGCTCTTGGCTTAGTACATGAAAACTCACATCCACATTGGGTTTCTAGGGCACATCAGAAGAGAATAGCATTCACATGGCTTACACAAAAACGAGAAGGTGATTGCAAGAAGTCTTAAGTGACATAGAAGGTTTCATAGACCGAACATATTCTTCCAAATGATTCATCAAAAAGCTCAAAGGAGGTCTTGAAGGAAGCAAAGAGTATAAATCAAGTAAAAAGCTCAGCCTATAATAAATTCGGTTTTTTGAAGAAAAATTGCAAGTTATTTCTTGTTTGAAACGCCAAATCAGAAGTTTTGTCCTTTCAAAAGATCTGAAAAAGCCTAACATCACTCAAGCCTAACAAGTACTTCAAGCCTTTTAGCCCAAAGAACAGGCCTTAAGGTGTAGCAAGCCTCTCATGCAGAAGTTTTGGGCCTTTTAGAATGTTTGAGAAGGAGTAATGATAATTTCAAGTCTGACTAACATTTCAAGCCTTCTAGCACACTGAACAAGCTTTCTTTATAGAATCCCAGAAGTTTCATATAGGGGAACTAGTTATCCACTTCAACATTCTCTTGTAAGAAACTTACTCAAGTCTGGTAGAGAGAAAGGGGGTCAGAACAAAAGTGTTCAGATGTTAGTTCATGACTGCCCGATCTTTGTTTAAGAGGTCTAAGATATTGGTGTATACTTGAGAGGTTTTCAAGATCTAGAAGGTCTTCATGAAGCCTTGTTAGATCTGTAGAATGTAGTTCAGAAGATCTTGATGAAGGCTTATCAAGTCTGCAAGAACTAACTCAGACGATCTGATAAGGATCTAGAAGATCTCAGAAGGTTTGTCAAGTCTCCAGAAAGTATCTAGGAGGCTTGATACATCTGCAACAGTTAATCCATAAGGGCACATAAGAATGCAAGGGTACTTGTTAAGTTTCACCTTTGAAAGGTCCGCTTATCAAGAGGATTCTAAAAGTGGCAATCAAATCAAGCCTCATCCTTTGCTCAAGAATAAGGCTTGAGGGGGGGTAGTGTTTGTACCAAAAAAGACCCACCAATGGGAGGTGTCATGTGTGCCTTTGGTGACTCAAAGGTTGTAGTTTTATCATCCAAAATGGTGATAGATTTGGTAATGGATTTGATACAATCATGATTTGATTTGGTGATCAAATCCCTAAGAAAGGGGATCACGTGCATCCATGGATATATATATATATATATATATTAATTATTATATATATGTTTTTTGAGATAATGTATCAGATGGACAGTTGGCAATCATCGAGAAGGTCCAGCAACCATTTCTTATTAAATCCAATGGTCAAAATTCAAATTGCCCAACAGCTACTATTTTAAAGGGATTTCTTTGTCCAAGTAAGGGCACATGTCATCCATCCAAGACCCCCACCCGACATCTAATGGTTCATATTTGAAGGAGGTTATAACAGCCCTTAATCTTGGGGAACAATCAACCATTTGCTGAGAAGAAGGAGGAAGATAAGAGAGGTTGCTCAAGAGGCTTTCCAACAATTCACTTTCAAAAGATCATAGAGATTCTTTAAGAGGTTGCTGCTGATTTTCTGGAGGTAATTCGTGATTCCTAGGAGGTATTAGCAATTATAAATACCCCATTTGAACAAACTCCAATTAATCAACCATTCAACTCAATATAGTACAAAACACCACTGCTTTTTAGCCCTAGTTTAGTCCTAGTTCAACTTAGGAGCAGTCTTGAAAGGCATATTTGCCATATATTTAGCCCTAATTCTTGGCATCCATGTCAAATTGTTTGTTTTTGGCCTTAATTGGCATTGTTTTGGAACTTAGATTGTCCTTACATCTCATTTCTAACTCAATTTCATGTTTTTCAAACTTGTTAATGATCAATATGCTGAATTATAAAAGTAAGTGTTTTTTGAGTTCATTTCCTTCTATTTATCTCTCTTCTTAATTTTTCAAAATCCTTGGAGATTTTAAGTCATCTTTATTGAGGCAAAACAAAAACTATAAGATCTTTTTATCCTTTTGAGTTTCACACAACCTCCTATTTTCAGAAGTCAGATATTTTCTACCCCCATTTTTATACAACTTAGGCACTGTTGCCTTGGCACACTTGCAATGCACCAAATCTTTTTGTGTTTTATCAAAAGTATATTTTTGTATTTTTTGCACAAACAATTACTTATGTTTATATAACTCACACTAGTTTTATTATATTAGGAAATAGTTATGCTATAATTACATCTACTTACACCCTCAACATATACTCATAGAAGAAGTGATTTCTAGGGTCTACACATCCACTCTCTATGCGGGATATCCCAATCCTTCAAACACCCCAATTCCAAATTCCAAATTTGTTATTTTTTTAATATCCCAACAAATTTTAAATTTACTTGTAGCCTTTCCTTTTCCTTTTTGTCTCCTATTAGTCCCTCTCTTTTTCCCCTTATCTTCATCTATTTACCCTTTCTCAATCTCAATTTCAATCTCAAACCCTAATCCTTCACCTACCGCTACCACCACCAACCACATATATACGCATAGAGAGTCATGAGGGATTGAAGGTGGTGGTCGAAGGTGTAAAGGGATTGAGAAGGGTAAAGAAAGGCTAGGGGTGGTGGCCGAAGGTAGAAAGGGGTTGAGGAAGGGCGAAAGAGGGTGGAGAGAAACTTGGGGTGGCAGACGAAAGAGGGTGGGAAAGCGGTTGGGGTAGTTGCTAGAAAGGAAGAAGGTGGTGGTTAAGTATGGGTATAGAGAGAAATTGGGTTTTGTATAAAATTAGTATTTTGTCTTTATTGGTAATTTAGCTTAAGGATGTACTGATATCAAAACAATTTGATGTTAAAACAATTAACAGATGTGGGATGCCCAACAAATTAGGTTTATATCAATGGATTATTGTAATACCCGTATCACGCAAAAAGTAATTTGCTTTGCGGGCACAATCTCTCAACCCACCTTGTGGAAGATTACTGTAATACCCTCAGTTGACACACGACCTCATAGTGAGGTGTACGTACTAGTCTAAATGAATTATTTAATCATAATAGAAGGTTTCTAATGAATCCTTCCATAAAATCCTTAGATACTTGTATAACAAATTAGTAGTCATGTAATGAAATCGTAAAGAGCACCCTGATTTGAGTGAGGAGTTCCACGGTGTGCTATTGAATCAAGAGTTTTCAAAAAGATTAAAGCCACTATTACAACATATAAGAGATTTAGAGATCAGTTTTTTTGGTATCTAAAAGTGAAAATTTTGTTAGAGAAGACATTTAGGGATTAATTTCTATGATCGTGAGGACAGTTACTAAAAGGTCGTTTCGAAAAATAAAAAACAAGGTTTTTAGCGACAAAATTTTAAAAATGTCACTAATAAATAGACTTTTAGAGATAAAATAATTTGGTTTCAAAATGATTTATTTTTTAACAAAAATTTAGTCCAAAAAAGATAATAATTTATCACTAATGTCTAATTTTCGTTATTAAAAATATAATGACGATACTTTTTATAACAAAAATAATTAATTCCTATTAAATACTTTTATTCTTAAATTTTGATTTTTAAAATTTCAATTTTTTTTTGTAGTGCACACATTGTAGTGTGTGATTAACAACAAATTTGGTTGTCATTATTTAGAGTGTTTTGAAGGCTACTTTGAAAAGATGGTTATAATCAATTTTTTGGTGAAAAAAGTGAGTTATAATTTAAGAAGTGAATTATAACCCACTTCTCAAAATAAGCCTTTATTTTATTTTATTTTTTCACGTAAATCTTTGTTCCCATTTTCTCACTTTGATTTACGTGTAGGATTTTATTTTTTTATTGGTAACGTGTCTTTAGAGTTTGATCTATTCACCCTTTTAAAAGTACATGACAACAACCCTCTTATTTGAGCTAAAATACGGAATGAATTGTTCAACCCTTTTATTTGATACGGAATGAATTGTTCAATCAGACATTTCTTGAATGAAAATGAAATGACATGACAACAAAACCACCCCCCCCCCCCCCCCCCCAAAAAAAAAAAATATTATAACACTATAACACTACTCAACCCAACAAATCGTTTTCCTAAGTTTTTGAGATTTTTCTACATGAATTATTTTTTTGTTACTCTATTGGTTTAATAACCTTAATTTTAATTGTATTACCAATTAACATGTAATTATTTCCTATTTAATTCAATTTAATTCAGATTTCTATCATCTCTTTTCATCATCCTCAATGTGACTAATGTCACTCTTATTAAATGACGTTCATAACGCAAACTTTCATCACTGTTATATTATTGAAAAAAAAAAAATTATAATGCTTACAAAATTTACTTAAGCCTATTTTTTTTTTTTTTTTTGAGTTTATTACTCTTTTGATCTCAAAATATTTGTATATTATTCTATTTTTCATTGCCCCAAATTATTAGTTATTTTTCAAAAATTAAGGACTAAAATAATATGAATTTCTTATTTTGTCAATATTTTAAATTCATTAACAACACAAAAAGTGAAATTATGATAATTGATATTTCCTAACAAATGTACCATCAAAAGGTAATTTTTAAAAATTAATATTTTTAAAGTGCAATAATTGTACTATCAAAAAAAGTTACATTCTCCAAAAGGTACTATTATTTTGGGACAAAGGGAATAGTTTTTTTTCCGAAAAAATATAAAAAAAATAGAGAAATAATATGATTCAAATAAGTCAATAAGTTAATAAATTGACTTTTTTTTTTCTTAATTGTGAAAAGAGGTCTTAAACTAATGAGTTGTGATTGGGAGCTCGAAAATGGGACTCCCCGAATGCCCCTAATTTTTTATTTTATTTTTTTATTTTTTATTTTTTTTTAGCAGAAGAAGGAAGAAGACGAAGAAGAGAAGGAGGGGAGGGGAGGGGGAGGGGAGGGGAGGGGAGGAGGAGGAGGAGGCCTAAAAAATGGAGGAGGAGGGGGCGGAGACGAGGCCGACGCGATCGGCGGCGATTTGCTTCCCCTCTCTCTCTTTCTCTCCCTCTTCCTCTGCAATCGAAAATGGTGAAAAAAAAAAAAAAATGCCCAAAACGACGTCGCTTTTGGATATTATGGGCATTCGGGGCGGAAACTTTCGAGTCACAAATCATTTTTCTAAACTAATACACCTTTAAAATGATAGATTTAGTCAAAAAAATAAAAAATCGTTACAAACTATCATATTATTCTCTTTATTTTTTTACATAGTTTTTTTAAATTTTTTTTTTTATAAACAACTAAAAAATTAATTAAAATAGTCAATTTCTATATACAACCTTTTAGACTCTAAAACATAAAAATTATTCACTATTTTTGGTTTCAGTTTTCAGAATTCACTTTTCAGAAAATTTTACTTTTTCATTTTTCGTATTTTTTGTTTTCATTGAATATTTAAAAATATTTTAACCAATTTTTTTAATTTTTAGACACATCTAATATAAATACACTTAAAAAGTATAATATTTATGAAAAAAATCTTGAAAAATTCATTAAATACCAAAAAGACAAAAAATATAAAAATTCAATATATTTTTCATATTTTTGTGTATTTATTAATTTTTTACAAATATTTTATTATTTAAATACATCTAAGTAAGGTGCATTTAAAAAAGTAAAAAAATAACTACTTAAAATTTTAAAAATATTCACTAAAAACAAAAAATACGAAAAATTAAAAAATTCATTTTTAAAAAAATTAAACTCGAAAAACTGAAACCAAATATATTGATTATGATGCATATAAACATTTACACGTACACTTATACGCAAATGTTGACGCTAATGCTGGGCAGAGTTTATCAGTGTTATTAGTATAATGTATTAATAAAAAGGTATTACTGTATAAATCTAAAAATTTGATTCAATTTTTAAAATTAATGACATGACAATTAATTAAGATATTTTAAACAATAAATTCTCTTTCATATTTTTTCTAATCACCAATCAATTAAATCACTTATACATTATGAAGTGTATAAAATGAGCCTTAGAAAGTGAGCTTGTATATTATTTTTATTAATACAATAAAATTATACGTACCAATTGATGTAGTAATTATTTAACATATTAACGGATAATAAGATATAATTTTAAAAATTTTAGAAATTTATAATTTATATAATAAGTAAAATTTATAATTTTAAAATATATATTAATATATTAATTATATACCAATTAATTCGTATAAAATCAATATATTAATATTGGTTTTTGCAAAATAGGTTACTATTTTTCTGTCTCAAGCTAGTGTACAACAGAGGCTTCAGTGAACCTTCTCGTGGCTCGTGTGAGATCCAACCTGTAAAAACATACAGCTACGTATTCAATTTTGGTTGGCTCATTTTATTAACAAATATTATTTTGAAGGATTAAAAACACAGTTTGTACCTTAATGTGAGAAGTATTATGATTTTATTTTTATAATCCGAACAGTTCATTTTGTAGGGTTTGTTGACTATTTCATGTCTACCTAAAATCATATTAATCGGATATCAATAACTATATGATCGAATTGCATATTTTTGATTATGGATCATATATTTATTGATATCCGATTAATATGATTTTTGGTAGGCATGAAGTATTTAACAAATCTTACAAAATAAACGATTCGAATCATAAAAATAAACTCATAATACATTTCAAATTGAGACACAACGATCACTGCTCTTAATCCTATTTTGAAACTTGAGTATGAATTACACAAATTCATATATACAAATATTAAAGACGAATCTAACGCCATTTTTATGTCATCTATTTTTAAATAATAAAAAAAAGGACCATTTTTATATACCATAAAATTAACAATGATGACATATCAATTACACCCAATTGAGGGACCGCCAAAAGCCAGCAAGGTCGGAAAAAACAGCTTCAACAAAAGCGAGCGAAGAGAGAGAAAGTAAGAGAGAGAGAGAGAGTAACAACCCATTTCTTCTGCGGTTGTAGTCTTCAAGGAGAGAGAGAGAGAAGAGAAAGGTCTGAAGAACACGTAGAGAGAGAGAGAGAGAGAGAGAGAGATCGATCTTAGCGGCAACGGAATAGTGTATTTGACAGATGGGAACGCTACAGACATGGCGCAAAGCCTACGGTGCCCTCAAAGATCGCACCAAAGTCGGACTCGCCCATGTCAATAGCGATTTCAAGGTCTTCTCTCTCTCTCTCTCTCTCTATACATATATATATTCAATTCTTGAATTTGATGGGGTTTCTATGATTAGGATGTGGACGTTGCGATCGTTAAAGCCACGAACCACGTTGAGTGTCCACCCAAAGAAAGACACCTCAGGAGTGAGTTTTTTTATTCGCAGATCCAATTTTCTATTCTCGTGTTTTCCAATTTTGATTTTATTTGATTTATTTTTTGGGTTTTTTTTTTATATTTTTTTTCAGAGATTTTTTCTGCCACGTCAGCGATTCGGCCTCGAGCCGATGTTGCATACTGCATTCATGCGCTTGCGAGGCGATTGGCCAAGACCCATAATTGGACGGTATGGATTTTGGTGTTTTTGGATTCAATTTTGTAAAAATTTTGCCCCAATTGTGTAGATTCCATTTTGGTTGGCTTGAATTTGGTGCTACCTCATATGTTTTGTGGTTTACTTTTCACTGTTGGTTACTTTACTGTTGATTATTACTATTTTTAAGGGCTCATTTGGGAATTGTCTGTTTTAATTGCATTTTTTATTTTTTACGAGAAGATAAATAGAGAGAGGGGTGTAACAATTTATAGTATGTTTTCAGCTTTTTGGCTAAAATCCATGATTCCCAAACAAGGCCTAGATATGGTCATGGATCTAATCAGATGCTATTGTGGGAAACTGGGAGTTTAGTGTTTCTCAGTGTACATGCCTGCATATGGATTACTTGAGAAAAATATGTTGCATTTTCTCTTAATTAGATGTCCTGTCTTTGAAAATGTGAAACTAAAACACTAAGAATTGAGCTATTGATTTGTACCCTAAGTTATATTGTTATTTACACTCTGCTATAGTCCAATACAAACTGCTTATTAAGTTCTTACCCAACAGTGAATCCTTGCCTTCTTCTCTACTTGGACAATAATAATAATAATGCCCTTTTAGCTATATTATATTTCTTTTACCACCCCTGGGTCTAACTAATTGACTCTGGGTGATTCCAAAATATACAAACAATCCACATTCCAGTAACATAGCTTTATGTTTTTGCCATTATCAAGTTGGTCGTTGTAGTTCCAATTGTGGCAAACTAGCCATTAATTTTGGACATTGTCTTCATTTGGTCCAATTGATAACATTTGTCAATATCTTAATTGGAAAATGGTCGCGGACACCTCATATGACCACTTTTTAAGCGTAAAAGGTGAACATCATCCAATATTTATGTACACCTCATAATACACATCAAACTAAGCATTGTGTCCTAATCAAGTGGGGTGGGCTATATGAATAATTTTTGTCATTCCACTTTGTCAAGGCTAATTAGTAAGTCAAATCAAATGAATTTATATCTTCCTAATAGTTGCATCTTCAGGTCTTCGTTATACATGACTAAACAATCTTTAAATAATTTTTTCTCAACTTATCTTCAATTAGTGCTACTCTTATCATTTCATGAATATATTTATTTCTAAGTTTGCCTTTCTTAATCTTACCACACATCTATTTAAGCATCTACATCTTTGCAACACACATTTTATGATCATGTTGTTTGTTATTAGCCAAACATTCTCTCTCTATCACTAACCGTATAACAGTTCTATAGAATTTTCTTCTCAACTTTGTTAATATTTGTTGATCACAAATATGATAGAAACACTCCTCCACTTGAACTAATCTACTACAATTTTATAGAAAACACCAGCTTCAACTTTTCAAAGCTAAAGTCTCGTTTGGGAACGGGCTTTTTTAGTAGTTTTTTTGACTTTTTGGCTAAAATATGATGTAAAAAAAAACTAGTATGTTTGGGATGACTTTTTGGTTTTTATGAAAAGATGTGCAAAAAGTAGAGAAAAAAGGGAATATTTGACTTTTTGGTATAGGTTGTTGGTTTTTTGATTTTTTTAGCGACTTTTAGGCTTTTAGGGTAAAAAGTGATGTTGCCAAAATAGGCCTAAGTAACTAAAATGTTCACTATTTGTTATGCCATAATTTTTAATCTTCACTTTTCTATTATTTCTATTTTTATTGTTACAAAAGTTATTTTATTTATTATTTATACTAATTAGAACTCTTTTGACTCGAGTGCTTCGCTTCAGATTTTTAATTTAGTGTTAATTTCTTCCTTAGGTTCATCCACTAGAACAATATCATATATGGACAATATATGCCCATAGAATATCATCCTGAATGTATTTCCTTATTTCATCCATGACTAAGACTCAAGGACGAATCTTGATGCATGGACTAAAGATGATTTGTAATTATTTATATGGTAGTCATGTATGTTACTAAATATGTAATGCATGGACTAGGTATATCTAGCTTTTTGTTTTTTTCGATAATATACTCGAAGGAGACAACTTTTTGGTCAGGGTTCTATCTATACTTTAAGAGGGCATATTTATCTGTAGCAAAATGTTGAATGCTTGAAAGAAGACAATAATGATGGAATGTTAAATTTTCCCAAAAAAACAAAAGCAATGATAAGGAAATTTTCTTTTTATAAAAAATTCAATAATAAAGAATATTTTCATAAAACTTTAAACGCTATGTTTCTTTTCAATGATATGAAAATTTGAAAATTCCAGGCAGTTGCCCTCTCCCTCCTCTCCCATCTGCGTTTACCTTTGCATGGAACTTTCTAATGTGAGAAGTATCAAGTATTCATGTCTGACATGTGAATGCTAGACATGGGTATGGCGTAGGTGGTTGAGACATCTGGTTTGATATGTACTCAACAAGCATATATGATGACTTAAATTTAATGTATGTGTATTTGAAAACAAACTTATCACGTTTCTTTCCTACATTATTCCTTCTAAATGGCTGAGTTGTCTGTATTGAACGCATGGTGTTACATAAAATCACGATTTTTTCCTAAAGAGATAAGGGAAGCGTATTTTTATTATCCCCATGCCACTAAATTTGGAGTTCACATAATTCCAACACTAGGACACATACCTGAGACAAGTACATGAATCCTTGCTACCGACTAGGTGCTATAGTTTTAAATAAAGAGAAGGATTGTTTTTTGTTATTTATTTATTTATTTTAGTTACATTTTCTTATTACTGCAAAGTAATTTTTTTGCGTCTTCTATATTTTGACTCTTTTTTTAGTAATATTCATTGTTTATGTGTGTTAGTTTCTCCATTTGTCATCAGAATTTCAGGATCAACTTTTTTATTATTATTATTTTAATCTATGTTCATCTTGTAAAGCTTCAACAAGATTTGAACCATTTTCTTATTTTTGTTTGTCTTTTCCTTATTGCTATGCCCTTTGTTACATTTAAATGTTCCTCTGAAAATGTTGGATCCATGCCAATCAATGTAGCTATCTATATTCTTGATTGACAATTGATGCTTAAAATATAGCCAAAAGTCTAGCTCATAATTATCTTGTTCATATTTATATTTATGATTATTTTTTGTTTTTTGGTCAACAGGTGGCATTAAAGACACTGATAGTTGTCCATAGGGCTTTGAGGGAGGGAGACCCTACTTTTAGAGAAGAACTTCTGAGTTTCCAACAGAGAGGACGCATTCTCCAATTGTCTAATTTCAAAGATGATTCAAGCCCTATTGGTTAATTAACACTATATTTTTCTAATTTATTTAAATTATTGTTGACTTGTATCTTGCTGACATGAATTATTTTATTAATTTTGCTTTTGAACGTTTTATTCTTTTTGCTAACTTTTTTTTTTCCCTCCCTGTAGCTTGGGATTGCTCTGCCTGGGTGCGTACATATGCACTGTTTTTGGAGGAACGACTTGAATGCTTTAGGATTCTGAAATATGATATTGAAGCTGAGCGTCTCCCTAGACCTGGCCAAGCTCAGGAGAAGGTATGCACCAGATGAGTCAATAATAGTTCTACTGAGAGGTGAACAGAGATTTAAAGGGTTCACAGTTAAAATATGAGATGGAATTGATAAGTAATAAGATTACAATACTCAACGTTCTTTTTTCAATTAGGAGTTCTGTGGCTTTAGTTCTTTCTTCTTTGCATAACCATTAACTATTTGGTTTTCAATTAGAACTGCTGAGGTAAATATAGTTTGCTTTTTAAATTCTTCTTCTTTCCCATTTTATGTGTCTCACTATTCGTGTTTGGATGTCCCATTTTTTGTCCTGGTTTGAGAAGTCAAAAAGCCGACAGCCAACACATAAAAAAGCTGCTCGGATCCCTTATGAACATAAATCTTATTTTGAATCGATTAAATGCTACGTCGTTCCCATTAAGTGACGCGTTGCGCCTGCCTTCGGGTGTTTCGAAAAGTAAGGGGCGCCGCATCGACGACTGGGTGCGGTGAAAAATAAGCAAAGGTTTTCGCTTTTTTTTGGACAAGTGCGGATAAAGAAGCAAGTCCAAGACTATAGGTTTAAGGTAGCTACATGGAATGTAGGAACTTTAATTGGTAAAATTATGGAATTGGTAGATGTCATGAGGTAAGAATAAGCTAAGGGTCTTGTAGAAAATGTAGTTGCAATTATTAGGAAAGGTGATAGGATTATGTTAGTTAAACTAATTATTGAAGAGAATACAGTAAACGTTATCTGTGCATATGCCCTCCAAGTAGGATTAGATGATCAGACTAAGATTTTTGGGACCAAATGGATGAGGTATTAAACGAGATACCCGTAGGAGAAAACCTAGTTATAGGTGGTGATTCAACGGCCATGTAGGAATAGATAAACTAGGTTATAAGAGGGTATGGTTTTGGTGGAGAGAGTATATTAGATTTTACGTTGGCTTCAGACCTGGTTGTGACCAATACTATGTATAAGAAGAGAGATGACCATTTGATAACCTTTAAGAGTGGGTCAATTAAGAGCCAAATAGATTACTTTCTAGTAAGAAAAGTAGACTGTCTAAAATGCAGCGACTGTAAGGTCATTCCTGGAGAGAGCCTGACGCCTCAACATAAGATTTTTGTACTAGATTTATGCTTTAAAAGGCAATACCAAGCTAGGAAGGATAGTGGGTGTTGTAGGACGAGATGGTGGGATCGAAAAGGGGATAAACTAGAAATATTTAAGAATAGAATGGATAAAGAAGGTATTTAACACTATACGGAACTCGATGTCCAATTATATGAGGAGAATCTCAAGGGAATTTCTTGGAGAGTCGAAAGGAAAGGGACCCAACTCTAGGGAAACTTGGTGGTGGAGGGAGGAGGTTCAAGCGGTAGTAAAGACGAAAAAAGAGTACTTTAAAAAGTGGCAAACTGATAGAACTGAGAAAAACCTTAAGAGCTACAGATTGGCTAATAAGGAGGTCAAAAAAGTAGTGAAAAAGACTAAGTTGAAAGCCTATGATGACCTATACACCAGACTAGATAGTAATAAGGAAGAGAAGAGGATATACAAACTTGCTAAGATAAGAGAGAAAAATAAGAGATTTTAATCAAGTTAAGTGCATCAAGAGTGAGGACTCAAAGGTGTTAGTAAAGGATGAAGAGATTAAAGAGAGGTGGAAGAACTATTTTGAGAAGTTGTTAAATGAGGAACATGGAGGTAGGTCAAAAGGGAGGGGAGGGAAGTAGGCATTAATAAGGAAAATCAGGACTACAAGTTCTATTGCACGATTAGGAACTTTGAAGTGGAGATTACACTTGAAAAAATGAAATCGAATAAGGTTTTAGGACCCAATGCACTTAAGAAAATGAAATCGAATAAGGTTTTAGGATCCAATGATATCCTTACTGAAGCTTGGAAATGTTTGGGTAGGAAGGGAGTTGCTTGGTTGAATAAGTTATTTAGCAAGATTTTGTTGACGAGAAAAATGCCAAAGTAGTGGAGGAAGAGTATTTTAGTGCCAATCTATAATAATAAAGGAGATGTTTAGAATTGCAACAATTATAGAGGAATCAAGCTATTTGTCATATAATGAAAAGTGTGGGAGAGAGTGATGGAACGTCGATTGCGAGATATAACAGAGGGGTCAGAGAATCAATTTGGGTGTATGCCTGGTAGGTCAACAATGGAAGCGATCTATCTTTTAAGGAGAGTTATAGAAAAGTATGGAGAAAATAAAAGTGACATTCATATGGTTTATACATCTTGAGAAAGTATATGATAGAGTGTCGCGGGATATAATTTGGCGGGTGTTAGAAAAGAAAGCGGTGACAAAAGGTTACATTGATGTGATTAGGGATATGTATGAAGGTGTGGTGACCATAATTAGATCGCTTGCTGGAGAGACAAGTGAATTTCTAATTACTATAGGGTTATATCAAGGATCAATCTTAAGTCCTTATCTTTTTCTTTTAGTTATAGATGAGTTGATGAGAAATATTCAGGATAATGTGCCATGGTGTATGTTTTTTACAGATGATATCGTATTAGTGGATGAGACTAGAGAATGAGTTAACACTAAGTTGGAGATTTGGAGAGAAACTCTTGAATCAGAAGGATTTAGGATAAGAACTAAGATAGAGTACATGGAATGTAATTTTAGTACCAGTAATAATGGAAACAGAAGAGAAGTGAAAATTAAGAACCAAGAACTACCTAAGAGTAAACATTTTTGTTATTTAGGATCGATTATCACAATGGCTGGGGAGATTGGAGCGGATGTAGTATATAGAATTAAGGCGGAGGTGGTTTAAGTGGAGGAGTGCGTTTGGGGTACTGTAAGATAAACGCGTACCCACTAGACTAAAAGGAAAGTTCTATAGAACAACTATTAGATCAGTGATGTTGTATGAGATGGAATGTTGGGCAACTAAGAAATAACATGTAGATAAGATGAGTGTTGTTGAGATGTAAATACTAAGGTGGATGTGTGACAAGACTAGAAAAGACAGAGTTAGAAATGAATATATTCGAGAATGGGTAGGAGTAATACCGATAGAAGATAAGTTGAAAAAGAATAGATTGAGATGGTTTGGTCATATACAATGGAGACCAATAAAGGTAGTAGTGAAGAGATGCGATAGAGTGACGATAAATGGAAGTGTTAGGGGAAGGGGCAGACCTAGATTGACGTGTGCTAGTATAGTAAATAAAGATATGAGTTTTCTTAATTTGACTAACGAAATGGCTTTGGATAGAGTCGAGTGGAGAAGAAGGATTCATGTAGCCGATCCTATTTGATGAGACTTAAGGCTTGGTTTGGTTTGATTTGAAAAATATTACCCTTCTTTAAACTTTTGTTTAGATACAATCATTGCCTACAACTTTTGTTTAAACTTTCTTAAATTGTGCATAGTCAACTGAGACGCATCAAGTGGGATGGAGGGAGTAATAAGTAAGAAAGCTAATTGAATGTTGAATGCTTGAAAGAGCTTTAAAGATTCAATACATGGTGTGCATGTTTACTTTAGGGATATGAAGACATTTACCAATATAAAATTTATCTTCTCTCTCTCTCTCTCTCTCTCTCTCTCTCTCTGTATATATATATATATATATTTGAACAATATTTTAAAACATGGAAGCCTTTGATCATTTGGTGACAAGCCTTGAGATTATTAGTGACAAATACTGTATAAAAAATATTTAAACATAATTAAAGAAGGGAAATATAATAGATGAAAAGGCAAAGACAAAAATATATGTACCTTTCTTACACATCTTCAAATTTTCTACAATAATATTCTTAATGGGTTCCATAATTCCATTATTGTTGATTTCTAGAAATTCCTTATGGAATGGAATTGAGGGATCGTTGAAAACATGGCTCAATAAATAAACTTTATGTGGCAAATTGAGAAAACAGAAGTGTTTGAAAATTTTGTGCTTACCAAACAAAAAAAAGTCAATATTGGTCACTGAGAAGTTGAAAAGTTAGTAAATAGAAAGCTGATCAGTAAACAGAAAAGTGGATGTGATGAGCATAGTCCGCATGATTTGAGGCATAGAGCATGCAAAGGCACACCCTTATCAAGCCTTGATTTGTGAGCCATGATAAGATCCTTGCTAATTTTTTTGAGCCTTTAAGCCATGTTTGTTTTACTCCATATGTGTTGGGATTTGATTAGCAATCTGGTGGTCCTCACATAAATCGTGTTTGTGTTGCAAAAATGTTATGGGACAACCAATCCCTTGGGATTGGAGTTGAAAAATACAATTTACCCCCACTTTAGAAAAATAACAAAGCCACCTTTTATTTATTGAGGACTTTTATTTAATTTTCATAGATTTATTCCCAACCAACTTGTACAACCATACTAGTACACAAACCAATTACAAACACAATTTAGCCTCCAACCTAATACCACCACCCTGGTAATTCAATCTCTCAATACCACCTAACCTAATTGGCAAACAAACACAGCCTTAGGTGCTTAAGAACTGCGTAGGCCTGATGAATCCTTGAGTCAATCTATTAAAACTATGGTTGGAAACTTCTTAATGTGTACACACACCTTGCAGCACCCCTGATTAATGGGCGCTAACACTGGTTATCTGTTGCCTTTTTTTTTCCCCTCCTTCCCTTCTAAATTCTTTCAGATACTGCTTATGTTTTCATTAATTATGAATTGTAAAGTGAACTTGTATCTGGGATGATATTGAGTCATGGTGACTGGGGTGTCAATTATATTGAAACATTCTGGGTGCCATCTGTTTTCATTGGTCTGGGTCTGATGTTTTCGAATATCATTTCTTTTTGCTCATAGGGCTACAGCAGAACTAGGGAGCTGGACAGTGAAGAACTGTTGGAGCAGTTACCCTCTTTGCAGCAGCTGCTGTATCGTCTCATTGGATGCAGGGTACTCTTTCTGAAAACTTAGGATTCATATGCATATAAGTTTCTATTTCTGAGATTGATCTTTGTGTGATTATCTAATATTTTTAAAAACTGTGAATGAAAATTGATTTTACATCTACTTCACAGCCTGAAGGAGCAGCGGTCGGCAATTACGTAATACAGTATGCCCTGGCTCTGGTATGTGTGGTTTATATTTCATGCATGGTACCCGAGTTTAAAAAGAATTGTTACTAAAATGATTTTCAATGATATTTTTAAGGACTGTGTAAAGAAGATAAATTAAGCATCAGCCGTCATCCCTGTAAATATAGAAAATGTTAGTTGCCAGTCATTATTCATGAAAAAAAAAGAAAAAAAAAAAAAGAAAAAAAAAAAAAGGCAAAAGAACTTGGTTTTACATGAAAGCACAAATAAAATTTGAATTGTAGTTTCTTTGCTTGGAATTGTAGCTGTCTTGAAACTTTGATTAATTTGTTCAATACAAAAGCCTTGTTGCCGACCCATTTATTTTGACATGTTTGTCTGAAATTTTGTAACCCCCAACCTCTCTCCCTCGTGTTTGTATGTGAAAACGTATAGTGGGGGAGGAACTTGATCCATTAAATTTGATGCACGTGTTTTCCTTGTAACCAACATCTGCTACCACTGGTTGAGGAAGGAAAAGGAAAAAGAAAAAGAAAAAGAGAGAACATTTATTATGCATTTAACTATCCTATTTTCCTAGTTGATGTGGAATGTAATAATGTATAAATTGTCCCTGACCTTGTCAATGTATGTAATTTCAGGTACTCAAGGAGAGTTTTAAGATTTATTGTGCAATTAATGATGGAATCATCAATCTGGTTGATAAGGTGAATTGCCTTTATTGTCTTTCAAGATTACTTCAACGAGGTGCTATGTGGCAATTTTCACGTAACCATTCTCTTTTTAATTTTTTGGTTCAGTTTTTTGAGATGCCAAGACATGAAGCAATCAAATCCCTAGATGTATATAAACGAGCTGGACAGCAGGTGATTGGTTCTTCTTTCTTTCTTTTTATTTTTTTGAATCACCTTGGTTGACTCTTGTTGCAATTTCCAAATTGACTTTTCGTAGTTTGTTAAATTTAATTCTGATGGACCTGAATATTAGATTTTAGGGTTAAATTATTCAAATTTCACATGTATTACTAAAAAGATTGGTGTTTTCTGCAGGCTCGGAGCCTTGCTGATTTTTATGAAGTTTGCAAAGGTTTGGAACTTGCTAGAAATTTCCAATTTCCTGCTTTGAGAGAGGTGATGATGCTTTGACTGAATATAATATTTAGTTGGTTATATTGTTTTTTTTCTTTAATTCTACTGTTTCAACCGATACTAACTTGACATTTTGTTCGTCTTTTCCAGCCTCCAGAGTCCTTTCTTGTAACCATGGAAGAATATATTAGAGAGGCACCGCGGATGGTTTCCGCCCCTAGAGAGACATTGGTCAGTGTGATAAATTCATTTGCAATAACAAATTCTTGTTGCACAAAATATTTTCTGAATTGTACTGAACTTCCTTGCCATAGCTATTTTAGTAACCACATTGATTCTTTCTTGTGATTTGTATTTGTTTAACTCTATTACTTCTTGCCAATTCAACTCTGATTTTACAAGTTATTTGCTGTGGGATTAATATATGGTAGTCATTATGAATCAGGAATATCCAGAAAGGCTCCAATTGACATATAAACCAGAAGAAGTTTCTCCGGAAGATGCAGCAGTATCCATTGATGAACCTATGCCACTTCCTTCAGAGGATGTTGCTATGTCGGATGGTGTGGTTTCTCCCCATCCCCCTCCTCCTCCAACCAACTTGGATACTGGAGATCTGCTGGTAAAATTCTCAACTCTTATTCTGTGTGTGTGTGTGTGTGTGTGTGTGATAATCCTTCTCAATTTTTGGGTTTTCCAGGGATTATCTGTCACCACACCTGATGCATCTGCAATTGAAGAAAGCAATGCTTTGTCTTTAGCCATTGTTCCGTCTGGTAATTAAGATATGCTAAACCTAATTCCATTGCGTATTATGTTTTATAAGAAAAGTAATAATCTGTATCTGTCCAGGTACTGCATCATTTGATTCTGGTGCTGTTCAAGCTAGAGATCTGGATCCTACTGGATGGGAACTTGCCTTGGTCACCACATCTAGCAGCAACGCCTCTTCTGTTAGTGAGAGACAACTGGTAGGATCTTATGTCTGCTTTTTTTTTTTTCCCCATATTTTATATTCATTGCTTTTAGCCACAGTATGGCAAGTGTTATTCGCCCCAGAAAATCAGCCTCCCTACAAAAAAAAAAAAAGAAAAGGTTGGGGATAAGGTTGCCTACCTACTACCTTTCCCAGATCTTGCTGTAAGAGGGAGTTTTGTGCATTTGGTATGACTTCTACGACCTACAATCACGTCTCGATCGGTATGAATAAAATATGCTACCACTTCTAGTAGACTCTTAAAAATGATGGCATAAGCATTGGTTATTTTCGTTGTATAGTAAACACATTATTGTGACCTATGTTACACGGATTCTTTTAAATCTGTATATGTAGTATCAGTGTCTAGCACTTGACACTGGACTCTTGAGTAAGGGTATGAGATATGCATCCAACATGCTTAGTTGGACATGCAACCATCAATTATGCCAAGTACTTGAGTTTATTATAATAATACTCCCATTTTATTCATAATGTTCCAAGTTAGTTTGAAAACACCATTTTACCCTCTTGTTTAGAAAGAAACAAAATTGTAATTATACTTCATCTTTGTTGTTGATTAAAAAAAAATGTTGAAGAAATATGAGTGTCCTAGTGTCTTGTACATGTTAGATATGAGATTTAGATGAATTTATTTAGCACATATTTGCTCCTGATTTCATGTAACATAGGTTATAAGTACATGGCTAAACACTGATAAACAAAATAATATTAACAATTTTTTAAAAAATTGTCACTTACTAAAAAAGTGTTCAAGAAAGTCAGAATTTAGGGAGAGAATTGAGGTGCCTGAGGGTGCGGAAACTAGTCGTTGACAGCTTACATCCAAGGTAAAGAAACTGTACCTATCATTCTGGTGGTTCTGTACCCTTCAATACCCTGAATGAAATAGGCAAATCTATATTAGAAAATTTCTTTCATGGCCACTGAATTAAATTGGTAGTGTCGGGAATGTGTGCGCTATGCTGTGAAAATCATATACACGCCACTGGTATTATGGTTTCTACTGTTTTATTACTATTACACTTGCAAATGTTGCAAATTCCCTCTCAGATTTCACATATGCTCCTTGACCACTAAATGTCAGGCTGGTGGAATGGACTCGCTCACTCTGAATAGTTTGTACGACGAAGGTGCATACAGAGCCTCTCAGCAGCCCATGTACGGAACACCAGCCCCAAATCCATTTGAAGTCTCAGATCCATTTGCTTTTTCTAACAATGTTGCCCATCCTCAAGCAATGCAAATGGCAACAATTGCTCAGCAGCAGAACAATCCTTTTGGTCCATACCAATCCCCCTATCCGCAGCCACAGCAGCAACATTTGATGATGAGCCCACAAAATCCCTTTGGCGATGCTGGGTTTGGAGCATTTCCTGCTAATGCTGCTGCTCATCCACAAGCAAATAATCCATTCGGAAGCACAGGCCTTCTTTAACTACATGTTGGAACATCTAAAATAGTGTAATGTACCAGGGCATTGTTGATTTTGGTGTATTGAGAGGTGAGTTGAAGCAGCTTGTGGCGTTGTGTATTCCAATCTTTATAGCATAGATGATTTCAGAGCTTGAATCATATATTTTTTTGTAAAAGATAGCGCTTTGATAATGAAGATGAAACAATTTCGGTTATGTGTAATTATTGGTTATGTTTGGCTAAACACTAGGTTTGGTATGTGTGACGTGTGTTAGGTGAAGGGGTGCAAACAAATTGGTCATATTAGCCTTAGTTGATTTAGGTGTCAAGAAAGAGATTTGGTGTCCTTTCTCACTAGTAAATGGATTAGAATCTGACTAACAAAAGACTGGACTTTGACATATGGCATGTATAGATGGACGTCTCACTAGTAAATGTGAGGATAGATTTCTTGATGAATTTTTTACAGTAGGGATTTTATACATCGCTGCATATTCTCTTCGAGGGCCCCAAAACTCTTATTGTTACCCTGTGAAATGGAGTTTTGAGTTCTTTTAAGACACTTTTTTTTGTATATATACGTATATATAGTATGTTAAGACAGTTCAGTGTACGAGACACTTTTTTTTAATTAAAATATGATATGAAAAAGGTAAAATTTATCAAAAAATAACATCAAAGAATCAAATTGTGTTCGTCACTCATGAATGAGATTTTTAGAATTCTATTAGAGCTAAGTAACTCCATGATCCAAATATGATCGAGTAATATAAGAGCTTTACGGCATGTTTGATTGGGTGGATTGGAGCATGTGATTGAAATTATTAATTCGTGGGCCCAATTATCTTATGTTTGTTTTAACATTTTGGTTTAGGATTATTAATTCAATGGATAATTAATCCAACAAATTTGTAGGATTATTAGTAATGGGGTAGGGGTGGGATTATTAATCTAATGGATATTAATCCAATTGGATAGTGAATATCACACTAATTTAATAGAATTATTAATACTTTACTATTAATCTTATGAATCAAACATGACCTTAGGATATGTTTGATTGGGTGGATTGGAGGATTTGATTGAGATTATTAATCCGTGAGCCCAATTATCCTAGGTTTGTTTTAACATTTTGGTTTAGGATTATTAATCCAATGGATAATTAATCCAACAAATTCATAGGATTATTAGTAATGGGGTAGGAGTGAGATTGTTAATCCAATGAATATTAATCTAATTGGATAGTGAATACCATACTAATTTAATAGGATTATTAATACTTCCCTATTAATCTTGTGAATCAAACATGACCTTAATGTATAAAAGTTCTTCATCTACTTTTTTGCATAGCTTCCGGGGCATGATAGTTTTCCAAATCAAGTCTCCAAAGTTTTCGTGTTGAACTCTTTTGGTATAGCTCGTCAAAACTTTTTATCTTTGGATTGGTATATTATTTAGGGTCAATACACTAGCATCATGCTTTGATATTGGCCAAAACAGAAATCATTTTGAGCCATTACTATCAAGTACTTAACATTAATCTCAACTAGTAAAACTAAGGCCTTGTTTGACAAGTGACTTTTTTAGTCAAAAAATCAAAAAATTATTAAAAAAATAAAAAAGCCAACGACCTATATCAAAAAGTCAAAGATTCCCTTTTCTCTCTACTTTTTGCACATATCTTCGTAAAAAGCCAAAAAGTCATTCCAAATATACTATTTTTTTTATATCACATTTTAGTCAAAAAATTAAAAAATTATTAAAAAACCTATTCCCAAACGAGACCTAAATCATGCCCATGCCCATATAGTAAATCATAAGGAGTTGCTCCAATACTAGATCTTTTTGTAGTCTTGTAACACATCCAATAATGGGTTGTGTCACTGTATTATGCCACTTTGATCAATATATTCAAAGCTTATGTTTGTCTATTTGCTTGGCTTAATAAGGGGTAGAATTCATGATATATTAATACCAAATTTTGCTATGAAAGCTCACATTAAATTTCCATCTTACATAGTTCCATTATACATAGTGATTGTTTGAGGGGTACTTACGTATAAATCTTAATAAGTGAACTTATTATCTAATATGTCCTATAGAAAAAATTTGTCATAAAAAAGTCACTAATTATAAGTTTTAGCGACAATTTATAAAAATCATGACAAAAAAAAGTCGTTAATTGTTAACTTTTAGTGACATATATAAAAAATTATCACAAAAAAATTATTTTTAACAACAATTTTACCAATATTTATTTTTAATAAAATTTAATAAAAATTAAGTCTAACTATTAGAACCTATTGATAGTATCCTACATCACCTTATTTTGGTCAAGTGACTTGTGAGATTTTGCTTCTACTCACGTACTAAAGTATTGTCACTGGAATGAAGCAATGTTTGCTTCGAAAAACGATGATGAATTTTCCTATTAAATCCATGACCTCAACCCTATTTTCTCTCTCTCTCTCTCTCTCTCTCTCTCTCTCTCTCTCTCTATATATATATATATATATATTAGTTCAAAAATATCCATACAAGACACAAATTATTATAGTATGTTTAAGTTTTATATTTTAATAATTTTTTAAAAATTAGAATATTGTTCTATAAAATTAAATAGAATAAATCATTAGATATATAATATAATTATATGGTATGATATGCATCATTTTTTGATTTGTTATACCTAATAATTTCCGACCACACTACCAACTCAGTATTCAGCTGGAGAGCACTGGCAGAATAGATGACGCTTGATTGACCTGCAACAGAAAGAAGAGATTCCGGCGGTGGTTCGTCCATCCGGGAGCACTCCGACGATCAAGTCAGTTATCTCTCAAAGATAAATCAAGTGCTTAACTCACTGTTCAGAATATAAATTGCGTATCTTAGACCTATGGAGGTGCCTCTCTTTTATAGTTAACCCAATCTTAGTCCCAATAGAAGCCTAGTTTCAATGGACTTCAGCTCAGTGCTTATCTTGGACTCTCCAATAGATAAAGATAAACTCTCTAAGAGCTTTATCCTTATCCAGGCTGAACTCCTTCCTCATTCTAGGACTTTTGTCCCTTATCCGCTTATCCCGGACTCCGATATCTTCGGAGATAACCTCGGCCTAGCCGAAATCACCTCGGCATTACGACCAGGACACGTGGCACACCGACTGACACGTCGGCGTCACCTTGGCCACGTGTTGGTACTCAGAAAATATATCCCCACAACTGCCCCCTAGGTTCTATTACCTCAGTATCTTAAGGTGATGGAACCTATATTGTGAATGTTGGCGACCTTACTATATCACCCAACACATCGGCTTCACACAACCAGGTACTGTAGTCTGTCTCATCAAGGTTTTCAGAACCAATAACCTAGTTCATTTGAGTTATTTACTGGGATCTTCCTATCAGCCGAGGTCATTGCTTCATTTAAACCAAGAACTCCAAGAGTTTTGTCACGTGTATGAGCTGTCACGCAAAATAAATCAACTGTTTCTGTCACGCGTCTTCCTCTCATTGGATCGTACCTGATACGCGCCTGTAAGTTGTCTTGTGTCTGGGTGCGCCGTCTGACAAGCACGTCGCCCTTGACGCATTGATGGTATTTTGCCGCCATTCTCCGCGTTTCGATCAAAAAATCAATTCTCTCTTTCCGTCTCTTCACTTTACACCATCGTTCTTAAGCTCCCAACTTTTTCTCTCTCTAACTTTTTCTTCCAAGTCTGCCATTGTCACTCTTGCGAAGCTTTCTGCAATTACTTCTGTTCACTCCCCTCCAGCGAAGATTTTTGCTGCACTTTTCCGGTTGCTGCCTCCGTCTGATCTCGGCGACTCTAATTTTCCCTTGTAAGTCACTGTTCCTTCGTTTCGATTTTTATTCTTCTTCAAACTGTTATATCTGTATACTGTAATTGCAATGCTGTTCACATTTGTCTTTTCGAATCCAACCATGTATTCTGAGCATATTTTTCTCATGATTTTGTTTTTTGCCTACGCCGTTCTTTAATATACACATAATACCCACATACTTGTTCACTCTGCCACTGTTCTTGGCCTTGCACCTTGGCACACACTCTGTCATAGTGTTCTTGATGATTCACCCCTATTCTTGATTCTGAATCATTGCTCTTGTTTATGTTTGCCGTGTTTTTTTCTAGATTCTTGCCTCCTATCTTCGTTTCCATAGATCTAGGTTTGGGATTCGTTTATAGAACCCACAAATTCTAAGAAGAACTAAAACGATCCCCTCAAATTCTTACCCAGCTCACATTTAGGTTTTTGCCGAGGTCCCTATAACCCTTTCAAAACACCTTCTTTTTGAAATCCAGCTCCTCCAATTTAAGCCGACGTTATGGGTATATGGAAGCATAGGGTAGACACCCCGACCAAGTTAGAACACTTTAGGCAGGAGTTTGACATCCCAGCCGACGTTCATCTGAGGTTGGCTGGGGAGGATGACTCCATCATGCCCGATGTGAACCTCATGTCTTTTCTAGTAGTGGCCTTTATCGAGTGTGGACTTAGGTTTCCACTTGACACATTTTTCCGAGAAGTCCTTCATTACTATAAATTGAACCCAATGCAGCTTGCCATCAATTCTTACCGAGTTATCAACGGTACAATAGCCTTAGCCAAACAAGAGAATGCTAGGGTTACTCTTGCCGATTTCCAGTACTGTTACACTATGTGTCGCTTGAAATCGGAAAAAGGCCACATCTATTACCTCAAGCCGAGGTCCACTGAGTATAAGCTCATTGCCGACCTCCCAGACTCAAACAAGGGTGCTGGAGACGATTACTTCATCGTCTCGGGCAACTGGGAGTTTCAGCCTAATGATGACCTCCACCTTTATCCCCTAAGCTGAACAGTTTTCGGGGAAGGAGATGGTAAGGGCCAAGTGTCACTTTTTCTTACTCTCTTTTCTAAAGTTCTCAATACTTTGTTCTAATGTCTGTGCTCTTCTTTTTACAGTTCTTCCTCAGCCACCAAAGGGCTTTCGCCAGTCTTTCTTCCCCAGCAAGGACTTGAAGAAACTATTGGATTTGCCAGTCCACAAGCGGAGAGCCCCCCTGTTGCTCAATTTCATTCCTACTTACAAGTCGATTTTTCCCGACGTTCCAAAGAAGAAGAAGAAGAGTCAATCTCCTCCGTTCGCCACTACTCTTTCCATTACTTCAACATCTCGGCCAGATCAAGGGTCAACCTCAGATCTAGCAGAGCAGCCATCCACCTCAGCTCCACAACTGATCCCACCATCTCAACGCCACTGACGACGACGAACTATTTTTGCTGCTGAGATGGGCTGCCAGAAAGCAGTCGCTAAAGACCTCCTAGCCAGCATCCCTGCTGACGTTGACGTTCAACCTGCACAAACCCAGCCTCAACCAAAGCAAAAGCAAAAAAGACTCAAGAAGGCTCAGCCAAAGGCAATGGTGACTCAGATTGATACTGAGGACACCTTGCCAATTTCAAAATTGGCTAAGAGTGAGAAGACCTCTTATGCTGCCAAGAAGAGGCCCGTCGATGCCGAACCATCTCAATCAACTCGGTCCAAAAGGCCGAGGTCAGAGTCAGCCACAGCTTCGGGCTCCATGAAGTCTGATGCCCCCTGGGCTCCACCTATTACTTTGGAGGATAGGCCGGTCAAAGTCGATGATAGTGCCGACGACATCAACGTCGGTGTTGCCCTTACTACAACCTTGCTCATTCCTGGGGATCTCGACCGCAACGCCGAGATGACTGAGTATGAAAACTTTGCCTTGATGCTGCAGCACTCTGCTAAAGTAAGCCCCTTTATTCGGTAATTTTTCTTTCTTTCTCTTTTTCATACTTAGAAAATTTTCTAGTAACTTCTGCTCTGTCCATTTTTCTTCAGGCAAACCAGCACACCCACTCCTTCTCAATGTAATCTTTTGAGACAAGGAAGGCGCTGGCCGACAAGACTAGGGAGGTTGCTAGTCTGCAGAAGACCAATAAAGGGCCGAGGCAAGAATGAAGACTTTGGAAGATGAGGCCGAGGCTGCTATCAAAGCTAAGGATGACGCTGAAGAAAAAGCGAATGCCGCTGAGGCCATTAACAAAGTTCTTGAGGCGCAGAAGAAAGAGGCCGAAGAAAATACGGCCGAGGCCCAGAAAGAGCTGCAGGATGCCTTGGCCACAAAAGACGTCGAGCTCGAGGCCGCCGATGAGAAGGGATACAATGAGGGGGTGGCCGATGTCACGGTGGACTACGAGAAACAGGTGAAGCAGGCATGCAACAAGGGTTTCACCCTTGGTTGGATGGCTGCACTGAAAAAGCTTGGAGTCCCCGAGGACTCCCCCCTCAGGAACACCGACCTTCTCGCCTTACCATTCCCCTCAACTCCAAGCCAATCCGACGACGATTCTGATTCTGAGGAGGAAGCTTTGGTGAGGAAGTCAAAGGAAGCAGCTGGGGCCAAGTCCCCTACTTCAAATCCTGGACTTGACTTAAGATGAGGAGGGTGAGGAGGTTCCCAAAGATGCTAGTCCTGGGAAGGCAACATCGGACGCGCCTATTGCCGAAAAGAGCCTCGACCAAACCCTCCAAGAAATAGATGCTGAGCTTGCGGCTGAAAAGTCGGCCGACATGTCTTCTCAGTAGTCTTCCGAGCTCCAGACCCAACCTGCTAGCGGTGCTGAAGAATCTTAGTTTGATGTTCTCTTTCTTTTTTTCTGTTTCTTTGTACTTTTTCCTTTCTTTGAAACAATGTAAACTCTTGATGTGGCCGATGTGCCTTTTTTTGAATATAAATACAATTTCTTCTCTTGAATGCCTGTATGTTTGTCTTCCTTTTACTGCTCTTGTATGGCTCTCATACTTAGAATATTTCTGTGTATCTTTAATGTATACCTTAACTGTGTAATCTTCTCGGGGTGAAATACCTCGGTTATATCCACCAACGGTTTATATCGGCAAGTACATAAGTACTTATTCTAATACAACCTTGGCCTTAACTTGTAAATTTTTTTCACAAATTTCAACAAGTGTTTAGTTCAACTTCAACTTGTAAATTTTTCTCAAATTTCAACAAGTGCTAAACATGATCTAAGTTTAACTTCAACTTGTAAATTTTTCTCAAATTTCAACAAGTGTTAAACATGATCTCGGTTTAACTTCAACTTGTAAATTTTTTCACAAATTTCAACAAGTGTTAAACTAATTTAGCTTGTATATTCTATCTTTCCAGGAACCATTTTCCAACTCTTTGCCCCCTAATGTGGACTTAAGTTTCACTTGGGTTCTCATTATGCATGTATTCCAAAAACCTCGTCAAGTATCCTATCAATCATAAGTGTAGAAAAATCAAGCTAAAACTTTATTTATTACTTCGTCAAATAGCAAAAAACAAGAAATTCTAATGATAGAAAAATTTCAGATTGCAAGTATTCCAGGGCCTTGGCAACTCTTTGCCCTCATTATCTTCAAGCCGATATGCCCCATTGCCCAACATTGAGATGATTCTATGGGTCCCTCCCAATTCGGGCCAAGCTTGCCTTCTCTGGGATCCTTTTTGTTGCCGACGACCTTTCTCAAGACAAGGTCACCGATTTGAAACTCCTTTGGGTTGACCTTCTTATTATAGGCCCTGGCAAGCTGCTGCTGGTAAGCTGCCAGTTGAATTGCAGCTCTCTCCCTTCTTTCTTCTAGCAGATCCAGATCTCGGGCTAATAATACATCATTAGTCCTATTTTCTACTCCCTGAGTTTTGATCCCTAGGATGTCGACTTCTAGAGGAATGACTACTTCTGTGCCATAAGCCATGGCAAATGGGGATTCCCCAGTTGATCTTCTCGGCGTAATCCGATATGTCCAGAGTACACTTGGCAGTTCATCCACCCACTTTCCCTTTGCTGCTTGCAGCCTCTTTTTTATCCCATCCAAGATAACTTTGTTGGATGCTTCTGTTTGTCCATTGCTTTGGGGAAAGCTTGGGGTTGAAAAGTAATTCTTGATTTTGAACTTCGCACAGAAGCTCTTGATTAGCTTACTGTCAAATTGTGTTCCATTGTCTGCAACTAGTGCTCTCGGGATCCCAAACCTAGTGATGATATTTTTCCAAATGAAGTTCTTCACGTCTACGTCTCAGATCTTGGCAAGGGGTTCGGCTTCTATCCACTTGGTGAAGTAATCTGTTGCGACCAGCAGGTACTTCCTTTGCCCCGTTGCTTGTGGTAGTTTTCCAACGAGATCCATGCCCCATTGGATAAACGGCCAAAGACTGGATACTGGGTTTAGGTCTGCTGCTGGTTGGTGTATCAGAGGTGCAAACCTTTGGCACTTTTTACACTTCTTGACATAGGCTTCTGCATCTTTCTGCATGTACGGCCACCAATATCCTTGGGTAATGGCCCTATGAGCAAGTGATCTGCCCTCAGCGTGGCTTCCACATATTCCTTCATGTATTTCGTACAGAAAATCTTCAACTTGTGAAGGATGTACACACCTTAAAAGGGGGCCAGTGAAGGATCTTTTGTAGAGATGTCCCTCTGCTGTCAGGCTGTATCTTGCCGACTTCAATCTGATCTTGTGTGCCTCCTTGTGATCATCTGGCAGTTTTCATTCTTTCAGGAATGCTATTATTGCGTCCATCCAGCTTGGTCCCTTGTCAACACACATTGCTTCATGCTCTGTGGTCAGTGGTTCGATGCTCAGGCCCGATAAGTAGTCAACCATTATCGTCCTTGTTTTTCCAGGTTGTATTGCACTAGCCAAGTTGGCCAGGACATCAGCGTGGTTGTTATCATCTCGGCTAATCTGTTGTAGTCGGCAATTCTGAAACAGGGCCACCAATCTGCTGACCTCCTTTACATAGGCCGACATTCTTTCGTCTCGGGCTGCAACTCGCCTGTTGTCTGGTTGACTATAAGCTGAGAGTCACAGAATATTATCACCTCATCTGCTTCTACTGCTTAATGCTAGTTTCAGTCCTGCAATCAGTGCTTCATACTCTGCTTTATTGTTTGAGGCCTTGAACCCCAAACGAATGGACTGTTCTAATATCTGGCCATCTGGAGATACTAGTACTACTCCTGCCCCCGCTCCTTGTCGGTTTGAACTCCCATCAACAAACAGTCAAAAGGAGTCGCCGATGTAAATGTTGCAGGGTCTGAGTTTTTCTTCTTTCCTTTGTTCTGTTGCCTTCGGCTGGGCTCCTCTTTGCTCATTTGGACATCGTTCACCTCGGCTCAACGGAGCCCGATGTACGATGGCTCCTGGAGTGAATTTGGCCACAAAGTCGGCCAAGACTTGGCCTTTGATTGCTGTTCTAGATCTGTATTCCAGGTCATACTGGTCCAAGGCCACTGCCCATCTGGCTATTCTACTTGTCAGATCTCCCTGCTGCAACAGGGACTTCAAGGGATGTTCAATTAGCACCACAATTTTGTGGGCTTGAAAGTAATGGTTTAGCTTCTTTGAGGCCATTACTAAGGCCAGTGTTAACTTCTCCAAGGGCAAATACTTGGTTTTTGCATCAGCTAGGGTTTTGCTTACATAGTAAACCGTCATTTGCTCCTCTTTTTCTTCTCGGATTACCACTGCACTTATCGCATGTTCCGAAACTGCTAAGTACAAGAACAGCTCCTCTCTAAGTTCTAGATTTGAGAGAACTGGAGTCGTGGTTAGATACTTCTTTAAGTCGGCTAGGGCGGCTTCGCACTCCTCGGTCCATAAGAAGTCTGTGGCTTTCTTCAACAAGCTGAAGAAAGGTTTGCACTTGTCTGAGCTTCTGCTTATGAACCTATTCAGGGCTGCAGCCCTTCCAGTCAGCATCTGCACCTGTTTTGCCGACGTCGGGCTCTTCAACTCTAGGATGGCCTTGATTTGACCTGGGCTGGCCTCAATGCCCCTTCTGGTTACCAGGTATCCCAAGAACTTACCAGATCCAACTCCAAATGCACACTTGGATGCATTGAGTCGGAGCCGATGTGTTTTAATGATATCAAAGACTGCTTTTAGGTCGGACAGATGACCTTCAGGTTCCTTGGTCTTCACGACCATGTCATCGTTGTAGACTTCCACTGTTCGGCCAATCAGGTGTTTGAACATTTTGGTTACCAATCTCTGGTAAGTTGCTCCTGCGTTTTTCAACCCAAAAGGCATCACTCTGTAGCAATACAGCCCTTTTGGGGTGATAAATGCAGTCTTCTCCTCATCTGGGGGGTACATGGCTATTTGATGGTACCCTTTATAGGCATCCAGGAAGCTCATCCTTCCATGCCCTGAAGTGGCATCCACCAGTTGGTCTATCTTGGGTAATGGGAAACTGTCTTTGGGACAGGCCTTACTCAGGCTGGTAAAGTCCACGCAGACTCTCCATTTACCATTCTTTTTCTTCACCACCACTATATTTGATAGTGATGTCGGACTCCAGAAGTCTGTCTACTTCCTCTTCCACTGCCTCAACATGCAGCAATGTCGGTCTTCTTGCCTGTTGGATCACGAGTTTGGCCGACCTGTCTACGTTCAGTTTATGGCAAGAGACCTCGGGGTCAATGCTTGGCATTTCATAAGGCGTCCAGGCAAACACTTCAATGTTTGCTCTCAAGAATGCCTCCAGTTCTTTTTCTTCTTCTTCGGCTAAGCCCGAGCCGAGAAGGAAGAAGCGTTCTTCATCTCCCTGGTGGACGAGAATTTTCTTTAGGGCTTCTTCACTCTTCTCGGCTGGCTCCTTGCCGACGTCTTCTAGGACTTCCATGTCCTCGTTTCGATCTCTGCTATTTCTGGTTCTTGTATGCTGCAGGTGGATTTCATTGCTGCCATGGAGCAGTTCTTTGCCTGCAGCTGATCCCCTCTAACCTCCCCTATCCCATGCTCTGTTGGGAACCGCAATAACTGATGCAATGTTGAGGGAACAGCCCCCATTGCGTGCAGCCATGGCCTCCCCAGGATAACATTGTAAGGGGAGGGTGTGTCGATTATGGTGAACTCTGTCTTTATTTTCTTGGTGCCAGCCTGCACCTCCAAGTTTGCTGCTCCCAGTGGCCATGTCGGCGTTCCAACGAACCCGACCATTGGGTCATTGAATTGCTCCATATCGTCTGGGTGAAGGCCGAGCTCCTTGTAACATCTGACGTATATGATGTCACAAGAGCTGCCTTGGTCAATTAGGATGCGCTTCACTTGGCACTCCCCAACCTGGAGGGATACTACCAAGGCATCGTTGTGCGGATGTTGGACCATCTCCAGGTCAGCTTCAGTAAAGGACACCATTGGTCCTTGACACTCCCCAGCCCGAGGTCTTTTAAACCGGACCTGGTACACATGCTGCAAGTGCTTTACCTTCTGGGTCTTCCCCCGAATTTCGTTCTCGTTGACCTTCGAGTGAATTACATTGATTACCCGAGGTCCGCCTGCCTGCGGTTGTTGTGCTGGGGGGAGGGGTGGAGCTGTTGGTTCCTGAGGCAATCTTGCTTGTTCTTCCGTTGTCCTGGCCTCATCTACAAGGTCCCTCAAATGGCCTTGCCTTACCAGGTCTTCTAGGTATGGCTTCAGGGCTCTGCAACCTTGAGTCAGATGCCCATCTTCATTATGGTAAGTACAATGCTTACTAAGGATTTTTCCCATAAACTCTCCTGGTACCCTAGCTGGTGCCCTGAAATAGGGTTGGGTTCGGATTTTATCTAGGACTTTGTGAATTGGGATTCGGAATACAGTTGTGACTGCTTGTGCGGTTCTCAGTTGTATCTCTTGTTTGTTGGATCCGTTGTTACCTCGGCCTCGCTTTGGTGAGCCGTTTCCTTTCTCTTGCTTTGTTGCCTTAATCCCTGGCGTGTCTTCCTCGGCTTTGGCATATTTCTCAATTCTGGCCATAAGCACCTCCATGCTTTTTGGCAATGTCTTTGCCAACGACTTTCGTAGTGCACAATCATCTTTTAGGCCGTTCTTGAAAGACACGACCGCCACCTCTTGATTGCACTCGGGTATTCGGTTGAACACCTCATAATACCTTTTTGTGTAGGCCCTAAAACTTTCATCCTCACTGATTCTCAGAGCCATCAAGGCGTCCACCCTTAATGGCTGTAGTTTGTTTGTCACGAACCTGGCCACGAACATCTCGGCTAGGCCTTCCCAGGTCTTCAGACTTCCCTTCGACAATTTGTGAAACCAATTCGATACAATCTCCCCGAAGGATGAGAGGAACACCTTGCAGAGCAACGACTCGTTCCTAATGTACAGTGCCATCGAGTTCAGGTATAATCCAACGTGGAAGTTGGGGTCCGACTTCCCATCGTATATTTGGAACCTCGACATACTGAATCTTTTTGGTGCCTCAAATTTGTCCAACTCCACCGAGAATGGTGTTCTCGGCTTAACAGGGGAAGTTACCTCAGCATTCTGTTGCTTCCTCTTGAGGTAATCTCTCAAGTCCTCCTTGGTCCACCCAAGAACTCGTCTATCTCCTGATTTCAATCTTTTAGGTGCACTGCTCTCAGCTTCGTTGTGAGCCCTTTTCGACCTTTCTCCATTAGTTGCGTCGAAGCACAACTCCTATCTTTGAACATGCCGATGTTCTCTGGGGTCTGCCTCCCTGGTGCGATGTGTCCTTCGAGATTCTTCCCTTCTCAACTCTCCTCGCCCGACCTCCCTTGATGGCCGGTGAGAGTGTTTTTCGCTCCTAGCGTGTTGGGGGGCTACAGGGATTGTTTTCTGCCCTCCCTTTTGGGCGTTGGCCGCTGGAATCGGCGTGTCCTGCAGCGGGAATGGTGGCTGCATGACGTTGTTTTGCATCATGAAATTGACGACCGATTGCAGGTCTACCAATTTGTTCGCCATTCCCTTCATCTCTTCGTCCCTCCGTAGGTATCTGTCTTTCCATACCTGGAGGTTATCCTTGTTATAGTACCCGCTTTGGTCTGTTTTCTTTGGTACGTCGCCTTCTTGGCCGATGTCTTTCCCTCCGTGATTCTGGTCACGAGTTTCTTTGTTACAATTGTCTTCTTCGACGTCAAGGTCAATAGGTCTCCCACTCCCAGTAGGAGTGTTATCCCAATCTTCTCTTTCTGTCCGTCGTTGGCTATCTATTCTCCTTTCCTTCTCACAAACGGCGCCAAATTGTGTGTGTTAATTTCCGACCACACTGCCAACTCAGTATTCATCTGGAGAGCACTAGCAGAATAGATGGCACCTGATTGACTTGCAACAGAAAGAAGAGATTCTGACGGTGGTTCGTCCGCCCGAGGGCACTCCGACGATCAAGTCAGTTATCTCTCAAAGATAGATCAAGTGCTTAACTCACTGTTCAAAATATAAATTGCATACCTTAGACCCATGGGGGTGCCTCTCTTTTATAGTTAACCCAATCTTAGTCCCAATAGAAGCCTAGCTTCAATGGACTTCAGCTCAGTGCTTATCTTGGACTCTCCAATAGATAAAGATAAACTCCCTAAGAGCTTTATCCTTATCCAGGCTGAACTCCTTCCTCATTCTAGGACTCTTGTCCCTTATCCGCTTATCCCGGACTCCGATATCTTCGGAGATAACCTCGGCCTAGCCGAGATCACCTCGGCGTTATGACCAGGACACGTGGCACCTCGGCTGACACGTCGGCGTCACCTTGGCCACGTGTTGGTACTCAGAAAATATATCTCCACAATTATCATATTTACCAGTCCTTAACATTTCTTCAGAATTTATTGAAAAAAATTAAGGTGTGTAACTTTTCTAAACAGATAAATATAAAACAAATATTTAAATAATTCCCCCATTTAAAAAAAAAAAAAAACTACCAAGATAATTCATTGAACTGATAAAGAAGTCGAAGAAAATACATATACAAACAAATGACTAATTTTATTAATACATAAAGCATACTCACATAACAAATGACTAGTTTTATTAATAAGTAAATCATTAATTAAATTAACAATTTTTAATGATATGAAAAATATTTTTCAGTTAATCATTTTGTTAATAAATAAAACATTAAGTCAATTAACCGTTTTTAATGATATGAGAAATATTTTTCAATAAATAATTTTGATAATTTATTATTGTATAGATGAATATTTTGTTTTCCTAATTTTGTGTTAAATTAAAATTTATAACGATAGTTATAATTTCTAATATTATATGACCGATTCCTATTTTAAACAAACCTTTTAGAGGTGTATGTAATTGATTAAAAAATAAAAGATTTTTGATTCATAATTGACTAAGAATATTTGTGCAATTAAAAAAAAAAAAAAAAAAAAAAACCTTCCCTCAACATATAGGTCACCATTAATAAAATATTCAAAATAAAAAGGTAAAATTGGAAAAAAAAAGTTAAACAAGTAACTGCCCCTTATATATATACTAGTTTGGGGCTGATCGTGCATTGCACGATCACAGTGCCAGTGGTGAATTTGGCGCTATAATAGGAATTATGTAATTGAGTGTTAATATGATATTATAAGTATTTATAAAAAGCAGTACATTAGCATTAATAAAGGAATATTCTATGAAAAATCATTATGTCATTAAACATATAACTCAATAGATGAGAAGATGAAAGTATAGTTAAAGTGAACTACTTTAAGATAAGATTAAGATTTAACAACAGTTTTCAAAAGGCACAACATAGATAGCTAAAGTTTTATATTGAATCCATTTAAAGCCAAAAAGATGGATTCAAGGAAGTGACATAACTAGAACTTAAGAAGAAACTACATGACAAAAGGAGATTAAGATCATGACAAAAGAAGATAAAGATCTTATGAGCTAGTGGAGTTCAACTGTACAAGCCAAACATAGTTCATACTACATAGCAAAAGGCTGATTTTTTTTTTTTGTTGTTGCAGTTAGTCTATGTTTTTTGTCATAGTTAACATGGTGATTTCTCACTTTGCATCTTCTGAAGTGACAAGCGGATTATCTGATTCTGTTGGATCTAGTGATGCACTTGATTGAGCTGGAAATAGTTCTTTACGTGCTTTCTTTGAAGTTGGTGGAGAGATTGTTTCTGAATCTGAGTCTTTGGGGTTTGGTGAAGCAATGATGCATTCTTTATGCACTGTATTGATGTTAAATTTGCACTGTGATAGGCCACCAAAATCATATCAATATGCAGACAACTCTAAAATGTGATTTTTTTTTTTTTTGTTGTAGAGAGCTTTTTCAGAACTTCCAGAGAAGTTTGTCCATCCTATTGAATTAAGAAATACGTTATTGTAACGATTAGTAAATATTATGAAGTTGTAGAAAATGAAGAGTGTTGTGGAACTTACATCTGATGTGTTCTTCATCAATTCCTCAGCAGTGATTGAAAACAGTTTTTCAGCATGAGAACCAAAAATGATTGCTGTGATTTTGCCACTTTCATCAATTAAATCTACTTCAAATCTGCATTTGTTGTTATTGTGGAAGAAAAATTATAGCACAAATAAGTGTGTGATTCAACATTGATGTATGATTTGGGATGTAAATTCCTCAGGCACAGTAGGTTGCTAAGGGAAATGGTCATCTTTATGGTGTTTTCTAAATTACCTCATTTTTCTTTTTAGATAGAAGGTATTGGAAATGTACTTCATAAATTCATTGACTTAAGCTAATGCACTCATCCCCAGAATTTCGTTTTAGCTATGTTTAATCTATCTATGATCTGGTACCATTTGATGTAGATCGGTGACATAGTAAATTTTGTCTGGTTTTTGTAGGTAGTTTTGTTTTTAGAAAACAGTCAATGCAGTTTAGCGTTGAGTATTTTGACTTTCTAAGAAGAAATTGTAGGGTAGTTATAGACCATAAGAGTTTGAACTGAACTAAAAGCCTGAGGTTGAATTGTACTTGCACGTTCTGGTGAAATTCCTATGGTCTATATACCCTTCTTTTTTTTTAGCTTTAATAATATAATAATAAACTTTTGGAGGGAAAGGGAAAAAGTGAATGAATATAAGCTAATTTTTTTCTCATTTTTCCTTGCATTTTTCTTTTTGTTTGAAAATCCATTATGGAAATACAATCTAATTTCTTTTAGTTGTTTGTCATATAGAATATTTCCACAAATTACTCTAAGTTATTTGTCAATAGTTTTTTTGTTTTTTGTTTTTTTGGTGTTAGCTAATTACTCTATTGTCAGGCTTTTTAGATGGTCATGATTTGTTTTTTTTTTTTTCCTTTAGTAATCATTCTTAGGTCATTATCTACGCTTTAAACTTCAGCATGATATAGTGTATATGAAATTAGAGAAAATTATGAGTATGGATTGAATAATATGAAATTGAATAGATTTTATCGTAGAGATAATTGTTAATTGTTACCTTGGTTGTGATTGCACTCGTTGTTTGCAAAAGTTGCAAAGAAAGAAGTCTTCTGGTTCTGCAGCGGTGCTTTTGTTGCAGTTTGGGCAGCATACATAGCAGAACTTCTGGTTTACATTCGTGACAGTGGCACAAGCATTGACCCAATAACTTGTAGTCTAGGAAGTTAAATTGAAAATTATAATTAATATGAATTTTAAATTAGGAATTATCATCGTAAGGTAAAAAATGAACTCTTAAATTGTATTCAAATTAGGAATTTTTATTAGAGTATTGTTATTGTTTTTCATGAATTTTAATTTCTAACTTGAATACAATTAGGGTTATTGTAAGGCAAAAAATGAATTCAATTTGATTCGTTTCTAATTGTTATTATTGTTATGAGTTTGATGAAATTACTATAATATGAAATATACCTGTCTAACAAATGTTGGAAGATTTTTGAGTTGAATTAGCTTGTTTGGAGTTGGTGGTGGAGACTGTGTTGTTGCGATTCGTTGGACTCTCCGAAGAGGAATTTCTTTGATGGTATTGCTATGGCTGATGCACCTGAATATCATAATTGTAAATTAAGTATAAGTAAACCTGAATATTATATTTAACCAAAAAACAAAGAGTTCAATATTGTAAAATATTTTATTATAGTAGTAATTACCAAGCTTTCAGTGAATTTGCTTCAGGAATTGGAGGGTCTAATATAAAAGTTGTGGATGATTTTGTTGATAGTGTGACACCTATAAAATTGATTGTTAGGAGTTTGATAGTAGTATAATAATTATAAAAGTAAGAAATGTTGAAGAATATAGAAATTATCATTGTATGAGGACACCTTTAATCGCATGGAAATTATGATTGGGAAAGGAGTTGGGAGTTTCGAAAAAGCTACACCTTCATTCTTTGTGAATTCACCTCAAAGCGTTAGAGTTGTCGGCTTCAATCTGGGAAAAGGGAATTGTTAGATACAACAAGTTATTTGGTGAATACATAAACATTTAGCATTTGTCTACATAAGTATGGATTTCAAATGGAGACATTTGAAGTTAAAATGATAGGAAAAAATTTGGAAGAAGATACAACTTACTGATCATCAATAACAATGATTTCTTGCAATAGAGTCTCCTCATCTTTGTGGTCTTTGAAATTTTTCTTCATCTGTATTGGTCCAACCTCTAGTATTGCTAGCAAGACATCTAAATTAAAAATATATATATAATTTAATTGTCAATAAAATTGTATTGTAATGTATTCAATTATTGAAGAAAATGAATATAAATAAATTTTACTTATATCTTTTGGTCGTGTTGATGATTGTGTATCTGCTGTTGTTTCTGAGTGGACATTCGCTGATGTTGTTGAATCGATGTTGTTCTCAAGTGTAGTTAGAGTAGTAAAGTTGAAGTTCAAACTTCGTATAGTTAATTGATCATCTTTTGATTTTTTCTATGGGAGTTCGTCCATGAATTGTCCATTGGTATTCATTTTCAACAATTTGATGTTGTTCTGGAATAGATCTGACTTGTGCATTTGATATTGCATAAGATGAAAAGATTTCAAGTGTTGTTTGAAGAACCTCTATGTCTGCACCAAAGATTGTTGCTTGTACTTTTGATCCCTACAATGTTTGAGTTTAATAATTAATATATAATTCTAGAGTTAGTAAGAAATAATTAATATGTAGTTATTAAAGACTCTAAATGATATTTGAATTGGAAAAAAATAAATAAAATATAGACTATTTATTAAGTTAAAAAAGAAAAAGAAAAGAAGAAGTAGAAGTGATATAATGGCAAAAAAAAAAAAAAAAAAAAAATACAAAAGAAGAATAGAAAAATCCAAAGGGAAAGTAGCTATTTGATATTTTTATATTTGCAATAGAGATTTTTTGCAAACATACCTTTGCATCAATTAACATCAGCTTTTGAAATAGTATTCCACTTGATCTAGTTCTTGGAAAGGATTTTTCAATAACTATCACATTTGATGTCCATCGTTTTGTAGATGGATCAATATCTTTGATAGCTAACAATTGATTGCGCATGATTTCTTGCATGCTTAAAACATATATAGTTGAAGTAATAAATAAGAAGCAAAATAATGTCAAATGAGTAACATAAATATAATGTAGAAATTGCAAATATATGAATTGGACATACCAAAAAACACGCAAAAGAAAAAAATCAATTGCATTGAGCTAGAGATAGAATCTCATGGTAGACAATGTTTTTTGTGGCATCAGGGAATTCATTGTTTGAATCTGAGGCATCTGTTAAAACTTTGACTTTAGTGGAAGTTGTAGCTTGAGATAATGCAACATACAATTGGCCATGTGAGAAAACTGGTTGTGGTAAATAGATGCCAACAGTATCTAGAGTTTGACCTTGAGCTTTATTAATTATCATTGCAAAACATAACGTGATTGGGAATCAACATCTAGTAAAATCAACTGGACACAATTTTTTATCTGATGGTTGCAAAGGTATTCGAGGTAAAAATACGAGATCTCCGTTTCGATCACCAACAGCAATTTGAGCGAGAATAACATATTTTTCAAATTTGCGACAAATGAGTCTTGTTCCATTACATAATCCCTTGGATGATTTATGTTGCGAAGCATAACAATGGGGCAGTTTTCTTTAAGAAACAATTTGTGCGGTGGTAATCCTGGAGCAGATAAAGAGTTCATAAAATCTTCATATTGGCTCTGTTGACTTTTATCAGTAGTCATCTCCAGGGAATTCTTCCATCAATATTTCATTGATGTGATCTACATTGTCATTTTTTGGAGTCAAGATAGCTCGATTCATCATTGAAAGTGGATCTTTATTATAATCGTTCAAATTTGGGAAGACAAAAGTGATAAGCTCTTGAAGTGGATTAATGTTTTTATTGTAAGGAAAAAGCATTACTTTAGGGATTCTGATAGTTTCAGGAGATATCTGTTGTTCTGTACCATTTCGTACAGAAAGCAAAAAATTACTAAATGTTGGATCATGCTTAGCTCGCATATTTCTGTCAATTTGATCTTCTCTAATGAATGCCAAATGTAAGACATAACAAGCGTAGCATTAATGCATTCATTTCTTGTGCTCTTTGGCACAACAGGTAACACTTGACGAAAGTCACTACCGAATACTACAACCTTTCCTCCAAATAGAAGATTGCTATCCATGACATCTTTTAACAATTCATCAAGCGCTTCAATACTTTGTCGTCTTGCCATCGATGCTTCATCCCATATTATAAGTGTAGCAAGTTTCAAAAGTTTTGCGAGGCCACTCTGTTTGCTGACATTACAACAAATTTTGCTTTCAACATCTATAGGAATTTTGAACCGTGAGTGCGCAGTGCGTCCATTAGGCAAAAGTGATGTAGCAACTCCTGAAGTTGCAGTTGCGAGAGCGATCAATTTGTACATTCTTATTGTAGCTAAGATTGCTCGATATAGAAAGGTTTTCCCAGTTCCACCAGGTCCATCAATAAAGAAATATCCTGGATTTCCAGAAAGTACTGCATTAACAATTTTAGAATATGCAATTTGTTGTTTTGTGTTTAACAACGACACAGACATCAAATCAACCTCAGGCACTAATATATTGCGTTTATCTTCTATATCTTTGCAACAATCATCAGTTTCATCAAAAGTGATCGATAGATCTGAAAGATAAAATTGTTCAATGTTCTTGCGCATGGATTCAAGAGTAGGATTTATATTTTGCAAAACTCTAGAATGAATTTGTTCTGTAGATAATTGTTCTTCTCCACAAAGATTCTCCGATATTGTTCTTTCAAATTTTAAGAATAAAGCTTTTGGATCATGTGGACTACAATACACAAGTATTGTTGCGAACAATGGTCGTAATGAAGAAGGCATTTGAAAAGTACTTGCTTCTTCTAAGCACTTTTCATGATTTTCATCATCCTCTAATAGACCATATTGAAGAGCAGTTTCTCTGAAAGAGTTGTATGTCACTTCTTTAATAGTGCTCAATTGACGGAATGAAGTTGGGCAACGTACATGATTCAATAATAATCACAAATAGTATCGCTCGCCTTCTTTTGGATTTGCAGTGATTATTCTTCCAATCACCTCCCTTTGCTTTCTTTCATTCCACATTCTATGTTGGGCATCCCAAACAAAGAATTTAGGAAATTCCTTGTATAAATATTTTCCTTCTTGAGCTTTTTTGTTTGTTCTATTCATCACAAAAAACTCAATCAACATTGTTCTTGAAAGAAATTCATTGTTAGCTAAAGAGCGCAAGTTATCTGTCTTTCGAAAGTTAACAATTTGGCAATCTTCAAGGTGTAGTTGCAAGCTTATCACAGCAGGATTAATTTGATTCAAAGGGAATTTGTATATTCTCTACATTGCTTCTGGAGGAGATATCCATCTTGCAGATTGAAACATTGTGATCTCATCAATATCTTCATTACTGTGTTGGCCTACTATGTGGAATGCTATTTTGTCATGACCCTTGTATATGTATTTATACAAGTACTTGATAGCCTTAATAGTAGTGCAAATTTCCACATTAATGTGACAATCAAACTTTGCAAGAAGATATGGGTTATAGGGAACAACCCATTTATTGTCCAACATGTGCCCTCGAACTTTAACTGTTTCATTATTGTTGCACCGCCTATAGTTAGGGTATCCATCAGCTTTCATGGTTGTCATCGAAACAAAATCTCTAGGATAATGGTTCTTACATAGGCCATTTTCATAAAAACATTATTAGAATTCAAAGAACCACAAGGACCATGCATCATGTGTTTGACAACCATTGAGTACAAGTGTGGAAACTTTTCTTTGTCAGGCAACTCGGCAGATATGAAATCATCAAATTTTTCTGAAGAATCTAGCTTATGACGTCGCTGAAGAATAAGAAGTAGATGAACATGAAGAAGGTCCCGTTTCTGAAATTCGATTACATATGTGAAAGCTGCAACTGGACTAAATAGTTTTTTTCTTATAACTTCATTTTTCAAGTGTTCAAATTTGCTTCTAAATACTCGGACAAGAAGATCAGGTCTATTTTGTGGCTCTTCATTTGGTAACAATTCTGCTTTGATTTCACTCCAACTTGGATTTCAAGTCATGGTTAAAAAGATATTAGGTTTTCCAAATCGTTGCACTAAAGTCATGGCATCAATATAGCGCTTTCGAAGGTCTCTTGGACCACCTATAAATGATCCTGGTAAAATAATTCTTCGACCAATATTAGAAGCTTTAGATTCTCCTGCTGTGATACTATTAACAATTCCTTGATACAAATATGTTCTTATTTCTTTCTGATTTACTCTAAAGTAATCCAACCTTGAAGTTTCTACCTTAACATACATGTCAACAACAAATTGTTGTAGAAGTTGACCTGCTCGAAGTAAAATTGAATTATCGCTCTCCCTAATTTGAAACTTGAAACAATAAAACTCACGAGTTGAAACCATGTTTCTCTTCTTTAAATTCTCTTCAAAAACTGAAATAAATAAAATAAATAGTTTAGGGTTCTTGTTGTACTATAAGTTGTGAGTAGGGTAATCTTTTTTCTTTATTATTTTTACCTTGTTCTGTTGATAATAAATCATCAGCATTGGAAGCTTCTGTTGCCAACACAAAAAATTGACCATCTGAAAATTTGTTTTTGTCTTTTTTTGTTTTTTTCTTTATTCCTTGGTGCCATCTAGGTTCACCAAGAGGAAATAGCAATGGATATTGTAGTGGGTCATAGCATCCATAATAATATCGAATTCTTTCAGAATGACCTTGATGTTTTTGGACTATGATATCACGCTCTCTATACTCAACAGCTTCATCATTCTCATGCCATATTGTAGCAACTTGGGATGCAGTAGGAGGATTAAAAGTTTGGGGATTTAAAGATGGATCAGCGCGGATAAGTATATGATGAGTGCCTAGGTTAGAAACATCTCTTAAACTTCTAAAGAATATAGAATATGAATTTGAAGCGAGAATATCAATTAGAAGAGCAATGATGTTCGAATCTAGATTGTCTGCAATTCTGATCCTATTCTGAACTTCATGTTCAGTGTCAAAGAAATAGAGCTGTAAGTAAGAAGGTTTATGATTTGAAGGATAAAGCTGATTGATATAATGATAAACCTGTCCTTGCACACGAAAGGTATAGATTCCTCTATTTCTACGCTCTAATTGTTTGTCAGTGGTAACCCCGAATGAAGTGGAAGCAAATGAATTATTATAGGCATGAATGTATTTCAAGAAATGAAGAGAATTTTTGGAATGACCTGTGAACAACTCATACAATTGAGATGGAACAACATTGGGACATAGTGCAATTTCCCCAGTAGAACAACAAAAACCATTTGGCTCAAGATTTATTTTTTTTGCACTACAGAAAGGACAACATGATCTATTTGGTAAAACAAAGGCTTCAACTGGTATATCTCTTTTTGTGATTGTCTTCTTCTTTCTACAGCGTAGAACAAAGCCTATGGAGAGTATAAATAGAATTTAAGAATTATTTTCTATCTAGCTGGGTGTATAATTAAAAAAATAAAATAAGAGAAGGTGTTTAAGTACCATCTTCAGTGTCAGTAGTTGTGTTATTCTGGAAATCAAGTGTGTTGGATGTAGAACCTAAGGATTAGGGAAAAAACATGTAATTATACATAAGTAATAGAAAAAGGAAAGAATGAATTGGTTGTTATCTAATAAGGAGAAACATTTTTTTTTTTTTCCTGATAGAGACTCTAAAGAAATTATACCTATTTCAAAGCTGTTATGATTGATGGTTGCTCCTTCAAGATTAATTTGGGAAGGTTTTGATAAAACTGATGTAAGAACAGGACGTTCAAATATTCCAAATTGTTCATATTCAAATAAACTGCTCGATTCATTGATGCGGCGTATTTTTGTTGGTCGATCTTTTTGTTTTTCTGCTCTTAATTCTCGCCTCCTTTGATTGATTTGATCTTTTCGTTCTTGTGAAAAATTTGCATATGACACTACTTTTTTTGGCTTTTCCGACATGATTGAAACACTATACTGTATTAAACAACAATATATACTGTAACAAATTGATAGATAAACATTAAACTACAATTGTCATTTTGATAATAATTTTATTAACATTGTAATTCTAATATAGCATGTACACAAAACAAGAAAACAAACCATAAAAGGACATTTTACAATTACAACAAATTACAAAAATTAGACTTAGATCATAATTAAGATTAAAAATAAATTTCCAAGGAATAATATATTGTACAAATTAATACAATTAATACAGTTAAAGATTATAAAAACTGAAAGTGTAATTAATTATAAATTTCCATGGAATTTATATTACATATTTGCGTAAATTGTAATTAATAATGTGGTTATGATTTTTAACATAATTTTATTCATTGAATTGGTTGAAATTAATTAATTAAGTTAATCAATTTACATGTTTACTTATAAAATACATTCTATGTTTCTATTATTAATAAAAAAAATAATGATAAGAATTGTAATTAATCGAATCAAATTATAAGATCCAAATCACACAATGACTAAAATATATAAACTATTGGTATAATCTGCTCAACACATTCAAAGTTATCTAAATGCAATTATTATAGCTAAATGTAGATTTCTTAGGTATGATGAAGATTGATGGTATCATCAAATTAGAATGGAACTAAAGTTTTAGTTTTTAACCAAATCATATATATATGTAATAAGACAACAAATCAAAGGGTAAAATGGGACAGAAATAGCTAAAGTTTTATATTGAATCCATTTAAACCAAAAAGAGATGTATTCCTGGAAGTGACATAACTGCAACCCATTACAGGGACTATTTGTATAATTTACCCTAATTAATTTGTTAAAATTAGAATATTTACAAATTTTTTAATAAAATAATTAATAACATCAAAACAAATAATTTATATAATGTAATAGAGATGCCATTATGATGGTCTTTACAATTTATGAGTGAGAAAAAATAAATAAGTAAAATTTTGTATTGTATTACTTAGGGATATAATATATATTCAATATGATCTAACAATCTAAATTATTTTAATATCATCCAATGGCTAATAATTTATATGTATATTTAATATTTTTATATTTTTAATTTGGGTTTCAAGTTGTTCAAGTTGTTTGATATCTTTGCCTAAGCCCGTCCAAATTTAATTCAGGTTTCTGAATTTTTGTCAATACCTGTACAAAATTTAAAAATATTTTGTTTAAGCTCTAAAAAAATTCGGACTAGGCTTGAGTTACTCGGGTTGAACCCGCTCATGTTGCACCCCTAGCTACTATGGCCTTTGGTTACAATGTTTTATTGATTAGTGGATGTTTCAGATTTGTTTTTATTATTGATTAGTGTGATAGTTATCAGATTATGCAATTTTTTTACTATATGAAATGGTATAATATGACAAAAAAATAGTAAGAACAAAGGCATGTGAACATTTTTGTTCGGATTTTTATTTATTTTAAATGATTTTTTTTAAATTTAATTAATTTTTTTAGCTTTTTAAATGTATCACTTGCACATGACATTTTAAATGGAATACCGTAAATTATATTATTAATTTGTTTAGTTTGCTTTTTAAAAAAGTATTTAAGAGTTTTTAAAATTTTTATGAACTTATTTCATATTTAAAAAAAAAAAAATGATAGGTACTTTTGGTTAAGGTTTAAATTGGAAAAATAAAAAAGGGGAAAAAAAAAAGATAATGAGAGTTAACTGCTATAATTTTTAGTTTGAGATTGTAAAATAATAGCTAAGTGATTAAAATATAATTTGTCAAAATTTATATTAAAATACAATTTGTCAAAATTTTTACTTTGCTAATCTGTATATATGAATAAAAATTTAAAAAATAATATAAAATAAAACAAGCCAGAATAAGTAAAAAAATCAACTTTTTTTTTGGAATATTTTTGTCTATTCTAGACTTACTTTTAATTTTTTTAAAAATATTTTTCTGATTGCTCTAGTTGAGTAGAACTCTAATTTTTTTTTGAAAAATCAGTTCACCAAAGCAAAATAAGTCAAAAAAAAAAATATATATATATAAACCAATATATGAAAAATCAGCCTTTTTCGTGTAGATGAATAAAAAAAAGTTAAAAAATTGCAATAAAATAAAATAAGTCAAAATAAGTCAAAAGAGTCAAATTTTTTTGAATTATTTGTCTTTTTTGGACTTGTTTGCTTGCTTGCTTGAATTTTTTTAAAAAAATTATTTTTCTAATTGCTCTAGTTCAGTAGAATCTAGCAAAAAATCTACTAAAAGCAAAGTAAAGCAACAAAAAAATCATCAAAAAACTAAATCCCAAACACCTTCTAAACATGGAAAATTTAAGATATATATATATATATATATTTATTTATTTATGGATCTATGTAAAGAATATTAAAATCTTTGAGTTTTCATTTTCCTTCACTTTTTCACCAACCAAACAACAAAAGAATAACACAACTTATAAGAGAATTTCAGAAATTTAATCCAAGGCTCAAGAAAAATTTAGGATTTAAACTCTAAATCTTAAACCCTAAACCAAACGCAGATTGCAACTGTTAGATTCAACCTCAGCCTATAGAATTCACATTGAAAATTAAAATTTCATGGGAATAGCTCTATCAAGAATAGATTCAAAGCGTGAGATGTATGAAAATCGAATTGAAAAGTACCTGAAAATACAAATTTATGTTGCCGTAGATTGAACTCTGATGAAAGTTCTTAAACTCCGAAGTTTTCCACTGCAACACGAAGCTTCTTGAACTCCAAATGCAAGTCAAACTTCTTGAACTCCAAATGTAAGTCTTGCCCTGCAACACCACTGTCTTCACACTACACGAGGCATTAAACCAACGCAATGAATTTTTGATTCTACAATACATTGAAATTATCCAGATGCAATGATAATACCTAAATGTAGATTGATAGGTATGACATAAATTGATGATGAAAACTAATTAGAATGGAACCAATCAAATTAAAATAGAACTAAATTAATGGTGTGTTTGGTTTGTGTTTTAAGATAAATTTATAAAAAAAAAAAAATTGAAGAGAAAGTTTAGGGCCTTGTTTAGTTCGTTTTGGAAGATAAATTTTTTTAAAAAAATTGGAGAAAGACTTAAATTTTTTTTTTGGTTTGTTTGGTTATATATTTTGGAAATAGTTTTAGAGTATGAGAGTTTAAGATGATTTGATATTCTGTTATAATTGAAATGTGTGTAAGAGAAAAAGTGATTGATTGATATGCAGGAGATAAAAAGTGATTTTGAATTTATTTATTTTTTAAATCACTAAACCAAACAAAATTTTAGTAAATTTTCTCAAAAATTATTTTTTTGGTTTGTTTGATTGTATATTTTGAAAATAGTTTTAGAGTTTAGAATGATTTGATATTTGTTATAGTTGAGTAGATATGTGTGTGTATGAGAAAAAAAGTGATTGAAAAGGAAAAAGAACAGGAAAAAATGATTGATTGATATATAGGAGAAATAAAGTGATTTTGAAAAAAAAAATTCAAAAAATTTGAACCAAACAAAATTTTTAAAACAAAATTTCAAAAATTATATTTTTCTGAAAAATTATATCTTAAAATATAAACCAAATAAGTCCAAAATATTATTTGTTAAGCAACCTATATATATATATATATATATAAGATATATATGTATAACATAATAAAAAATCAAAACAATATACAATAGAATTAAAGTATTGGTTTTTTAACCAAACCATATATTATATCTATATCTCTAACAGGATTTATATATATATATATATATATCTAACAGCAAAATTTGGAGAAAGACTAATTTTTTTTTTTGGTTTGTTTAGTTATATATTTGGAAATAGTTCTAGAGCATGAGAGTTTAGGATGATTTGATATTTTATTGTAATTGAGATGTGTGTGAGAGAAAAGTGATTGATTGATGTATAAGAGATAAAAAGTGATTTTGAATTTTTTTTTTCAAAATCACTAAACCAAACAAAATTTTAGTAAATTTTCTCAAAAATTATTTTTTTGGTTTGTTTGATTGTATATTTTGAAAATAGTTTTGGAGTTTGGAATGATTTGATATTTTGTTATAGTTGAGTAGATATGTGTGCAAAAAAAGTGATTGAAAAAGAAAAAGAATAGGAAAAAATGATTGATTGATATATAAGAGAAAGCAAGTGATTTTGAAAAAAAAAATCAAAAAATTTGAACTAAACAAAATTTTTAAAACAAATTTCAAAAATTATATTTTTCTGAAAAATTATATCTTAAAATATAAACCAAATAAGTCCAAAATATTATTTGTTAAGCAACCTATATATATATATATATATATAAGATATATATGTATAACATAATAAAAAATCAAAACAATATACAATAGAATTAAAGTATTGGTTTTTTAACCAAACCATATATTATATCTATATCTCTAACAGGATTTATATATATATATATATATCTAACAGCAAAAATTTGGAGAAAGACTAAATTTTTTTTTGGTTTGTTTAGTTATATATTTTGGAAATAGTTCTAGAGTATGAGAGTTTAGGATGATTTGATATTTTATTGTAATTGAGATGTGTGTGAGAGAAAAAGTGATTGATTGATGTATAGGAGATAAAAAGTGATTTTGAAATTTTTTTTTTTCAAAATCACTAAACCAAACAAAATTTTAGTAAATTTTCTCAAAAATTATTTTTTTGGTTTGTTTGATTATATATTTTGAAAATAGTTTTGGAGTTTGGAATGATTTGATATTTTGTTATAGTTGAGTAGATATGTGTGAAAAAAAAGTGATTGAAAAAGAAAAAGAATAGGAAAAAAATGATTGATTGATATATAAGAGAAAGCAAGTGATTTTGAAAAAAAAAAATCAAAAAATTTGAACTAAACAAAATTTTTAAAACAAATTTCAAAAATTATATTTTTCTGAAAAATTATATCTTAAAATATAAACCAAATAAGTCCAAAATATTATTTGTTACGCAATATATATATATATATGTCTAACAGAATAAAAAATCAAAACAATATACAATAGAATTAAAGTATTGGTTTTTTAACCAAACCATATATAGCAGGACTTATATATATATATATATATATATATCTAGAATAATACTTTAGACCCCCTCAAAAGGGACACCCCCTCACCCCTTTGACATGTGTCAGGGGGTGATTGGATGTGCAGGAAAAAAAAAAAAAAAAAGAAAAAGCAACCAATGAGAGTGAGAGGGGGTGAAAGGGGATGATGGGAAAAGGGGGTCTCTATCATTGTTGATATATCTAATAGGACAAAAAGTAAAAGGATACAATGGGAAGGGAAAAAAAAGAGAGGAGTAAAATGAGAAAGAAAAAAGAGAGCCACGTACTGTAGCAGTGCATAACTGCCTCTTATTTATAATAGTAAGATATATATATATATATATAAATATATATGTATAGATATAGGATAGTGTTTGAGTGTGCAACCCTTAAGGGTTGGGAAAATGGGGGAGACCCCCTGGGGAGACCCCCAACACCCTCATTGGGTGCTCTCCGGCACCAAATTCCCTCACTGGGTGCTGATTGGCTCAAAATTTTTTTTTTGTTTTTTTAGTTTAATCATCTCCCTGCCCCCCACGTATATGTGGGGGTGGTGGGAGTCTGCCCCAACTGGAGATCTGCAGCATTGCTCTCTGAGGGTTGCATACCATATGCAATTTAGGTATAAATTATTCAATCAAAACAAATTGATCTTGACCTTTCAATATTTTAATGATTTAAAAAGGGTTACCTGTATAACTAGTTACCCTCGGATGGATCAGTGCAAGAGGGAGATCTTTGTACTATCCTTTTTTTTTTTGCAATATGGTCCTTAAATTACTTTGTTATTTACACAAGTTTTTTGGTCCACAATTTTATATTATTTTTTATTTTAGTTTAAATATTTATTTATTTTTTGTTTTATTTTTATTATATATATTATTTAATTATTATTTTATGCTTGAGATAGTAAATCTAGCGGTTGTTGATAATATATAATTTCTTGATTTATTCTATCAGTTCTGTTTTTAATAAATTCTATGTCTTAGTTACATAATTATTATTTATAATATAATTATTCATAAGATAATAAATTAATTTGAAAGAATAGAAACTAAATTGAAATTTGAGTCAAACTATAGAAGTGAAAAGTGTAATTTATCTAAAATATTAAGTGAAAATATAACAAAGCGGTATAATGGATGGGCAATTCAATTTGAAGTGAATTTGATTAGAAGTGACATTGAAATCAAATGAATGATGAATTAGATGATTTAGACACCATTAATTGATTATTGATTGAATCACTTCGCCACCACTAATTGATTGGGCAATTGACTAATTGATTAGATTACTTGTACACGACCAAATGATTTCCCAATCAATTGCCTACGTGCCAGTTGCTTAAAAAATTGATTGAGTAATCGATTAGAAGGTTGGTCACACCATCAATAGTTTTTAGAATCGATTGAGAAAGCAAAATTGATTTGCCTCTTATGTACGTGATTTAAAGATTGAGGGAATTTAATTTTACTTCTCAAATTGTCACTTATTTTGCAATCTATCTCAGGTTATTTTACACTTAAACTATTGGTTATGGTATTAATTTTACCTCTACCGTCATATGTTGTCTATAATTAGATAAAAATTGCTAACATGACACTGAAGTATAAAATATAATTAAATATAAATATAAATAATTAATAATTAAGAGTTGATCTAAAATATAATTAAATTAGAATTAGATTTAGGAATTACAATAAATAATTAAGAATTTAGAATTAATTGTGATCTAATATATAATTAAATTAAAATTAGATTAAAAAGTTAGAAATTATGAAAAATTATTAAATATTTAGGATTAATTGTGATATAAAATATAATTAAATTAAAATTAGAGTAAGAAGTCAATAATTACAATAAATAATTAAGAATTTATAATTAATTTTGATTTAATTGAATTAATGTTAGACATTATAAATTATGTGTATGAGAGAGGAAAGACAAAGAAAAAAAGGTTTGAAAGTATTACAGTCATTTCATATTTATAGTTAATGGTATTAATGGTTGCATTTTGGTCCAAAATCACATAGGGCTTTTTGGCTATATTTGAACCACAAGAGCGATAGAATGCTCTGACCTCAAACCACAAACAGTAAAATGACTTTTACTCAAAAAAAAAAAAAAAATATATATATATAGTATAAAATTTATTTTATCGCTTGTGGTATGACCCAATATCACTTTACCTTCCTTTTTTTTTTTTTTTTAAAATAGTCACATACCTCCCATGTGATTTTAAACTAAAATGCTATAGTTACATCATAAAAATAGCCCCACTCCCGCACCCCCCATATATATAAAATTAAATCATAAATTAACTTAAGTAACTTAATTTATTACCATCAAATTAAATCATGAAAGTATCTTAATCTAATTTTTAATTTTTAACTCAATTTATTATTTAATAACATTTTAAATTAAACATGTACATATATATATATATATATATATTTAAAAAATTAAATCATAAATTACTTAAAATTAAAAATTAAGTTTATTAAAAAAATATTTAGGAAACTATAGTTTCATAAATTAGTTTTGTGTTGTGTTTTTAATTTTTTTTTATTTAATCATGGAGATAAATTTATTTATTTAGTTACAAAGAGAGCCAAAAATAGAAGAAGACATAAAAGGTATAATTGTCTTTTTATTATTAACATTAACAGTGTTAATGTTGCATTTTGGTCGAAAATCACATGAGAGTATATAGATATTTTTAAAAGACAGAGAGATAAAATGCTATTTGTTTAGATATTCTATTTGTATTTTCAATTAACAAAGAGTTTAAATATTCTCTTGAATATATTCTATTGAAAAAGAGTTTTCAACTTGAATATATTTTTTGAATTAAAAAAAATAAATGATATATGTTGGTTGGTTTTTGTTTTAAAAAACAGATATAGATATAATAATACAAAGGCATACAATTTCTACTACTGCTCTGTTTATGGTTTGGTGGTTTGAATTGTTTTTATATTTTAAGAACCACAAATTGCAATACTTTATGTGGATGAGGTATGTTGTGATTGTAATATGTTGATGATGCATGTAGTGATTGTAATATTCTAAAGTTTCAAACTTTCTTTCTTTAGATGAGGAATGCAGTGATTGTAATACTTTTTTAAGTCATTAACTATAATACTCTTTTTTTTTTTTTTTTTTTGAGGAAGTGCACAAGTTAAATTATGTTAAAAATTTATAAAATTTTAAACCGCCAAACTGATTTGCATTCATTCGCCAATCCGCTAAATCCACATCCACCGGGTTGGCGGACGAACGTTGATTGATTTTCTCAAATCCACCAACCTGACGAATGAATGATGAATTAAAGGTTTCGTAACTGCAATCGACCCGTACCTACCCCCAAACATAAGGAGGTAAAATGAATGTTACCCATACATATTTATATATATGTACAACAAAAGTTATGAATTTTTGAAGTTTAATATACAAAAAAAAATAAAAAATAATTCAAATTAGCGTACATCATAAGGGCATACAAGATTGCTAGGAGTTCAAAAATGAAATGAGATTTTTTACTAAATTAAAGTTTATGAAATATTATTTTTTATTTTATTTTTTTATCCCGTGAATCAAATGGTTAACTGCTAATAATATGATAAAACAAATAAATAAATAAATAATGTAGTTATATCGTGGTGGTTGGGACTTTGATATGGAAACTCCAACTCTAAGCCTATGTTTGGGATGTGGGTTTCGTGGTTTTTTTGGCTAAAATAGTCACAAAAAATAAAATATGTTTTTTAGATCAATAAGACAAAACATCACATCAAACCCATAATCATTATATTATTTCTCTCACAAAAAGTTAAAAAAGCCAAAAGCTCTTCCTAAATCAGGCTTTTTAACCCCAGGCTAAAATAGTCAAAAAATTCAAAAAGCAAAAAAATCAACCTACTTCACAAACAAATCCTAAATGGATTTGGTTTCAGTGTCGGTCCAATTATGGATGCATGTTGTGTAGTATGAAACCAGATGAAATTGGAAATGAATTTAGTAGTATTAAAGTGGAGTTTGGATTTGTAAACCTCTCAATATATTATATATAGATAGATAGAGATACATCTATACTATATATCTCTTAAAAAATTCTAAATTCTCAATCCTAACATCTCATTAAACTCTTTTTAGGTGGCACATCTATTCTTCTCTCATTCTATTTTCCTCTTTTTAAATATATTTTATTTCACTTTTTAATTACTTTGGCAATGGATATATATAATATCATATGGATAAAATTTTTTGAAAATATTTATAGATAAAAAATGAGTTTGACTCTAATTCAAATTCCTTCATCCAATTTATATCCTACTCAAAGATATTTAAAAAAATAAATAAATTAAACTATAAATCTCAAAATCTTACTTCCATGCCAATTTTTTTTTCTTCATAATCTAAGTTAGTTATTGAAATTATAATAATGTAATAGATACACTTATGCCTCCAAAATTTATTATTCATTTTTATTAAATTTTACAACTACAGAGTACAAAGAGTGATGTTTTGTGATATAGTTGGAGTTGACCTATTTTTTTTGAGAAAAATTGTACCAATCGAGAAAATTATTTGGAACACATTCACGAGTTTGAAAGAAGTTTTTATTTGATCTCATTTATTTTTTTATTATAATTTGTTCTTCAATTATATTAATTTATGTGTTCGATTTTGTTGTAATATATAAGGAGGGCACTCAATTTAAATTCCAACATAAATAAACTTAATTATGTAGTAGCTCTAAAATATTTTTGCTTATATTCTTATTTTTTTTATTTGAGATCTTCATGAGTTTAAATTTGTTTCTTTGCATATACGTAGTGAGTAAGATTGAGTTTTTAAATGATAAATTTCTCATTTGCAGTAAAAAATCAACTGCACAAAGGAATATTTGAAGCACAAGATTGGATTTCAAAATCCTTAATGAATATACAAATAAATTACTTCGTTTTCAACTCATAATACTCTTTATATATATATATATATGTAACGAAAACCAATTGTAGATAAGGTCATTTGGATCCATTCGAAGAGCAAAACCTCAATATACATATTTTTTACTTAATTAATATTTAATAGTTAATTTCAATTACATTATTGAATGTCATGTAATTTTAAAACAGATTGGATTCAATATATGAATACTTCAATAAAAGTTTGGTTAATTTCTTATAAATAAAATTATTATTCAACTATGTTTGTGCTGAAATTATAAACACATTAAATATTAATGATCAAAATTTTAAAATTTAATTTGAATAAATATGTTTTATGTATTTAGACAAAAATCATAGGTAAGAAATTTTTTAAAAATTTATAGGTGGCATTTTACTCTTATCTAATTTTTAAACTACTATTCTCTCCAGTTCGTCTATTATTAAAGTTATATTAGATGTTGTTTTTCTTATCAAGTTTATCTTATCTTATTTTTGAATTTTTAAATTTCAACTTTGATTTTTTTTTTTCTATCTTCATTTGATATTTACTAAATTTTTCTCTTTCTCATTTTTCTAGGATTTATCTAAATTTCTCTTTCTATATTTTTATAATTTATCTTCACATTTACACTTTATTTTTATTTTTTTTAATCTTTATCTTATATTTATAGGATCTACTCTTAATCTTGATTTTTCAATTAAGTTTATTCTTTTTCTTATATGAATTTCACTTTCTATATTCTTATAGTTTATCTTCAAATTCAAACTTAATTTATTTTTATCTTATATTTGTAGAATCTCACTCTGACTTTTCTTTTTTAGTTGAGATCAATCAAATATATTATTTAAGTACCTATCTACATTAATATCATAGAATTTTGTTATTAATTTTTAACATATTTAGTATTGTTTACTATATTTTGTTACTTGCCCGTGCATAGCACGGGTTACCATTAGTAGATAGATATGCAATTGTAGAGTAGGAAGATCAGTAGCAAACGCAACTAGGACAGGAGAAAAATCAAGATCAGGATCAGGATCAGGATCAGATCATCAAAAGCTCTGACTTTCAAAGAAAATCACTGCCTTCTTTCTCTTTCTACTACTTCACAACCTAACCATGGTCATGGTATCCTTCAACCTAGAAGAACTAGATAAGAAGAGAAGAAGATTCGGAGTAGGCACCGTGATCACGGTAGGCTCCTCATTGGAATACTCTTCAGATTGGGCTGAGCTACCAAATGACATTCTCAATTTCATATTGGAAAAATTAATCCTATTGGCGAACTACGACAGGTTTGGTGCTGTTAGCGTAAGATGGCATAATGCTTCCCTCGATCTTTGCAATCACAATTGCATATTTGAAACCCAACTCAGAAAAAAAGTTCCACTGCTTCTATTACCTCCACCTTCTCCTCCTCCTTCTTCTTCTTCTTCTTCTTCTTCTTCTTCTTCTGATTCCCCATAACAACAATGGAAATGCCACTTATATGACCTTGTCCAAGGAAAGATTGTGGTACATGACTTGAATTTACCGGCTTTGCCTAATTCTCAGAGAAGTTGTTGTGGTTCATCCCATGGTTGGTTGATCATGGCTGACGATTCTCTATCTATAACGCTTGTACATCCTTTCTACATCGGAGGAACAGTAGTAGGAGGTGGTATTATTCGTCTTCCATCTATTAAGACATATCGTCCAGAACATCGTTTTCTTATTGTTAAGTGTATCAAAGACAGGTATTTTGATCGGCCTTAAGAATTGGGTGCTTCCTTCCAAACACCTGATGATAAAAGTTAGAATGTACTATCTCACAAATTCCTCAGCAAGAGAGTCGGGTTCAAGTTTTAATTCCAACCTAGTACCTGTTTTAGCCAAACTACTTTAGACTTATTCAAAACCCTTTTCCAAAATGTTTTGGTCGTGTAGTTCCAAACATCTCCACATTGTTTTGAAGCTTGCATTTTAAACTTCAAGTGTCATACTTTTTCAGTAAATCAAACAAAGACAAAGTGGACATGAATGGAAGGGAGGAGAACTATCTAGAAAAAAAAAAAAAGACATTGTTTTCCCCTTCAAAAAATTGATCTAGCCATATAGTTTTCATCTGGCTGTACAAAAACGTGTTGGCCAAATGAATAATTTGCTAGCCGGATGAGTTGTCCAGGAAACAGAGCAGTTTCAGAAAAATTAGCTTCTTACGTAAGCATTACACAAATATTTCAAATATTTTGCCTCAAAAGTCTATAAATACATCTCTTCACCTCATTCTTGAGGGTGGAGAATTTTTGGCTTCATTTGAAAGGGAGGAGAATTGTTTTTGAGAAGCTAGAGCTCTATTCCACTTGTCTTGGCCAACAAGTAGAGCTCTACTCCACTTGCCTTGGCTAACACACCACCTCAACTCAAAGCCTTTTATCTCTTCCATCTCTCTCTTGATTGATACATAGCCCAAACACCATTAAAGCTTGTTCTTGGAGCTTGTTGTTAAGGGTTCAACCATCTCTAAGAGCCTTGAGGGTGTTAAGAGGAGAATTTGATAAGCAAAAACTCTTCGTTCCTTTGAAGGGTAAACTTTGAAACTTTCTCATCTTTTTCTCTTTTCTTTCTCTTCTTTTCCACAGTTTTTGTTGTCCTAGAATGTGATTTTCCTTGGGTTGTGGAGAGTTTGGCCACCCACCCATAGAATTGTAGTGTAATCTCTTCTTATTTTCATGTGACTCTTCTGGCATATAATTATCTTAGCTTTAGGATGTGGAGGGCTTTACCACCAATCCATAGAATGGTAGTGTAATCTCTTTACTTTCATGTAATTCTATTAGCGTTGGGATTTGAGGGCTTTGCCACCTGTCCATAGAATTGTAGTATAACTTCTCTTTACTATCACGCAATTTTCTCATCTCTTTTTCATCATCCAAGTGTTTTGGTTCATATGATTCAATCCATAATCAATCTTAATGAGTATTTGTGGTTGTTTCACGGAATCCCTTGGATGATCCTTTGCTATCTTTCTCTCTCTCCATGCTTTCTTTGAAGTCTAAGTGAAAGATTCCTTATCAAAAGTGTTAGAAACTCTCATCTCAATCAACTTTGAGCATGGAAATGGATGCTGAATCTATATTCCATGGGTAAGAGGATAAGTTTCCAATTACTTTTGATGACGTAATCTCTCACTTAAGCTTCTCCCTTAGAAGTGATGGCAATCTGCTCTCTCTAATTAATAGCATGGAATTAGGAATTAATTTACCTTGTCCACAAAGAGATGAATGCAAGTTTCCATCTATTTCTTTGGGCTTGACTTTCTTTTAGTTTCAATTCATGCACATATTAGTTTTTGTTCATCTAACAGCTTTTGTACATATTATGTAGCATCTTTTGTTGCAGTGTGATGGATGAAACTATCTACATCTTCCTGGATCATTCCCATAATAGGAAGGAGTAGAAAGAATGAACATCCTTTGGATATGTTTTGTTTGCTCCATTTTGGCTTTGTTGCACAAGAATAGGGTTTTCCAGATCTTCTATCCAGTCAGCCAAATAAAAGGTACGACCCGTAGATCTTTCATATGGTCAGACCATTTATTTGTCCTGCTAGATGACTTTTCCAAGCAAAACATAGTAGAACAGGGAAATTTTCGATAGATGATCTCATGGGCACCTGCGGCTTCTGTTATACTTTTCTCCCTATCTTCTTATAATTTGTTAGATTCAGCTTCTATTTAATTAAATAAATTCATTGTTATAATAATTTTTGGCCCCACTTCTTTCTATTCATTTCATTGTTATAATAATTTGCAACCCCACTTCTTTCTATTTATTTCATTGTTGTAATAATTTCTAACCTTACGCCTTTTATTTCTTTCATTGTAAAGGCATGTTGTAATAACTTCTAACATCCATTTCTTTCTATCTCTTTGCTATGTATGTCTTCTAATCAACATTTCTTTCTATCTCTTTTATTTCCATGCTTTCCCTATCTGTTGATAGCATCATGTTTTCTTTTTCATCATATCCATGCTTTGCATCCATATTTCATGCATCGGGATTCAACTCATTTGCATTTGTGGGCTTACCATGTCCTATGTGATTTTGTACGCTACCTCGCTTTGAGATGATCCACATGTCATGTGTCAGTAGTCGAGTCCTTAGTAGCATTCTTGTGTATGTATTATATTAGTATTTTGCATTTAGGATCATGCATATTTTGCTAACATTTTTCTTCGTCTTTTTTTCCGGATGTGAGTAAATATTAGGTGAGTATTTGTAGTTTTTGCATCTCACATGTGCATTATTATTTTTTATTATGTCTAGCATCTTACCATGCAATTACTTGCTTAATTGATCTATCTATATGATTGTAGATAGATGGAGGTGGTGTCACTTAGATTGGAATAGTACTGATTTCTATGCTTGTGTGCTCAGTTTTATTTGAGTTGTACATTTTTCAAAAACTCTTCTAAAATGCATGAGATCGATACGTTCTAAAGTGAATGACATAGTCTATACTTGATTGTTTCACATAATAATTTTAGCATTAATAATACTCAAAACGTGAGTATATATTGTCCATAAAATTCATATCATGGTTTAGTAGAAGCCAATCATTTCATCAAGTGAGCAAGGGTGCTCAATTAATGACCTTCCCCCCTATACCTAAAGTTCCAATCCCAGACATCGTTGGTTGTGACGAATAATGGCCATTAGTACAAGTCATGGGTTTTCTAGCTTTCCCAAAAGATTAGGTAGCGACTATAAGATTTGGTGATGTAGTTCAATTTTAGCAAATCTTGCGATTAGTGAATTTTCTAGGGATCTGTCAGATTTGGACTCTCCTTTATGTTTTACACTGCAATCGTGAGACTAGATCGAAGATCGAGAGTCCAAACTGTCGGGTGCACTCAGGTATCCCCTCGGGCATCCCACAACACCCAACTAGTTCAACTAAGGCAAGAGAGAGAGAGTTAGTTAGGATTGAAGTGGTTGTTGTATGAGTGAGGTCAGCATGATTGGTTCTATTGAGAATACGGTTATAACAAATACATCTTGTATAAAAGTATGAGGTAAGTTTCATACTCTTCAATAATGAGAATTGTATTGTTTACTTCCACATGGTATCAGAGCGGTAAGCTCTCACGAGCAACAATCTTGGTTTGCCATGGCTTCTTCTTGATCTGTTAGGGTTTCTCTGTAACTGGTCTTCTTGATTTGCTAGGGTTCCATAAATTAATCGTAATTTCTTCAAATTGATTGTAATCTAGCATGACTTTTTCTTTTTCTCATTCAATTCCTTCGAATATGTCTTTACTCATCTCGAGTTTGTTCTCCTTTGTTATTGTAAAGATGCTTTAAATTTTGTGATCTGGGGAAGTCAATTCCAAAATATCTTGCAAGCAATAGAGCTTCTTCGATTCGTTGATGGATCATCATCTCCTCCTTTTGCATTCATCAAGAATGCCAGTGGTTCTGAGATTCCAAATCCGGCACGCATGACATGGGATATTATAGATGCATATCTACTCAGTTGTCTTACATTAACTTTGTCTCCTCTAGTTTATTCAACTGTGTTGCATTTGGAGCATGGTTCTGAGGTTTGGATTGCTTTGATGAAGCGATTCACAACTCTTTCCCGATCACGCATCCATCAGCTCAAAAATTAATTGAATACTGTTTCCAAAAAGTCAAATTCTATGGAAGTTTATTTAGCTCAAATCAAGGATATCTCCAATCGATTGGCTCTTGCATCTGTGATCATTGCTGATGAAAATCTTGTATTGATCACCTTGAATGCCTTTCTAATGAACACGATTCATTTAAGGCAACTATTAGGGCTCAAGTAGAAAGTATTACCATGGATGACTTATGTTCTTTACTGTGTTCAAAGGCAATTCATGTTGAATTAAAGAACAACAAAGCTTCATCTCTTGAGCAACCTAATGTTTCATTTTCTACAACTCTGAGGCCCTAACTCCAGTTTTTCTAATGCTTCTTCTCGAGGACAATCTAATAGTTATTGAGGAAGGTACTTATCTAGAGGGGGTAGAGGTCAAAATTCTAATCACTATAGAAGTAATGGTAGATCTGGTTTAAGGGAGAGAGAAAGATTTGGTCTTGTTTGCCAACTTTGTGGTTTATTTGGTCACTCAGCTTTTGATTGCTAGCACTGATTGGATCCTCCATATCAACCTCAGGTTCAGTCTTCTCCACAACATCAAAAACTTTTGCTGCTTCCACTCCTCTTCCTAGCACTTCTTCTCAAATTTCCACCTCCACACCTTGGTATCTTGACTCTGCTGCTACTGATCATATGACCAATGATTTACACAATTTGAGTCTATATCAACCTTTATTTTAGATCAAATAATATCACCATTGGCAATGGTTAGTCTATTCTTATACATCACACAGGTAAACGTATCTTGTCTACTCCTCAGTTTTCATTTTCTCTCAACTAGGTGTTACACTCTCCTTTTATTGCTTCTAATCTTCTCTATGTTCAAAACCTTGCTAAGGATAATAATTGCACAATCACTTTTGATGCTTCTCACTTTGTGATTTAGGACAAAGTCTGTCATGACCCGAACCCGCCCCTATAGATTAAGGTCATAACCGGCCAGTAATCATGAGATTACCTACAGCCTCAAACCTGATATCAATTAATAATTAATAATATGGGGCCAGATGTGGAAGTAACTTAAAAATTTTGTCCAATAAGCTATGCTTACATGGCATATCAAAACATTTCACATAACTTAATAATAACTCACACCACATATCAGTAGTTAACATCTTGTATACCCAGGATCATTCAAACACATAGTCAGCTAAACCAAAAGCTTATACACATAAACGGTCTATCATGACTCATAGAAGCAGCAAAAGAAATGCAAAAGATCATAAACAAGCCTCTTGCGTGAGGCACTTGGGCTGACTTCACAAAACTCGAGTTCCTTTCTTAAATTCCACTAAGGCTGAGGTTGAACGTCCCTTTTCTCACCTACATACATATAAATAAGAGTGAGTTAACGCCCAGTGAATAATATCAAAATAAAGAGGTTAATGAATGAGATTTGTTCATAAATGAGTCATACTTATAATGTACACATTTGAACCACTATTCTCATTCACATCAGATTTACAAATCTCAACAAAGCAAAACGACCTCGGGTCCAACACATCATATCCATATGCAAACGACCTCGAGTCCAATGCTTATATAAAACAAACGACCTTGGGTCCATCTATACAAAACGACCTTTGGTCCAACCAACTCTTTATTCAAAACGACCTTTGGTCCAATTCGAACATATCAAACGGCCTCGGGCCCAATTCAAACATATTAGGCGTATCAAACGGCCTCGAGCCCATTCTCTTTATATTCATGTCTATGCGTATTTCGTATTCATGGTCATGATCCCTTTTCATTCAAACAGCCTTTGGCCTATTACGCTCATGTTTAAACGGCCTTTGGCCCATCACGGTATTCAAACAGCCTTTGGCCCATCGTCATTATATTCAGATGGCCTTTGGCCCATTCTTATATTCAATCATATCAAATGGCAAACGGCCTTAGGCCCAATTCGGATATATCAAAGGCATCAAACGGCAAACGACCTTAGGCCCAATTCAGATATATCAAACGTATCAAACGACAAACGGCCTTAGGCCCAATTCGGATATATCAAACGCATCAAACGGTAAACGGCCTTAGGCCTAATTTGGATATATCAAACGGCAAACGACAAATGACTTTAGGCCCAATTCGAATATATCAAACGTATCAAACGGCAAACGGCCTTAGGCCCAATTCGGATATATCGAACATCTCAAACGACAAACGGCCTTATACAAAATTAGGCATATAGAATACTCATTCATATTTCAAATCAACAAATCCCTGAAACTTATACAAAAGTAGCATTTAGAAAGTAACATAGTTGAAAATATCTTTACTAAGATATTACTCACAGTGTTCTGTCGGTGGATTCGTCCTTATGCTCGACCCTACATAATACATAACACATATTGGGTCACAAACGATTCAATCCATTCTTAACTCATACATTCCTCTTAGGCCTCTTTCTTATCTTCTTAGTCCATTTACAATGCTCAATGCATGCCTAAGATTGCTTAGAAGTGGAAGAGAATGGAAACAAAACATAAAATCATCTTTAGAAATTTCTGAAACAAGGCTTCCCGCTTGAGCGGGGTTTCCGACGCTCGAGCGGACCCCTTTGGTTTGCAAAAGTACTGGTTGTCTCATTTTTACACTCGAGCTCCACTTTGGACGCTCGAGCTGAGAGTCAAAATACGTGTGCAGATGCTCGAGCGTAACTTTACCCGCTCGAGCGGACATCAATGTTTGCAAAAGTTCTGGGAACTAACATTTCACGCTCAAGCGGCGCTTTCCCCGCTCGAGCGGACATGCCAAATTCTGGAATTTCTAGAACTGTTCTTGAAGCTTAAACTTGATATTCAAAGGCCCCAAACTCATGATCTTGGTTCAAAAACATGGAAACACATTATATAATATGAGAACATAGCCAATATGAGGCCAATTATTCAAAATCATGATCTAACTCTCAAATTAATCAACATTCCCCTTGTATGGTCAAAACCCATGTATTCAAACTTCATACAAGCCTCATATCTCCATCAATCATGCATGCATGTAAGTTTTTGACTTCAATTCCATTTCAAATGGCACCAATGATGCTTATAATCATGAAACTCAACAAAACCATGCTTGCATGTATGCTTTAATGCTCAATTTTTCATAATTAACACATTACATGCTAACTTATGCAATTTCATGGAAGTTCTAAACATGCATGTGCATATAGACTTCAATCTCTTCATAATCAACTCAATTCATGTTTTTGAACATCATTTAATTTTGAATTTACAAAATAACAAACTCAAACTCATAAATTTATGCTCAATCACTCACCTAGGAGCTTCAATCTTCCAAATTCTAGTTAGTTCCTTGAGTTTGGCTTTCAATCCTCAAGCTTTGAGCCAAAATTCATAATTTGAGTCCCTCTCTCTCTCTAGAGCCGTCTCTCCCTCTCTCTCTAGAGTACATTCAGATTTTTGAGTTCAACAAATGAGGGACTTGAGTGTATATTAGCCTATTTATAGGCTTATCTAATTAGACTTGGTTAAGGCTAATTAATTGTACTCAATTCAATCAGTTTAATCTAATTATTTTGATTCAAATCAATTTCTAATTAAATTTCACCGTAGGCTCTAAAAATTACGCCAATCACAATGGCGTAGTCAATTCCGGTTTCTGTGGTCGATAAGGCCTTCAATTTTCAATTCAAAGCATAGATTCTAATAGATTTTCCTATGGTGAACAGATACAAAGCCAAAATCACATATAATCATGCAATTAACACCCAAATTCAAATTAAGCACATAATTACAAACATAATCATGATTAATTAACATAGTACAGGACAGGGTTATTACAATCTTCCCCCCTTTAGGAAGTTTGGTCCTCCAAACTTATTTTACCTTTAGTCGAAAACAATTCGGAATACTTTTATTCAACGGTTCCAATCCTTTTGATAGTCATTTGCTCAGTCTCTAAATCAAGCGACACTCTGTCCTCAACCAGTCAGAGACTTACCTCTTCCGCTATACAAGGCTTTGCACAGTGCCACACCGAAACTAAAGTGTAAGTTGTTGTGGTAAGCAGAGTCTGCCAATGATGGATAGATTTTTCCAACTTCCCTAAAATTCTAATGCATACATTTGGAGCATTTCTTCCAAAATCTAAAAAAAGTTCTTTCTAATTATACATCAATTTGAGGATGGAAAGCAGCGTTGAATCACAATTCAGTTCCCATTGCCTCTTGAAGGCTTGCCAGAATCTAGACACAATTTAGGATTCCTATTTCCATCCCGAAACAGAGAGAGATTGGAGTAGCTTTGCCTATATTTGATGTTCAACTTTGACTTGTTGGCACCGAAAATATTTAGACACAAATTCAACAATTGCCTTCTTCATAATAGGTCACCAACATATTTACTTTAAATGTCAGCTAACTTTACCATAGAAGTGTGGTCTATTCCCTTGTCATAGAAGTTCAATTCATTCTTCAATAATTCCGCAATTCATAATCGCAATTCACAATCCAATTCGGTATTTAGTTTAGTGACTCATCACAGTTATCCAAGGTCAATCAAAAGTCTTTAGGAATATAAAGTGGATCCAGACACTGATTCCCGAGTCAACAAAGGTAACAACAATGCAATCAACCATGCGACGTACATAACTCCTATATCCCCATAGTATCGATTGTAAAGTACAATAATATCAAAGCAGTCAATTTCTAACATAATACACGTGTTCTCAATCATTTAACAGTTTACAGTTTACAATTTAGTTCAATGTTTGGTTCCTTGTTCCATCAAGTCTTCCAACGTTATCTGATAGTTGTCAATGAGCATAAAGCAATTCATATATTAATCCCATGACATCAAAGGTAATATCAGAGGAGTCAATCACATGTTAAACACAATTTACACATCCTCATAGCCCCAATTGCAGAATATAATGGCACTGAACAGTCATTTACAGGGCGCACTAAATTCACACACTTTCGGATAATCGAGGTTTTCTAATCCCAATAGTGTTCACAATCAAAACTGTTCGCGGTTAACAATTACCGTAACGTAAATTCCCAACATCTGATAACACTGAAGCAACTATTCTCCCATACAAAACAAAACATATTTCGACCAGTCAAAGATAAATGTTCAGTACTGTTTATAATCAAATTAATCTGCCGTCATCGGTTTCCATAGCGTCAAATAAATAAGAATTTAGTAACACAGAAGCAGTCATTCCTTAAACATCCAATCACTGGATTTGCACAATTCTGTTCATTTATAACATGTATGTCTCCAACAATTAAAGGTTGGTTCTTAATGATGTTCATGGTTAGATCGGTCTGTTGATAGCCCACATAAGGTCTTCTAAATAAGTCCAGTATTCCAAATGGATTCAAGTTTTGGATCTATCAGTTTTCTTGCCAAGAATAATCTGGTTATTTATTCATACACAATTCATAATCCCTCTTAACAAAATCAAATCAGATAGAGGGTCTTATCAAATCAATCCAGGCAAAGGTCTTGTCAAATTAAATCAAACAAAGGTCCTATCAAATTATATCAACTAAGGGTTCTATCAAGCCAAATCAAATAAAACTTCTATCAGATCGAATCAGATAAAAGTTTTCTCAAATAGGGTACATTTGGTTCTGTAAGGCATACTTCGTTTGCTTAGGTACATAGTCAATAGTTTCACAACTATCCTAAGTTCATCAGTTCTCAAAGTCATATCAAAGTCATTCATCACAACTGTTCATATCAAAGTATTTCAAGTCATGTACAATATGGCATTGTCCACATAAGTTCATGTGTAGTTGCATATGCATGCAGTTGTTCATATCAGGAGGTATGCATTATAGTCAATATAGCAGTTTCCAAATAAGTCTTGTATGCAAGTACATGGTGCACAGTAACACATTAAACAAAGTTCCTCGGTTGCACATAAAATAGGATTTGTTACGCAAAAGTCTCAAATCAGTCACAAAAGCATAGGTTTAGATATATATGTGCATGTGCAGAGTCAATCGATATCCCAATACGTATTTCACAAATTTCCCAAGCAAAGATGTACACATGTACCAGTCCAGAATCAATTAACATATAGGCATTCGTTTATAAACAGTATAAATACCTGGGATAGCGGTCGCAGTATTCTGAGTGCTTTCTGAGACGAGTGCAATTACTCTATCTTGATTAGCAGTTGGTACGAATCCAGCTGAGACAACGGGTCTATTCACGTTTTGTTCAGTCCGGGGACAGTTCCTTACTATGTGGTCCATTTTACCACACCTATAACAAGCCCCAGAAATTCGGTAACAAACTCCTCGATGTTTCTTACCACATTCGTTACACGTTGGTGCTGTATTCCTCGCAGAGTTTGATGTACGCGATGATCCCGTATTTTGCTTTTTGAATGATCTTTTCTTTGAGAAAGAGCCTTGTCTCTTGCTTTTCCATTCAGAAGATCGGTTCATGTTAGTTTTGGTCATTAGTGTTCGGTCTAGCACCTCAACATATTTTGTGACTTCCAACACATTCACTTGGTGCTCTTGCGCTGATGGTGGCAAAGGTTCTTGTCGTAGCGGTAACTGATATTGTTGTCTTAAGATCTCTGTCATTCCTTGTACTATTCTTTCCAGTCTATCAAGTCGGGCTGTGGAAGAGTCTGCCAACTCGTATGTCCTTACTTTATCCATGATCTACACAAACTCTTATTAAGCCATGCCAAATACAAGAATGCCCAATACAGAAATAAACACAGATACACATAGGCACATTCGCACATAGGCACATCGTTATATTCTCCTTTTACGTATCGTCAAGACACAATTAATCACATACATAACAGATGATTGCATACTTATCAGATATCGTGTGCTGAACACTTACTAAGTAATTATACACTTAAACCATATTCATGTTCCATATAGACACCCATTCGCAGAATTGAATGCACATAAGCAACGTTTCATGATTCGTATGTTCATGTACGTACATTATAACAAAACAAACTTGTTGTACACATTAGTGCAACAATTCATATCTCATATAATCACATGTTCTCAATGCTTACATCATGTACTTATCAAATGGATGCATCTTAAGTCTTTTCTAGACACCTTATGGCTCATTTGGACAAGTGTGTGAGTTATTAAAACCTGGCTTTGATACCACTCTGCCATGACCCGAACCCAACCCTATAGATTAAGGTCATAACCGGCCAGTAATCATGAGATCACCTATGGCCTCAAACCTGATATCAATTAATAATTAATAATATGGGGCCAGATGCGGAAGCAACTTAAAAATTTTGTCCAATGAGCTATGCTTACATGGCATATCAAAACATTTCACATAACTTAATAATAACTCACACCACATATCAGTAGTTAACATCTTGTATACCCAGGATCATTCAAACACATAGTCAGCTAAACCAAAAGCTTATACACATAAACGGTCTATCATGACTCATAGAAGTAGCAAAAGAAATGCAAAAGATCATAAACAAGCCTCTTGCGTGAGGCACCTGGGCTGACTTCACAAAACTCGGGTTCCTTTCTTAAATTCCACTAAGGTTGGGATTGAACGTCCCTTTGCTTACCTACATACATATAAATAAGAGTGAGTTAACGCCCAGTGAATAATATCAAAATAAAGAGGTTAATGAATGAGATTCGTTCATAAATGAGTCATACTTATAATGTACACATTTGAACCACTATTCTCATTCACATCAGATTTACAAATCTCAACAAAGCAAAACAACCTCGGGTCCAACACATCATATCCATATGCAAACGACCTCGGGTCCAATTCTTATATAAAACAAACGACCTTGGGTCCATTTATACAAAATGACCTTTGGTCCAATTCGAACATATCAAATGGCCTCGGGCCCAATTCAAACATATCAGGCGTATCAAACGACCTCGGGCCCATTCTCTTTATATTCATATCTATGCGTATTTCATATTCATGCTCATGATCCTTTTTCATTCAAACAGCCTTTGGCCCATTACGCTCATGTTTAAACGGCCTTTGGTCCATCGTCATTATATTCAGACGGCCTTTGGCCCATCCTTATATTCAATCATATCAAATGGCAAACGGCCTTAGGCCCAATTCGGATATATCAAAGGCATCAAACGGCAAACGGCCTTAAGCCCAATTCGAATATATCAAACACATCAAACGGCAAACGGCCTTAGGCCCAATTCGGATATATCAAACGTATCACACGGCAAATGGCCTTAAACCCAATTCGGACATATCGAACATATCAAACGACAAATGACCTTATACAAAATTAGGCATATAGAATACTCATTCATATTTCAAATCAACAAATCCCTGAAACTTATACAGAAGTAGCATTTAGAAAGTAACATACTTGAAAATATCTTTACTAAGATATTACTCACAGTGTTCTGCCGGTGGATTCATCCTTATGCTCGACCCTACATAATACATAACACATATCGGGTCACAAATGATTCAATCCATTCTTAACTCATACATTCGTCTTAGGCCTCTTTCTTATCTTCTTAGTCCATTTACAATGCTCAATGCATGCCTAAGAGTGCTTAAAAGTGGAAGAGAATGGAAACAAAACATAAAATCATCTTTACAAATTTCTGAAACAGGGCTTCCCACTCGAGCGTGGTTTCTGACGCTCAAGCGGACCCCTTTGGTCTGCAAAAGTACTGGTTGTCTCATTTTTGCACTCGAGCTCCACTTTGGATGCTCGAGCTGAGAGTCAAAATACGTGTACAGATGCTCGAGCGTAACTTTACCCGCTCGAGCGGACATCAATGTCTGCAAAAGTTCTGGGAATTACATTTCACGCTCAAGCGGCGCTTTCCCCGCTCGAGCGGACATGCCAAATTCTAGAATTTCTAGAACTGTTCTTGAAGCTTAAACTTGATATTCAAAGGCCCTAAACTCATGATCTTGGTTCAAAAACATGGAAACACATTATATAATATGAGAACATAACCAATATGAGGCCAATTATTCAAAATCATGATCTAACTCTCAAATTAATCAACATTCCCCTTGTATGGTCAAAACCCATGTATTCAAACTTCATACAAGCCTCATATCTCCATCAATCATGCATGCATGTAAGTTTTTGACTTCAATTTCATTTCAAATGGCACCAATGATGCTTATAATCATGAAACTCAACAAAACCATGCTTGCATGTATGCTTTAATGCTCAATTTTTCATAATTAACACATTACATGCTAACTTATGCAATTTCATGGAAGTTCTAAACATGCATGTGCATATAGACTTCAATCTCTTCATAATCAACTCAATTCATGTTTTTGAACATCATTTAATTTTGAATTTACAAAATAACAAACTCAAACTCATAAATTTATGCTCAATCACTCACCTAGGAGCTTCAATCTTCCAAATTCTAGTTAGTTCCTTGAGTTTGGCTTTCAATCCTCAAGCTTTGAGCCAAAATTCATAATTTGAGTCCCTCTCTCTCTCTAGAGCCGTCTCTCCCTCTCTCTCTAGAGTACATTCAGATTTTTGAGTTCAACAAATGAGGGACTTGAGTGTATATTAGCCTATTTATAGGCTTATCTAATTAGACTTGGTTAAGGCTAATTAATTATACGCAATTCAATTAGTTTATTCTAATTATTTTGATCCAAATCAATTTCTAATTAAATTTCACCGTAGGCTCTAAAAATTACGCCAATCACAATGGCGTAGTCAATTCCGGTTTCTGTGGCCGATAAGGCCTTCAATTTTCAGTTCAAAGCACAGATTCTAACAGATTTTCCTACGGTGAACAGATACAAAGCCAAAATCACATATAATCATGCAATTAACACCGATTAATTAACATAGTACAGGACAGGGTTATTACAAAGTCACCAAGAAAATTCTTCACTAGGGTATTAACACTCATGGATTCTATCATTTTCAGTCTCATCTCCAGCTGTTTCCTTTCAAGCATTAGATTTGTCTCAAGCTTACTTTCATAATATCTCTAATAAGTTTGTATCTGCTGAAGTTTGGCATCATAGGCTAGGACATCCATCTTCTCAGAATTTGATATTCAAAAGAAGAAGTTGCCTTATACTTTGCATAAGCATGATGCTTTTACTTCTTGTATAGATTGTTGTATATCTTAGATTGTTGTGTGTCCAAGAGTCATAGATTGCCATTTCACCTGTCCAATTCTACTGTTCATCAGTTATTCTTTTTGATTCATAGTGATGTATGGGGACCATTTACTAAATTTGCTTATGGATTCAAGTTTTATGTGATTTTTGTGGATTTTTTGTGGATGATTATAGTAGATTTACTTAGTTATATCCTTTGGTTTATAAGAGTGAAGTGTTTTCTAAATTCCTAGAGTTTAAAGCCTATGTTGAAAGGCAATTTTTCGCTTTTCTTAAAGTGTTCGAACTGATGGTTGAGTATTTTAGCAATAAAATGCAGCATTGTCTTCAATCTCATTGTTTTGTCCATGAACATTCATGTCCATATACGTCCCCTCAAAATGGTATTGCTAAGAGAAAGCATAAGCACATTATTGAAACTTCTGTTGCATTAATTCATCATTCTTCTCTTCCTCTTCCTCTTCATTTTTGGTTTGATGCTGTTGCCACTTCCACTTTTGTTATTAATAGAATGCCTTCATCTGTGCTTGCTAACAAATCCCCATTCGAGGTCCTGCTTCACCCTGTCCCAAATTTCTTCTATTTTAGAGTTTTTGGATGCTAATGCTCTCCTTGGTTAAGACCATATGCTTAATCCATGCTTCATCCCAGATCAGTAGCTTGTGTGTTTTTAGGATATCGTCCTTTTGCTAAGGGATACAGGTGTTTTGATCCTAAAATTGGCAAAACATATTTCTCTAGGCATGTTATTTTTCATGAGACTATCTTTCCGTTTTCATCTCATATCTCCTCTGTTTCTAGTCTTTCATTCGAGGCTATACATACCTTCTTCTGAACCTCCCCCCTAGTCCACTACTCAGCCTCTTACACAGATTGCAGTCCCAGCTATTATACAGACTGTTACAGAACGTGCCACATAGACTGCAACATCATCTGTTCCTCAGACTGTCTCACCAGCAGCACAAGCTTCTACACTTATTCAGCATGTCTTTAAGCCATCTACTAAAACTCTTCCCTTGTCTAATCCACCTCATTCTTCTCCAACTGGTCTTCTTCAGTCCTATTCCTCTACTTCTCAGTCTATACCCATTCACTCTCTCTATTAACTTACCTATTGTACCTCATCCTCCTGCTTTTTAACCTATTCTTATCTCTAACTCTCCCCTATGATTACTAGATCTAAATCCCATCATCCTTCTGCATTTGTTAGCATTTCTTCTTCTTCTTTATATACAGATGCAGAACCACCAACCTATAAGGCTGTTCTTCAATCTCCTATTTGGTGTAAAGCCATGGACGAGGAATATGGTGCCTTAGAAAAACAACAAACATGGTCTTTAGTCTCTTTACCTCCAGATAAGAAAGCTATAGGCTACAAGTGGGAGTTTAAGATAAAGAGAAACTCAAATTGTACCATTAACAGATACGAAGCAAGACTAGTTGCTAAAGGGTATCTTCAAGAAGAGGGTGTGGATTTTCAAGAGACCGTCAGTCCTGTGGACAAATTACCCACCATCAGAGTTCTTTTATTTCTTGCTTTACATCATAATTGGACTCTCAAGCAATTGGACATCTTCAATGCTTTTCTACATGGCAAGCTTAAAGAGGAGGTGTTCATGATTCAACCTCCTGGGTTTGTGGATCCTTTCTCTCCCTATCATGTTTGCATGTTACATAAAGCTTTATATGGGCTTAAACAAACTCCAAGAGCTTGGTACTCTACTTTTTTTGCTTTTGTTTTTCTCTTTCAAGGTTTTCATAACAGTCATTGTGATAATTCTCTTTTTATTCACAAGACTCCCTCTTCCATCACTATATTAGTTGTCTATTTTGATGATATTTTGCTTATTGGAAGTGATCTTGTTCACATTCGATCTTTGGTTGCTCAAATGCATTTGGCCTTTTCAATGAAAGAGTTGGGCAATGTGTCTTACTTCCTTGATATTTCTATCTAAGCTATAGGGCACCAAAATTTTCTTTCTTAGCAAAACTATGCCTAAGAAATTCTACAAAAGGCTGGCCTCATTGAGTGTAAGCCTTGTTCATCTCCTATATCAATCAAACTTGGGTTGTCCTCATATGCTTTTTTTCTCTTTTCTAATCCCTTTCTTTATCGATTCATTGTTGGGGCATTACAATATCTTACCATCACACATCCAAACTTATCCTTGGCAATCAATCAAGCTTTTCAACATATGCATCAACCCACCAATACTGATTTTGCAACTGTTAAGTGATTACTTTGCTATGTTAAAGGCACTCTTATTCATAGATTAACTTACACCCCCAGCACTTTTGATGTTCATGCCTTTTCTGACTCAAATTGGGCCGATGAAATCACTGATAGGAAATCAACTTTTGGTTATTGCATCTTTCTTAATACAAATCTTATTTCTTGGTCTGCTAAAAAACAAGCTACGATGTCCTACTCATCTACCGAAACTGAATATCGTGCCTTAGCTTAGGCAACTGCTGAGCTTAGTTGGATTCAAATGCTTCTCACTAATTTGTTCATCACTTCTCCTACTTTGCCTCATCTATGGTGCGACAATCTTTTTGCCATTGCTTTTGCCACAAATTTTGTTTTTCACTCTCATTCTAAGCACATCGAAATAGACTGTCATTTTGATCGTGAAAAGGTCCTTGCTAAACGTATCTTGCTCAAATATGTCCCTACTATTGATTAGTTGGCAGATTTATTCACCAAGCCATTGTCTGTTTCCTGCTTTCATTATTTGAAGAACAAATTGATGGTGTTTTCAACCCCTGTCAGTTTGCAGGGCATGTAAGTGTATCAAAGATAGGTGGCAGCCCAAGTAGTTCAACCAAGGCAAGAGAGAGAGTTAGTTAGGATTGAAGTGGTTATTGTATGAGTGAGGTCAGCATGAGTGGTTTTGTTGAGAATACAGTTGTAACAAATACATCTTGTATAAAAGTATGAGCTGAGTTTCATACTCTTTAGTAGTGAGAATTGTATTGTTTACTTCCACACTTACCCTAATTAATGAAGATGATTACATCATTGAGTTAGCCATCTGTAAGGTTATTTTGTCCGCTGACACTACATTAGCTCCCCATGATTATGTAGTCATGGTCATATATAGTTGGCATGACGCATTGACTAGCATCAAATCAGGTGACAAAGATTGGACTGAAGTGTGTAGTGGGTTGTCATTGTCATGTAATGATGTTCTCTGTCGTAATGGCATGATTTACACTATAAGCTCACATGGTGATGTTAAATTTTGTCATGTTTCTGTTTCTAACCCTTAGCCTAAGATGAAGAAGCTTGCATCGCATCCTCAACCTTTCCTTTTTATGTTTGGTGGTGGTGGTAATGGTGGTATTGATATATCGTATAATATTTTGGAATCCTTTGAGCATGAATTGCTCTTAGTTGGTAGGATTGCAGTTTGCAACATGCTCAATGATAATTACCTTGAACCCATTTTTCATAGTTGTGGATTCAAGGTTTTCAAACTACTAACTCTGGGTAGGCTAAACACATGGGTTGAGATGAAGTATAACGCCCCAAATAATAACAACAGGTAACCCCATAAGGTACACTAAATATGCGGAAACTAATAATATTTCGTTCTTTCATTAATTCATTTGATAATCATTACAAAAGGTATTTTCCACCCCTACATTCACGACCCCTATTTGCCGTTGCATGGGCCATCACAAAAGGTATTTTGCGACTGTATTTTTATTATTTGTAGTGGCTTGTAGCGGCGCAAAAAGTGATTTTTTTGTAGTGCTTTATGTGGGGTTGTTGGATGTGTATGTTTCCTTTCCATATAAAATTGATGCATAACCTAAGGCATATATGTATTCTTAATCTTATTCTTGATTTTTGTTTATTTATTGACACTTTTTTTTTCTTTTTTATATTTCGTATGTACCTCTCTATTTCTTGAATAGTTGCATGTTTGCCTCTTTCTGTTTTATGAAAACTATATTTGACTGAACTTGACAGCTATGTTTGAGAGAATTGAATTGCCTACCACATGCCATGCTAACACCATTGGTTCAAGCAGAGTTCATCTATCAACTTTTTTTTTCTTCATAATAATTATTTTTATTTCCTTTTAGGAAAAAAAGTACTAACACATAATGATCCGCAACTTGGTAACAGACTAAACACAACCCTTCAATACAATTTACTCAACACACTCCAAGTTCTTACGTTGGATAATATCTCAAACACACTGAGACTAAAAGAATTACATCGATACAATTTAGTGTTGAAGGTATTACATTTTCTCTCACTACCTACGTGATCTACAATTTGAATCTTATAAAGTTTCTAACAAACTATGAATAAAACATGGGAACACATACGAAGTCCATCTCCAGGACACAAATGTTTGCATAGAAGAAACAACATGCTTGAATTAAATTATGAGTAGAGATTATGAACAATTATGTTGATATACATGCATACATTTTTTTCTTTTTTCATTAAGATACATGGTTAAAACAACATAACAACATTAAGATAGCTGCAGGTTCTTGAATGGACTAGAAATTCCAAGTTTGTGCATAAATTCATAGCTACTATGATGGCCTAAAAAATCTTGGCTCACTTGGGTCCAACCCAAATAAGTCTTCAGAATAGGCCAAGATCAACAAGAAAGCCCACCAAACAAATGCCCATCAAGCAAATATCACCCCCCCACCGGCCGACAACCTTGGTTGGGTGGTGCCTACTATGTTTATCTTTGTAGATGTATGAGGCAAAGCACATGTCTTCGTTCGATCTCTTTAACAATCCATGTGAGAGAATTCTGAGTCTCATAATTGGCGCCGTCTATGGAAATCGTCTGAAAGAGTTCAATGAAGTAAATTACAAACATGTTAAGTAAAAATTCAACAACACTTTGATGGTGATCTATTTTCTTTGATTAAACTTATTTTAAAATCAATTCTTGAATTACATATACATATGTGTGTGCTTACAAACTCCGTGGAAACTTTTGTTCATGGTGAATGTTGATGGAAAAGTTTTAAAACAAAACAGAGTTCATGGGTCTTTTGTGTCTTCTTTTTCTCTCTATAAAAATGGGTTTCACACTTTTCTTTGTGAGAGTAACTTTGATCGGCCAAATTCACCCCTGGTCTTTATTTATTTATTTATCTCTCAGCTAAAACAAATTTGACAAAGACCATGGAAACTAATATTTATTTATTTGGATCTCTCAGCTTCATATTTTTTCAACTCTTCATATGAAGCTATGAAAAAAAAAAAAAATTGAAAAACTAATATTTGCATGCATGAAGAACTTTAACAATGACTTGCTGGGTTCAAGAACCACGTATTGTAATTAGATCCATTATGGGTCTTCGATTTCTCTCTAGAAGTATCCTCAGCAAGAAAAATTGGCAAAGTTAGGACAACCAACTTGCCAACCAAGAGGTTTCGGCAAGTCGAAGATCAAGAAGAGTCGCTGACCAAGTGTCTTGGCAAGCCGAAAATCCAAGGTATCAAGACCCAAATGGCAACCCCGCTAAAGTGATGCTTCACCTAAAGAAGTTGTTCGGCGATGCCACTCCAATGATTGTTCGACAATACCATTCTCTCAGAGGTGCCAACGTATTGTCACAACAAGATTATTTTGGCAACAATCTATGCCTATTGTAGCAAATAGCTGAACGACCAAGTTGCCAAACTCTCAGCAAAGCCTAAGAACAAAGTAGTTTTGTTGGCAACGGTATTGCGAATGCAATGAAGTGTTCTCAGTATAGCCAAAAAGGCTTGCCTAGAAAGCGTTTCGGAAAACAAAGAGCCAACAGTAGTGGCCGACCAAGTGGCTTCAGCAAACAAGAGATGAAGCATCGTTGACCAAGAAGTTTAAAAAAAGCTAGAAACTAAGTATCGCAGAAATGTTTCGGTAAACCAAGGAAGTTGCTGAGTTGCTAACCAAGCATTTCAGTAAGCCAAACAACAGAGAGGTTACCGACCAAGTGTTTTGGCAACACAAAAGAATGAGAAGAGTTACCAATTATTCGCCGCTAAGTGCATATCCACCACCCATCGTGAGCCTCACCAAGCACTTTTGTCGAGTCCATTCTTTCGCCAAGCACACTTCTCCGCCGAGTACATTTCGCCAAGAGCACTGTAGACACCCCATTTTTAACTGACCTTAAGACTCAGATGTCATCGATTGAGTGCTCGATGATGGTGCATGTTGTGCTCGTTCTGAGGTTTCGGAGTTTCGGCTGAGAGCCTTACCCCCGGACCTCGGGACCCTTTTGTGCTTTGCCTCAGTTTGCGAACCAGGTCTTATTTTCTCTTCCCGAAGGGAGGGAGAAGTCTCGTAGACCATCTCTCAGTGGCTGTAGGCTACTTTTCGTGGTCGTAGATCACTGTTCCCGTTTGGAGACCAGTTTTCGGAGCCGTCGGCCGTGCGCCTCGGTTCGGGGCCGCTTAACTTTCTTCGTTTGCTCTGGTTTTTGGCACACACCTTGTTTCCTCTCTCTAGAGGGACACTGTCGCCCGGGAGACCACCTTCGTGGTCGCACGCCACTTTCGATGCTTAACATTCAGTTTTCGGGGCACCCGGCTGCGCATTTTGGCCCTCGAACCCTCGTTTTGCATCCGTCTTGGTTCATTTTTGGCATGGACCCTATTTTCATTGTTTGGAAGGTGGTACAAGGGTGGGAGACCACCTTTTCTCCCACCGACCGGTTTTCTTGACAGGAAGCTGGTCTCCCTCACTTTTGGGCCACAATTGCAGGTCTCCCACCATACCACTTGCTTGCATTGAGTGAGGAGACCCCCTTAGGAGGCTGCCGACCAACTTTTAAGGCCTAAACCTTTTGAACCTGGTCGGCCAACCAGAAAAAGTGGTCGGCCGACCACCTGAACCTTTTGAACCTGGTCGGCCAGCTCTCACCTTTTCTGTCTCTGTGAGTGTGTGCCAGCTGTGCCAGCTAGAAGGCACAGAATTGATCCTCCATACACGTGTATGGAGGATCTTCAAACTTGTTTTTTAGCTTCTTGGAGAAGCTTTGGACCTCTTTGGCTATAAGAGAGACCCTCTCCCTCATTAGCAAAGGTTGAGATTTTTGGTTAAGGCATATACATACACCTCTCTCTCTATCTCCATTTCAAGCTCAAAAAGTGCCTTGTTCTTGCACCTTTGCACACCACCTCCTAGCCTAACACCTCCACCATTGATTTGAGGTCCTTGGAGGTCATTTTCAGAGGTTGAAGGTCTGGGTTTTTGGTCTCAAAGTTGCTGTCTTGCTAAGCTTCAAGGGTAACACACTTATTCCCTCTTTTTAGCATTATTTTGCTCCATCTTTTAGCCATACTTGCAAGCATATTTGAGATTTGGTGTAAACTAAAAAAAGTCTTATTTTGAGGCCCTTAACATGTTTGTTTAAGATTATTTTTCTGTTGGGGGTCATCTACCCCCTTGCATGCTTCATTCCACCTTGTTTTGAGCCATGCATTAAGGCCTTTGTTCTGAGCTTTGTTTGCCCTTTTGACCACTGAAATCCAGCGGATTTTCAGTGGTTATTATGTGTTTTTGAGAGCCAAAATCAGAGAGGGGTGACTCTCTCTCCTTGTTTTGATTTCTAGCATATTTGGCCTAACAAAGGAGCCCTTATTTGCATGCTTCCAAGCCATGTTTCAAGCCATTTTTGGTGAGTTTTAGGACCTGCATAGGCTCTTTCCAGAGCCCATTTTGTCATATTGGATGTCCACCTTCCATGTGTAGAACAATCCTCTTCATAGCTTATCAAAGGAGCCTATCATTCTTGCATGCGTAGACCTTGTTTCAGTGGGTTTTTGGGCTTTATTTGGCATGTCATACCTCTGAATTTTTCTGGTTTAGTGGCCTCTTGATTGCCTCACATGCTTGTAGTGCAAATCCTCTTTACTAGCTTACATTGCATGCTATTTGGCCTTTGATTCTAGCACTTTTTGGCCATGCCTTAAACTGATTTTGTGCATGTTTGGACTGCCTTATCTCTTTTTTTGGCCTCATGGTCGAATGATGCTTTCTATGCATGCTTGTAGTGTAATGCCCATGCCTAGCTTTGAGTTTTGAAGCTTCTTGCATGCTTGAATGGTGGTGTTTTAATGTTTTGGGGTCATTGAGCATGTCATATTAGATCCTATACTTGTGCCATATTCCCATGTTTTCCACTCTTTAAATGTGTTTGAGAGTCGTGCTTAAATACCTCATTTATGGGCCATTGCATGAGCTTCATTTTCACGCTTTGCGAGCCATCATTTTAGTCCATATTTGCTACTGTTTGGCCTGCATAGGGACTGTTTGGGGCTGGTTTGGCCATTTGAGTATTGCTTTGCATGCCTATAGTGTAATCCACTTCACTAGTTTCGGTATTTGGGCCATCTAGCATGCATTGTGTGAGTGTTTGCATGATTCGGGACCATCTTGCATGTCATTCAGAGCTGGAAAATATGTGATTGTATGCCATATTTCATGCTTGCCATGCTTTGGTGGAGTTGCACTTTGTGCCTTAGGTTTGGTCCCTTGCATTTGTGCATGTTGCATGTGTGTTGTTGCTTCATTTTCATCATGTATGGCCACTGATTTGAGTGTGGCTGATGCCCATTCATTTTAGTTTAAGTCCATCTTGCATTATGTATGCCATGTCCATGTTGTCACATGCTTCATCGTCGCATTGTGTATGCCTTGATTATGCCTTTGTGATGTCCATCGTCATATGTGCGTTGTGTATGCCATATAGCGTCATGTGCATTGAGTATGCCATTCGTAGTTCATAGCATTGCGTATGCTAGTTGCACCTTTGCATGTCATTCCTTGCATGTTTGCATGTCTTAGTTGCACTTCGTTTAAGATTGCATGATAGTTGTTGCATTGTGTATGCCATGCATATTGCATTATGTTTGGAATAGGGTTTAGTCCAAACACGGGAAACGAAGGGCGTTTTGTACTCCAGGTGACGAAACGTGCCTCGATTCCCGGTCGCCGACACTTTTGATTACCATGATGGAGTTTAGGCCTTATTGTGTTCATTTGTGCATTCATTTCACATTGAGTCATGCAATTCGACTCCTCGGCCATCATGCATCGAGATACATGATTGGTGGCACGAGGATTGAGGACTACACTCCCTAGAGCTTATGCAATGACAGGGAGAGTGGTCGTGCACACATATGTTGAAAACACTTTGCCATGCCCTTTTCTTGTTCTCTGTTGCAGCAAACCGGAAACCAGTAGCAAAAACTGGTCGGTAGTATCCCTACAGCATGGTAGAGTTTCAGCCTTCTGGAGTTTTGTACAGTGTTCTGGGACAAGTTGCAAACAGAGGCAAATCGGGGCATTGCGATGGATTTTCCAGCAAGGCGACTCGAGCATGCATGCATTCCTTATCATTCAAGACCGAGCTGAGGCAGTCCATTTCATATGTTTTGCATGCTAGCTTATTTATTTTAGTTAATTTGTTAATTAATTAGGGTTGTGTAATAATTAGCCGTAATTCGTTATTCATTCGGTTGTGTATTATTGATTCGGACCCTCCGCGAGAGGGCGAACTTTGTAATAAGTGTGCGTGTGTGTGATGCATGTCTTCCAACCCCACGTCTTTCTCCTTTTTATTTACCAGCTTATGATGGTTAGTTTTAAGGCACGTTTCAATTAGCATACCTATGCCTGCATGTTTGCATCCATTTATCTGTCTTGCATGCACCGGGCTCGGCGCATCATACTAACTGCATTGTATTTCAATTCCGAGTTGAATACATGTATTAGTTGTTGCATTTCATATGCCATTTTAGAATAGCCGAGCCTATCTAGTTGCAATTTTGCATGTGTTGCATTAGGCATTTCAGCATAGTTAGGATTCATGCATGATTTCTAATTAGCTTCTTTCTTGGCTTGGAGTACTCGGTAAGTATTTATGTTTTAGCATCCTTGCATGTGTGTGAGTGACTGCCATGATAGCATGCTTACCATGAGGCTATGTGTTTGTGTGATATAACTACCTGAATGCCTGTGGGTGAAGGTTGGGTTATTTGAATTGGAACAATTCACCAATTGAGAGTTTTAAGCCCACTTGAGAGTGGCAAAATCATGTTTTCTATGCCCACCCGAGGGTGGCAAAATCCACGTCTTAGCCTACTTGCGATGAGCGCCTTCAAACCATTTTTCAAAACGAACATGAGATGTTTTGTTCCAATTCAGACGACCCAATCTATACTTGTATGCTGTGTGCATCACATAGTAATTCTAGGCTAATAACCGGAATAAGAGCACATATGTTTTCAAAACTCGATATCATGCTTAGTAATGGCCGATCTTTGATCGGGCGAGTGGGGGTGCTCATAGCTGACCTTCCCCAATCGTACCCAAGTTCCCGAGCCGAGGCAACTTTGGTGATGACGGACACGTGGCCTTAGGCAACGAGTCAGGGTTTCCTAAATTCCTCCAAAATAAATATTTAGGTGGCGACTCTGTATCTGGTAAAGCAGTCCATGTTTGGCACTTCTTTCTAAAAATCAGTTTTTCAAAAGCAATTTGCCGGATTTGGACTCTTTGATGATTCATCGGTCTTGCATTGCACTCTGCAAGATTAGATACAGGACCGTGACATTGAGTCCTGAACTGTAGTAAGCCCAAATGAACAAAATGGGATTCCCTCCCGGGACGTTCGGGGACGTCTACAGTTTCTGGCGACTCTGCTGGGGAGTTAGAGAACTTGACTTGAACTTATGATATCTTGTTTTGATTACACTTATGTGTTTCTTTGCATTGCATGTGCATTGGTGCGCCTAGGACACTGTGTTTGCCATCTACTATTCCTAAACGGTTTGCCGGAGGCTGCGTGCCATAAGGCTGACTGGTTACGGGCTCTGCCACGATGGGAACACAAACCCCGGTTTTTACCGGGGCACCATTTTTGACCATTTGACCTAGTGCATATTCGGAATCCATAGTGACCATTCCAAGCTAGGACATGTTGCTTACCCGATTGCAGGTTGTTTGAAACCGCTGCGTGCGTAGTGAAACCCTAGCTCCTAACAAAATAGGACAGGGAAACCTTACCCCAACATAGGGGTGTTTTGGCTCTCACTTGTTTGCTATGTGCTTTTAGAGTGCGTCTCTATAGGAATGCATGTATCAGTTTACAAGTTTGGGTATCAGGCCTACGGGCACCGGTTCAGTATTTTGGGAATCAGTTATCTGCGGGTATCAGATTCAGTTTTGGGGGCAGTAGTTTGGGGAACAGTGATCAGTGGTTGAATATAGTTATCCAACTATGCTTATATCTGTCCTAGTGAAATTGGGCTGAGATACTGCCTGTTTTCTCTTTCAGTTCGGAGATTTAGTTCAGAGCAGTCAGTATCTTCCTTCGCTGAGGCAAGGCAGAGAAAGGCCAGTTAGGGCTCACTAGTTTATCTGATCCGTTAGTCACCAGTCACATCACCTCTGTTCAATTCAGCAGACTCGTGATGACGTAGAATTCAGAAGAAATTGTGGTCATGGCAACAACATTGAACCAGGGAATCACCATGCAGGGTGAGACCGATGTTGACATGCCACACCCGCCCAGGTCACCTGCCGCACATCCGATCTGGGAACCCCAACTATTTCAAACCCGTGAGCCTACCACTTTTGAGCTAGTGGGAATGATTGGCGATCTTCAGAGATCTATGGCTGATCTAGCCTATGGAATCGGCCCGCTACCAACTTCATTGTATGCCGGGAACTTCATGCCTCAGGAGCCCCCGCTACTAGGGTGAATTGTAATCGAACTCAGCCAACCTGAAGCCATCCCAAGCTCCGGCAATGACATGTCGACAACAACGGGGCTCCGCTCTGATGTAGCAACTCAAACCCTCTACCAAGCTGAGGTGAGTGGTAAGAACAAGGCGAATGTGGACACCGATCCCTATGAACAACTCCTGTGGGCTGTTGAGGCTTTGAAAGCCGGAGGACTGAATAAACAGCAGGTGCTCGCTGTTGCTATAAAAACTGTGAATGACACTTTCCCCACTCAGACCGAGGGCAGTTCAAGCCAAGGGAAAAATCGAGAGAAGGGTCATCATACCAGAACCGTTCCCTCCAACCCTAATCCTGCACCCAAGAAAAATCAGCAAGCCAAGCCTGTACCTGCCGATCCTTTTGCTAGTGCATCCAGTAAAAATGCACAAAACTCGAAGTATCTCCCCCGAGGTCGCAGGGTATTCCATGCCCTCTATATGCCTTTGTCTAAGGCCCTTCAGATCCTTGTTAAGAAAGGCCACCTCAAACCTCTTGAGCCTCGCCCCCTCCCGAATCTCCTTCCAGCGAAGCATGATGGTACCCAGTACTGTGCATACCATCAACAAACTGGTCACACCACCGACAACTGCTTCCGCCTTCGCCATGAGGTGCAGGATCTGTTTGACAATAAGGTTGTCCTCCCACTTAGCTCGGCAAAGTCTGTCACCACTGAGTTGTTGGACTTCAAGGATAATACAAGTATGTGATCAGGGGTTGGTCCACCTACGGGCGGCGCTCGGTTTATTTCAGATATGGCGTTTGGCACGCACTATTTTGAGCATTTGCGAATGCTAGTTTTTGTACTTTCTGACTTGGGTATTGGGTCAGTTTTGTTGTTTTGTATATAGTCAGTCTTTTTGTACTGAGTCAGTAAGGTCTGTCTTGTTGTATCGAGTCAGTCCTGTTGCGTTGAAGTCGGGTGATTCTGGGGGTGTTACCTCGGACATCACTATCTTGTTTTGTGTTTGTCTTTTTGCTTTCTTTTGAGTCTGTTTCTGCCTTGGAGCCAGTTATGCCAACAGATCTAAATGAAACAGCAGTGATTTTCACACTCTTGTGTTTGCTTCTGCCTTGCGCCAGTTGTGCCAGAAGTTTGAATGAAACGGCAGTGCATTTCACCTGCTCTTTTGTGCCTTTAAGTCATTGTATTGACATAAGTTTTTCAAAACTTTTTGAACATTGTGATGAAAACAAAGAGGAAGGAATTCCTAGGGATTTGCAAAATTTTTTTTGGCCAATTGAGAAAAAGAGTGGCATGCTAAGCCCTTAATGATAGAGATCATGCTTGTTAATGTGAGTACTGAGAAGGATCCTGGCTTGATCCAGATTAGTTCTACATTGTCTTCAGCGCGAGCGATTTGTCGCTTTCTTAAAAGATTTCAAAAAATGTTTTGCGCGGTCCTGCGAAGACCTGTGTGGAATCGCTCTTGAGATTGTGCAGCCTAGGATCGCTCTCAACCTCGAGACTCGTCCCTTTTGCTTTCAAACCTTGAACCTCAATTCAGAATGTTCAAAGGTCAATCATGATGTAAGGCCCGTGTGGCCAGATTTGAGGCAGCCCTCGAACAAGAGGCAAAAAAGTCAGATCAAGAAGGTCAGACGTCGTCAAAAGGAAGCCTGTGTGGCCAGATCAGAAACACCCCTTTAACAAGGGGCAAAAGATGTCACATAATGCACTCGAAGAGTCAAAGATGAAGATCGGCAAGAATGCCAAATCCCAGAAGGGAAGAAAGAAGAAAGTTTTGTTGAAGAACAACCGAGTTCCTATCCACAACACTAGGGGAAAATTCAGCCCCCATTGGATGGACTTTTACATCATCAGTAGACAGCAGCCATTCTCCTGGATTCAGATAGGCTTTGAGACCCTAAAACCATTTGGCATGGACAAAGCTACACTTTTACCCTTGAGAGGCTCGTTGGGCCGAAAACCCGAAAGGGCTACCCAGGCAAAAGTTAGAGCAAGAAAAAAAAGAAAAAGAACAAAAAATAGAAAAATACAGAAAATAAAAACGAAATCAGAAAAAAGAGAAAAGTGCAAAGAAAAAAAAGTAGAAAAGAAATGAAAAGAATTGAAAAGAAAAGAAGAACAAAGCTCGCAAGGTTGAAAACCCAGAAAGGGCGGCCTTGGCAAAAGTTAGAGCGCAAAAGGAGAGGTTAATACCTGAGTGTACCTTAACCCTGAACTACGTAAGGCTTGATTCCCATCTTTGGGATACGTAGGCAACTTCATTTTGAAGTCCAGCTGTAAAACACTTCAAATTCGACTGTGTCCATGTGATGGTTCTGGTCATCTTTGTCTTCTCTGTATCCGAGAATTTGGTCGTAATTATCACTGTGAGGACTGGTTGCCATGTGCTGCGGCGCTATTCAGACTAGGGGCAACTTTCCATTGCCATACAGTGTGCTGCGGTGCTATTCAAACAAGGGGCAACTTTCTGTTGCCGTGCAGTGTCCTTCAGACAAGGGGCAATTTTCCATTTGTTTTGGATCTAAGGTTATGCATCTCGACAGTAAATTCTGCGTTGGTCGAGCAGTGGCCATTTGCAAAAATAGTTTTTGAGAATTTTTAATGAGGTTGACTAATTCTCTCGAAAATTATTCAATTTTTCCAAAACTGGACCATTTTCTTGGACCCAAAAAGGAAAATTTTCAGTTCTCATAACCTAACTTGCATGATTTTAAATCAGAAAATCGAACAAGCATGTCAATCTAACCCTCATATTGGTCAAAATTGTTTTAGCAGAACGCAAAAAAAATAAAAAATGGTCAAAATGATGAACTAGGAGCATAGTTGAGTCAGGCTTCCTGTCTGTTCCCCCGTTGTCAGCTTACTTGCCAGAAAGGGCACTCTACTTGCCAGAAAAGGGCATAATTGAAGCTAACAAACAAAGGGCCGAAAGCTCTCTTATCCTCCGAGCAGCGAGGTATCAAGCCAAGTGTGAAGCACGAATTGGAATGGATCAAGATATTCCACTCCCTCATCTGGACAGATCTGATCACGTCCAAACTCCCCAGCAGAGCATCATCAAAAATGCCAACTGCAGATTTGCTACACATCCAGTTGTAGCGCAACCCCTCTGTGGGAAAATTCACTAGCTGTGCGCGAAAGAAGAAGAATCTAGCGGAATGCTAGGGGCAAGAGCCCACAACTTCCTGTTTATCCGTCTACCACCCAGGGGAGGGATAAAAAAAGAAGAGAGATTAAAGAATAGATAGATGTGCGCTGAGGGAAAAAGTGAGGAAAGGGCTTTTTAAGAAAAACAGAGCATGAGGGCCGAGTGATGTGAGGATCACAAGTAACGAAGGGTGGGAAACAATACCCGGAGGAACAGGCTCCATGTGCACATTTGAGTCTTGTGTTTTTTTTTGTTTTGTTTGTCTCGATTCTTGTTTTGAGTCGTTTCAAGTGTCAATAGATGTGTTTAGGTTGTTTACCTTGTCTTTCCCTTTGTTGAGTCGTGGTACGCTGTGTTCAGTCGTAGGCTTAATACCCGGTTAAGAACTCATCTCTTAATTTCAAAAAATCGTTTTGTGCTCAGAGTGCTGTGTCGTTCTCCATATTTGTGCAAAACAGAATTTGTTCTTTCATAAAACCGCAGGGTTCAACCCAAGTCATGTGAGAATAGTGAAAACTAGGACCTATCTGAAGCTATATGGGTTCCGGACTATAAAGCAAAAGAAAAAAGGGAAAATTTGGAGCATTTGAGTTTGTTTCAACCTCTGCAAGTTCCGTCACTACATCCCGTACATTCAGAATGAACTGTGTGTTCAGAATGAACTGTCTTCAGAATGAGCTGCGTGTTCAAATTCAAATGTGTGAGCTGCGTGTTCAAATTCAAATGTATGAGCTGTGTGTTCAGAATCAACAGTTTGAACTGCGTGTTCAAAATTGAAATGAATGAGCTGTGTGTTCAAAATCAAAAGTTTGAGTTGCGTGTTCGAAAGGTGAATTGTCTGAGCTGCGTGTTCAGAAATTTGAAAAGTTTGAGCTGCGTGTTCAAAAAGTGAATTTTCTGAGCTGCGTGTTCAGAATCAAAAGTTTGAGTTGCGTCTTCGAAAGGTGAATTGTCTAAGCTGCGTGTTCAGAAATTTGAAAAGTTTGAGCTGCGTGTTCAAAAAGTGAATTGTCTGAGCTGCGTGTTCAGAAATTTGAAAAAGTTTGAGCTACGTGTTCAGAATCAAAAGTTTGAGCTGCGTGTTTGAAAGGTGAATTGTCTGAGCTGCGTGTTCAGAAATTTGAAAAGTTTGAGCTGCGTGTTCAAAAAGTGAATTGTCTGAGCTGCGTGTTCAGAAATTTGAAAAAGTTTAAGCTGCGTGTTCAGAATCAAAAGTTTGAGCTGCGTGTTCGAAAGGTGAATTGTCTGAGCTGAGTGTTTAGAAATTTGAAAAGCTTGAGCTGCGTGTTCAAAAAGTGAATTGTCTAAACTGCGTGTTCAGAAATTTGAAAAAGTTTGAGCTGCGTGTTCAGAATCAAAAGTTTGAGCTGCGTGTTCGAAAGGTGAATTGTCTGAGCTGAGTGTTTAGAAATTTGAAAAGTTTGAGCTGCGTGTTCAAAAAGTGAATTGTCTGAGCTGCGTGTTCAGAAATTTGAAGAAGTTTGAACTACGTGTTCAGAATCAAAAGTTTGAGCTGCGTGTTCGAAAGGTGAATTGTCTGAGCTGAGTGTTCAGAAATTTGAAAAGTTTGAGTTGCGTGTTCAAAATGAAGTGGATGAGCTGTGTGTTCAGAAATGAAAATTTATGAGCTGCGTGTTCAGAATTAAGAATGAGCTACGTGCAAATGAAAATATATGAGCTGTGTGTTCAGAATTGAAATGTGTGAGCTGCGTGTTCAACATGAAGTATATGAACTGTGTGTTCAGAATTGAAGTGGATGAGCTACGTGTTCAACATAAAGTATATGAGCTGTGTGTTCAGAATTGGAGTAGAAGGGCTGTGTGTTCACCATCAAGAGTTTGGGCCGTGTGTTCAACTTTCAAAAAACTGTGGGCTGTGTGTTCACCATCAAGAGTTTGGGCTGTGTGTTCAACTTTCAAAAAACTGTGGGCTGTGTGTTCACCATCAAGAGTTTGGGCTGCATGTTCAACTTTCAAAAACTGTGGGCTGTGTGTTCACCATCAAGAGTTTGGGCTGTGTGTTCAACTTTCAAAAACTGTGGGCTGTGTGTTCACTATCAAGAGTTTGGGCTGTGTGTTCAACTTTCAAAAACTGTGGGCTCTGTGCTCACCATCAAGAGTTTGGGCTGTGTGTTCAACTTTCAAAAACTGTGGGCTGTGTGTTCACCATCAAGAGTTTGGGCTGTGTGTTCAACTTTCAAAAACTGTGGGCTGTGTGCTCACCATCAAGAGTTTGGGCTGCGTGTTCAACTTTCAAAAGCTGTGGGCTGTGTGTTCACCATCAAGAGTTTGGGCTGCGTGTTCAACTTTCAAAAGCTGTGGGCTGTGTGTTTACCATCAAGAGTTTGGGCTGCGTGTTCAACTTTCAAAAACTTTGGGCTGTGTGTTCACCATCAAGAGTTTGGGCTGTGTGTTCAACTTTCAAAAACTGTGGGCTGTGTGTTCACCATCAAGAGTTTGGGCTGTGTGTTCAACTTTCAAAAACTGTGGGCTGTGTGTTCACCATCAAGAGTTTGGGCTGCGTGTTCAACTTTCAAAAACTATGGGCTGTGTGTTCACCATCAAAAAGTTTGACCTGTGTGTTCAAATTTAAAAAATAGGGCCGCGTGTTCACGACAAAAAGTTTGAGCTACGTGTTCAGATTTCAAAAATGCGGGCTGCGTGTTCACAGCCAAAAGCATGAGCTGCGTGTTCAGAAATTCAAGTGCTTGAGCTGTATGTTCAAAATGCAAACATAATGCTGTGTTACGAACTGTGTGTTCAAAATGAGCTGTGTGCCCCCAAAATGTGCTGTGTGCCCGAAATGAGCCGTGTGCTCGAAAAATGAGCCGTGTGCCCGAAATGAGTTGTGTGCCCGAAACGAGCTGTGTGCCCGAAAAATGAGCTGTGTGACCCCAAGATGAGCTGTGTGCCCAAGATCTGCTGTGTGCTCGACATGAGCTGTGTGCCCAAAATGAACTGTGTGCTCGAAAAATGAGCCGTGTGCCCGAAATGAGCTGCGTGCCCGAAATGAGCTATGTGCTCGAAAAATGAGCCGTGTGCCCGAAATGAGCTGCGTGCTCGAAATGAGCCATTTGCCCGAAAAATGAGCTGTGTGCCCGAATGAGCTGTGTACCCAAAAGAGCTGTGTGTCCAGATAAACAGAGTGCTGTGCTTCGAGCTGTGTGCCAAATGAATAGAATATTGTGTTGTGAGCCGTGTGCCAAACAAACAAAGTGTTGTGTTGTGAGCTGTGTGCCAAATGAATGGAATGCTATGTCGTAAGTTGTGTGCCAAGTCTTGCATGGTGCATGCATTTTATCGCGCTATTTTGCACATTGCACTATTTTGTGCAGTTTATCACTCGCGCTTTTTTTGCGCATTGCACTGTTTTGTGCAGTTTATCACTCGCGCTTTCTTGCGCATCGCACTATTTTGTGCAGTTTATCACTCGCGCTTTCTTGCGCATCGCACTGTTTTGTGCATTCCCTCTGTGTCGCACGGTCTTGTGCATTCACTTTCACTTGCACTGTCTTGTGCACTTTGTTTTTTTTTTGTATCATTCGTATTGTCTTGTGCACTCCCTGGTCTAGGAGACCTTAAATCCTTTGGTCTAGGAGACCTTAAATCCTGCATCTTCATTCGTACTGTCTGGTGCACTCTCTGGTCTAGGAGACCTTAAATCCTCTAAAGGTGCAATTCCTTTGGTGTTTGTCGTGCCCGAACGACTTTCGGTGGTCTGGTATAACCACCTGCCTATGTTTGCGGTGAGTTCTTAGGAGACCAACTGAGACGGTAGAAACTAGAGTTTGAATGGATCATGCCTAGAACGTAAAGGTTCGGGATTTCCGAGACTAAAGTCTGGTTTAAATACCCAGGGGTATATCCTCGGCTTGAAAACTGTATGGCAGCCCCATAGATTGAGATAGCATGTGTATGCGCCTCAATTCTGGATACTGAACCAACCTAGTCTGTCACCTTGTTGGAGAATAGGGAAAGCTGCGACCATAGTCAGGGAGAAAAGTAGTACCTGTGATTCAACCAAGAAGAAGGGAAAGATTCCCACATCAACATGAGATAGGACATTGATGAGGTAGGTCATTGCCAATTGCCCCTGTAAGGTACCTTCGCTTCCTAACTACTACATCATTTAGTATGTCTATGGCATTGCATATAGAATATGTTGCATGCCTGTACTGCATATCCATTGTATCGCCTGCGCCTTTCCATGTTAAGCTTGACCTGGCATGTGCCCATACTTTTCGCGTTAAAACATGGTTATGTGATTATGTGTACGCGCCTATTCCACTGAGGGAATTGTGGTTTGAGGGTAACGGCACCATTTCTGTGTTAGACGTGGTTTGTTTGTGTCCATGCCTTTCCTAGGCAAAATGTGGTTTGGTTGCGTGCTTTATTCTATTTATCCATTACATCCACTGCATCGTATTTTAGTTTGTTGCATCCAGCATTTAGGATCACGATCTTTCCTCTGCAGATCATTCCTCACTTATATCATGCCACCAAATTACTTGTTTTTTTGTGTTCTGTCTACAAAACACATAGTTCTGCACGTGTACGCGCCTATTCCACTGAGGGTGTCGGCACCTTTTCTATGGTAGACATAGTTTGATTTTGCATCTCCATCCCTTTATGACATTTGTGTGGTTTTGTACTGTTTGTGGTTTGATTGATTCAATTGCATATTGCATTGCATTTTACATGCATTTCATATCGCGCTATTTTGCGCATCGCGCTATCTTGCACATCACACTGTTTTGTGCGCTGCATCATTCGTGCTATCTTGTGCACCTCATCTGCACTTGTTAGTGCATTGCATTGTTATGCACTCCTCACCTGCGTTGTCGCGTACATTTTACTTGCATTATCATGCTTGCTTCAATCGCATTGTTATGAACACTCTACTTGCGTTGTCATGCACCCTTCCTGCCTTGTTATGCACGTCTCGCTCGCATTGTTATGCGTCACAATTAGGTTGCATTGTCATGCACCCTTTCACCTGCGTTGTCACGCACTTCTCACTTGCATTGCTATGCATGTTTCTAACAATATTGTACCTGTTAAGTTTTCTTCCTTTTTCAGGCACGATATTGTATGTACGGTTCATTTGAAGCTGGCACGACCAGACGAGCCGCACAGGTATTGTATCCTCCGTGTGAGACGTAGCGAGAATTGTATAATTCTCTTACACCCTTTCTACATGAGTTGTAGTTAAGTTTGCATATGCTTGCTTAAAACTGTTGCATGATGTGCTTCGTTACAGCTTTTTTTGCATGATCATGAGTTACGTTCGGCTTTGTGCATGTCGTTTTGCATTTTGCCCACACCTGCGAGCACATCTCTTTGTTTATCTCGCCTGTTTGTTTAAGTCTCCGGCCTTGTCAAAAATGGGTCGTCTCTGGGCTTTGACATTCACTCCCGTCACGTATGACTTCCGAGTTTGTCAAAGAGGGGTAACTGTAGACACCCTATTTTTGACCAACCTTAAGACTCAGACGTCATCGATTGAGTGCTCGATGATGGTACATGTTGTGCTCGTTCTGAGGTTTCGGAGTTTCGGCTGAGAGCCTTACCCCCGGACCTCGGGACCCTTTTGTTCTTTGCCTCGGTTTGCGAACCAGGTCTTGTTTTCTCTTCCCGAAGGGAGGGAGAAGTCTCGTAGACCATCTCTCAGTGGCCGTAGGCTACTTTTCGTGGTCGTAGATCACTGTTCCCGTTTGGAGACCAGTTTTCGGTTTTCGGAGCCGTCGGCCGTGCGCTTCGGTTCGGGACCGCTTAACTTTCTTCGTTTGCTCCGATTTTTGGCACACACCTTGTTTCCTCTCTCTAGAGGGACACTGTCGCCCGGGAGACCACCTTCGTGGTCGCACGCCACTTTCGATGCTTAACAGTCAGTTTTCGGGGCACCCGGCTGCGCATTTTGGCCCTCGAACCCTCGTTTTGCATCCGTCTTGGTTCATTTTTGGCATGGACCCTATTTTCATTGTTTGGAAGGTGGTACAAGGGTGGGAGACCACCTTTTCTCTTGGAGACCACCTTTTCTCCCGCCGGCCATTTTTCTTGACAGGAAGCTGGTCTCCCTCACTTTTGGGCCACAATTACAGGTCTCCCACCATACCACTTGCTTGCATTGAGTGAGGAGACCACCCTAGGAGGCTGCCGACCAGCTTTTGAGGCCTAAACCTTTTGAACCTGGTCGGCCGACCAGAAAAAGTGGTCGGCCGACCACCTAAACCATTTGAACCTGGTCGGCCAGCTCTCACATTTTCTGTCTCTGTGAGTGTGTGCCAGCTGTGCCAGCTGGAAGGCACAGAATTGATCCTCCATACACGTGTATGGAGGATCTTCAAACTTGTTTTTTAGCTTCTTGGAGAAGCTTTGGACCTCTTTGGCTATAAGAGAGACCCTCTCCCTCATTAGCAAAGGTTGAGATTTCTGGTTAAGGCATATACATATACCTCTCTCTCCATTTCTATTTCAAGCTCAAAAAGTGCCTTGTTCTTGCACCTTTGCACACCACCTTTTAGCCTAACACCTCCACCATTGCTTTGAGGTCCTTGGAGGTCATTTTCAGAGGTTGAAGGTCTGGGTTTTTGGTCTCAAAGTTGCTGTCTTACTGAGCTTCAAGGTTAACACACTTATTCCCTCTTTTTAGCATTATTTTGCTCCATCTTTTGGCCATACTTGCAAGCATATTTGAGATTTGGTGTAAACTAAAAAAAGTCTTATTTTGAGGCCCTTAACATGTTTGTTTAAGATCATTTTTCGGTTGGGGGTCATCTACCCCCTTGCATGCTTCATTCCACCTTGTTTTGAGCCATGCATTAATGCCTTTGTTTTGAGCTTTGTTTTCCCTTTTGACCACTGAAATCCAGCAGATTTTCAGTGGTTATTATGTGTTTTTGAGAGCCAAAATCAGAGAGGGGTGACTCTTTCTCTCCTTGTTTTGATTTCTAGCATATTTGGCCTAACAAAGGAGCCCTTATTTGCATGCTTCCAAGCCATGTTTCAAGCCATATTTGGTGAGTTTTAGGACCTTCATAGGCTCTGTCCAGAGCCCATTTTGTCATATTGGGTGTCCACCTTGCATGTGTAGAACAATCCTCTTCATAGCTTATCAAAGGAGCCTATCATTCTTGCATGCATAGACCATGTTTCAGTGGGTTTTTGGGCTTTATTTGGCATGTCATACCTCTGAATTTTGCTGGTTTAGTGGCCTCTTGATTGCCTCACATGCTTGTAGTGCAAATCCTCTTTACTAGCTTACATTGCATGCTATTTTGGCCTTTGATTCTAGCACCTTTTGGCCATGCCTTAAACTGATTTTGTGCATGTTTTGGACTGCCTTATCTCTATTTTTGGGCCTCATGGTCGAATGATGCTTTCTATGCATGCTTGTAGTGTAATGCCCATGCCTAGCTTTGAGTTTTAAAGCTTCTTGCATGCTTGAATGGTGGTGTTTTCATGTTTTGGGGTCATTGAGCATGTCATTTTAGAGCCTATACTTGTGCCATATTCCCATGTTTTCCACTCTTTAAATTGTTTGAGAGTCGTGCTTAAATACCTCATTTATGGGCCATTGCATGAGCTTCATTTCCACACTTTGCGAGCCATCATTTTAGTCCATATTTGCTACTGTTTTGGCCTGCATAAGGACTGTTTGGGGCTGGTTTGACCATTTGAGTATTGCTTTGCATGCCTATAGTGTAATCCACTTCATTAGTTTCGGTATTTGGGTCTATTGTGTGAGGTGTTTGCATGATTCAGGACCATCTTGCATGTCATTTCAGAGTTGGAAAATATGTGATTGTATGCCATATTTCATGCTTACCATGCTTTGGTGGAGTTGCACTTTGTGCCTTAGGTTTGGTCCCTTGCATTTGTGCATGTTTGCATGTGTGTTGTTGCTTCATTTTCATCATGTATGGCCACTGATTTGAGTGTGGCTGAGGCCCATTCATTTTAGTTTAAGTCCATCTTGCATTGTGTATGCCATGTCCATGTTGTCACATGCTTGATCGTCGCATTGTGTATGCCTTGATTATGCCTTTGTGTATGTCCATCGTCATATGTGCGTTGTGTATGCCATATAGCGTCATGTGCATTGAGTATGCCATTCGTAGTTCATAGCATTGCGTATGCTAGTTGCACCTTTGCATGTCATTCCTTGCATGTTTGCATGTCTTAGTTGCACTTCATTTAGGATTGCATGATAGTTGTTGCATTGTGTATGCCATGCACATTGCATTATGTTTGGAATAGTGTTTAGTCCAAACACGGGAAACGAGGGGCGTTTTGTACTCCAGGTGACGAAACGTGCCTCGATTCCCGATCGCCGACACTCTTGATTACCCATGATGGAGTTTAGGCCTTATTGTGTTCATTTGTGCATCCATTTCACATTGAGTCATGCAATTCGACTCCTCAGCCATCATGCATCGAGATGCATGATTGGTGGCACGAGGATAGAGGACTACACTCCCTAGAGCTTATGCAATGACGGGGAGAGTGGTCGTGCACACATATGTTGAAAATACTTTGCCATGCCCCTTTCTTGTTCTCTATTGCAGCAAACCGGAAACCAGCAGCAAAAACTAGTCGTAGTATCCCTACAGCATGGTGGAGTTTCAGCCTTCTGGAGTTTGTACAGTGTTCTGGGACCAGTTGCAAACAGAGGCAAATCGGGGCATCGCGATGGATTTTCCGCAAGGCGACTCGAGCATGCATGCATTCCTATCATTCAAGACCGAGCTGAGGCAGTCCATTTCATATGTTTTGCATGCTAGCTTATTTATTTTAGTTAATTTGTTAATTAATTAGGGTTGTGTAATAATTAGCCGTAATTCGTTATTCATTCGGTTGTGTATTATTTATTCGGACCCTCCGGCGAACTTTGTAATAAGTGTGCGTGTGTGTGATGCATGTCTTCCAACCCCACGTCTTTCTCCCTTTTATTTACCAGCTTATGATGGTTAGTTTTAGGGCACGTTTCAATTAGCATACTTATGCCTACATGTTTGCATCCATTTATCTGTCTTGCATGCACTGGGCTCGGCGCATCATACTAACTGCATTGTATTTCAATTCCGAGTTGAATACATGTATTAGTTGTTGCATTTCATATGCCATTTTAGAATAGCCGAGCCTATCTTAGTTGCAATTTTGCATGTGTTGCATTAGGCATTTCAGCATAGTTAGGATTCATGCATGATTTCTAATTAGCTTCTTTCTTTGGCTTGGAGTACTCGGTAAGTATTTATGCTTTAGCATCCTTGCATGTGTGTGAGTGACTGCCATGATAGCATGCTTACCATGAGGCTACGTGTTTGTGTGATATAACTGCCTGAATGCCTGTGGGTGAAGGTTGGGTTATTTGAATTGGAACAATTCACCAATTGAGAGTTTTAAGCCCACTTGAGAGTGGCAAAATCATGTTTTCTAAGCCCACCGAGGGTGGCAAATCCACGTCTTAGCCTGCTTGCGAGTAGCACTTTCAAACCGTTTTTTCAAACGAACATGAGATGTTTTGTTCCAATTCAGGCGACCCAGTCTATACTTGTATGCTGTGCGCATCACATAGTAATTCTAGGCTAATAACCGGAATAAGAGCACATATGTTTTCAAAACTCGATATCATGCTTAGTAGTGGCCGATCTTTGATCGGGCGAGCGGGGGTGCTCATAGCTGACCTTCCCCAATCGTACCCAAGTTCCCGAGCCGAGGCAACTTTGGTGATGACGGACACGTGGCCTTAGGCAATGAGTCAGGGTTTCCTAAATTCCCCCAAAATAAATATTTAGGTGGCGACTCTGTATCTGGCAAAGCAGTCCATGTTTGGCACTTCTTTCTAAAAATCAGTTTTTCAAAAACAATTTGCCGGATTTGGACTCTTTGATGATTCATCGGTCTTGCATTGCACTCTGTAAGATTAGATACAGGACCGTGACATTGAGTCCTGAATTGTAGTAAGCCCAAATGAACAAAACGGGATTCCCTCCCGGGACGTTCGGGGATGTCTACAAGCACCTTTTGCTGAATGCCTTCCTTTAGCCGACCACACTTTAACTAAGGACAAGAGCCGAACAATACCAAAAAAAAAAAAGCACAACCTCAATTTTGGTCAACTTTCAGTGGTCCCGACATCCAAATAGAGGCAGAATGAGGCGTATGAATGATTGAATGAACACTAGGCCGTGAGATGAATCCCACACTGCAAAAATGAGGCAAATTAGATTTATGCTACAGGAGATACAAGGGTTCAAAGTCAATCGTTCGAATCAAGAAATTTTGCTTTTAATGTTGTGTTGCATGAAGAAGATAACATGAGATTTTATTGTGTACTTCTCGGCGCAAGGTGCTCCGTTGCATCTTAGCGCATTCGGGTTAATCTGGTGGTTTGATAACTTCAGGGATGACTACCCCAGAGTTTTTTGCCATGTAGAATCCATTTTTGGAGTCCAATTTTATAAATTATGAGTCTCAGATTAGGATCAATAAACCAGCCAATAGAGAAGGTTACATAAAAGATCAATGGTCAGATCGTGTCTAATCGACATGCAATTTCGACAATAGGATTGTGGAGCTAGGCCATAATCATTCATCTTCGTTGATCATTCATTTATCACCTAGGCGATATACCACCAACTGGGGCAGGACCTGCAACTTGAATTTCTCTTAATTTCGGCTCGGTAACATGCTCTGCAACATTTGTCATCTTTGCCAAAAAAATAAATAAAATAAAAATAATAAATAAATAAATAAATAAAATACAACTACAATTATTAATTCATCTATCTCTTCTAAAAAAATCTCATGATTTAATTAAAAGTGCATCAACATTGCTTGGCGTTACTGTAGCTGGTTTTTCGTGCTCCTTGGAGGGGTTTAGTCTCCTCGAGTACAATAGTCCTACAGTTTAGATTCCTGTGGTTCTGAATCTGGTTTCACAAGTGCAATGTGAAACAGAAAAATGAATGAAAGTCCAAATCCAGCAAATCTTAGAAAATTCATTTATCATCAGAGATGCCAAAAATGGATTGCATTGCTAGATTTTAAAGTCGCAACCTAAATATTTTTGGAAAATTTAGGAAACCTGTGGCTCGTGCCAAAGGCCACTTTTCCATTATAATCAAAGTGTCTCGGCTCGAGAACTTAGGTATGAGAGGGGAAGGTCATGAATTTAGCACCCCACTCACCCGATCAAAGATCGGCCTCTACAAATCATGATGTGATTTTTATCAACATTATATGCTCTTGTTCTGATTAATATGCTGAACATTACTATGTGAAGCAAACAAGTATAGACCATGTCACTTACTTTGGAATGCTTTGATTTCATGCATTTTATAAAAGAGTTTTGAATATGTGCAACTTAAAGGAAACGTTAGCACATATGTGCAATAATCAAAGTCATTCCAACTTAAGCGAAGTAGCCTTCATCCACAGGCATTCAAGAGGTATCTCAAATAAGCACATAGCCTCATGGTAATATACTTGACGTGGCAATACAAACACATATGAATATGCTCAACCAAAAATCCTCACCTAGTACTCTGAGGTAAGCCCAAGAAAAAGATAATAGTTAGAAAAATGTATGCTCCTAATATGCAAAGTGACTAATGCAACACATACGAGAATGTAACTACTAAGTTTGGCTATTTAACATGTCATATGGATAAACTCAAAGCATGCGGTAATGCACGTATTCAAGTAGGAAAATAACAATGATATTAGAATGATGAACTGAACTCAATGGATGCAAAAATGGATATAAAGCATGGCAATGCTATGAAATTTAAAATATGTTGCTATATGCAACCTCGGTAAGCATGTAAATAAAAGGGAGAAATAAATGGGGTTGGAAGACATACAAATATTACAAATTTGCCCTCGCATAAGAGGGTCCGAATAAATGTCCTAATGACTAATTATTACAATACAATTGAATGAATTAAACTAATTAATTAACTATTACAAATTTGAATGAAAGCAAAGCAATTAATTAGTTACATCATATGAATATGAATATTAAAGAGACTAATCTAATAGACTCGAACGGGAGGCGAGGAACCACATGCGCACAACCGAGAACATCCTTCGGAAACCTCTCTGTTTACTGCCAGAATCTGCTCTGTTTGTAGTCAGAAAATTATTCTATTTTGACCTCAGGATTTATTTTGTTCTGCCATAAAAGTACCACTGCCTATAGAAAATTGGTGGCCGGCCGGCATAAGAGAGTGGTCGGCCATACAGAATGATGGCCGACCAGCCACTGCTTCTGAGGAATAGCCTGTTGTAATAGAGCTGAAACAGAGCAAGACAGAGTGTTTCCAGGAGATGTTTATCCTCTCTGCCCTTCCCTATCATGAAGATAATAAAGGGAGGAGCAGATTCGATTCTCAAATCATCAATCATTGCAAATTTGTTGCGTGATGATTTTCGAAATGATAGGACAAGAGATCAATAAATGAAACAAAAGATAGACAATACATCCTCCCTATCATGGAGTTACCTCAAGGGAGATGGTAGACTTGCTTCATGAATCATTGAACATCCCTGAAATAGTATGCGATGATCCGAGACGCAATATGTTTAGTATAATGTCCGACTAAACCTAACCAAATTTTATTAGCTTTTTACCTCTTTTTTACTTCAATTTTATTAGCCTTTTTTTTTATTACCTTTCCATTTTCTTATATTTTCTTCTTTTTTGTCCAAAGGTGATGATTATGTCCATTAAGTTCAAAGCAATAAAGAATAGCAAGCATGACTTGGCCTGAGAAATGAGTTTTTCAAGCCCTTTTCTACAAGGGAAACTACAAAGGAAGAATCAAACTCATTTACAAGAAATAATGAATTCAGAGTCAAACCTGAAAATGAGCAATAATGACTCTTTCCTTTGTGATTTCCAAGGGTCTAACTATAAAATTAATCCTTCAAAAGTAATGCACCGGCGATAAAGAAAAGTGTCAAACAAGAGATCATGCTTAGCATAAGAGAGATGTAATGCCCTGGTAATGAACCTCCGAAGAGATTAAACCATTTAGCACGAGGGGTCTTGAGCGGTAATCTTTGTTTGATACAACTCTTAATCAAAGAAACAAAAAAAGGAGGGAGGTTGCAGATTATGAATGAAAGGATGGATGATACAACGACATGAATATATATATATATATATATTATGGCCTATACATATTATGGCCTATTATATTATGAATGAAAGGATAGATGCTATAAAAATGAAAGAAAAGACTATCAACTCAAATAGATTAGAAGTTATGGCATATACATCAAATCCATGAGGACTTACAACAACATAAGTATAAAATTCAAAGCATAAATTAAATAAACACATTAAACAACTCCTAAACTCCAAAAAGCAGTGGCCAAAACCAAAAGAAATAAAGTAGAAAAAGGCAAGGCAAAAAGCTATGGAAGAAGGCCTAAGGAAGGGTGTCTAACCTCTCATCTTTTTGTGACTTCGAATCACATTTTTAAGCTTAAAATAGTGTATGTATATTGCAAGAGGATAGAGAAGATGTGTTGGATAAGTTATAGCTCTTAGAGGATTTTTTCTAACCCCAAACCAGGAGGGGGGGCCTTGTATTTATAGAAAGACAACATCTCACGTCGAAAATATCTGAAAGAGGACAGCTGGCTTGGAGCTCGTGCATGGGAGCAGCTACAGCTGTCAAAATATCTGCTCTCGATAAACATGGCTGGCTTGCCAATGTATTTGTACGGCATGCTCATAAATTGGCAGGCCAACCAATTATTTTGGCCCTGCTGCTCACTAAGTGGTCAGGCTAAAAAAAGGGTTTTGGTCCAAATGCGGTGGAAGGCTCAAGTTTGAAGTTCGAAACCGAATTCCTTTGCTGAAGATTCAAACAATTTGCATTATGTAACTTTCATCATCGAGTGTTCAGAGTGAGGCGCCCAAGTCTTAAGGGCTGTCAAAATGGGGTGTCTACAACTACTGTCTCGACATAGAATTAGAATCTCAGCTTCAAATTTATCAAGATTTCGAAGGTGTTGAAATCAAAATTTGAATATACTAAAGGGTTCATGTTGGCTAGAGGAGTCCAGACTCACCAACTTGAAGTGCTAAGAACCAACCAATGTTCGCTAATGATTGCGGAAAAGATCAAATTTTCAGTAAACTAAAATTTTTGAAATTGTCAAAATCCAATTTTGAATATACCAGTGTGAAGTACTCATCGTGACAAGTCGAACACAAAAAACTACATTGAAATTGGAGCTTAAACGACGCCATATGGGCCGGTCAAAGTTTGCCCAAAAAGTCAACTATTTTGTCAGAGAAGACAAACCAACAAACCACTGAAGAAATCATCCCATGCTTTGCGATTGAATTGCCACCTATTGATCTGAACTATCGGATATGTTTTGGCTAAATATATGCCATCCGAAGTCCAATCGCAACGATCCAATAGTCGTTTCCAACTATTTAGCGAATTCTGACATATCCGCACGGTCAGATTTCGCAATTTACATACCAAAAATTTGCAGAATTCAACAACTAAAAAATATTTGGCGATTTCCCAACTCCATGAATGCTAGAATCCTTTGTTCCCAATGCCGATCCCACCCCACAAAATGCGCAATGGGGTAATTTTGGCTAGAGTCCACTTCAAATTCCTTCCGAATAACAAATATCATTCGAAAGAAATAGGCCAAGCATGCTGTATACAATGCGTAATTAGCACAACAAAGATGCCTTAGCAATTTCGCTACATCAACATTGATCAATGTTGCGCATGAAGCATGATAATGCAATTTCATGAGTAGTGCCTTAGACTATTCTTCAATGCTTTATAGTCAACTAGAGCTGCTAGTGGGTGATAATTTTTTTATTTCTTTTTATCTTTGTCATGGCAAAACAAGAAATTACCCTGGCCCTAGAACTCTACATTTGTGCAAATTCTCCTATTGATGTAAGTTTTTCGGCTTTTCACTCTTTTGATTAACAAGTCTACATCATTTGGTATGTGCAATCAATGGCATGGGATTTACTATTCAAAATCCTTGCAATGTCTAAAACTGATCGCCACTAAAAATCAACAAAAGTTTTGGAATATGGAGTAATCTTCGTGCTTGGCACAGAGCGCCATTGGCAAAAGCCTCTGAATTCGGAGCAAAGCCTTAACTTCTTAGGCATACATACATTTATACATACATTCATACATACATAAATTCATATAGTCATTTATTCATTGATTTTATTCATTTATCAAGAGATCTAACATTTATTTGAACAATGTAACTGTAACATCGCCTGGGGGGTACTTGCGCGTGTTAACAGTTCGGACCCTCGGTCTCTTGGATCTAGTCTCACGAGTGCAATGTGAAACAAAGATGAGAGTCCACATTTGGCAACTTTTAGAAAATCCATTTTATTGCAATAACATTTTCCAAAAATGGACTGCGTCATCGGATCTCAGAATTGCTACCTAATATTGATTTTGGAAAACTTAGGAAACCCGTGACTCGTGCCAAGGCCACTGTTCGTCATAACAAAGGATGCTTGCCTAGGAACCTTAGGTATGAAGGGGAAAGGTCATTAATTGAGCACCTCCGCTCACTAGATCGAAAGATCGGCCTTTACTAACCATAATAAGATTTTTATTGACTTTATGTGTTCATATGCTAATTATTAATAATCTTAAAATTTATTATGTGAAGCAAAACAAATATAGACTATGTCATTCAATTTGAAACAATTTGATTTCATTCCTTTGAAAATGTTTTGAATAGTGCAATCATGAAAATCAATTTTATTCCAAATTAAATAACATAACCTTCAGCCACTGGTATGCATAGAGTTATATCAAATAAACACGTAGCCACATGGTAGGATGCTAAACAAAGCAAGAAAGACACACATAGGTGGGATGCTAAAGCATAAAATTTTACATATATACTGGCGTCCCGTAAATAGGCACAAAAACAACATTAGTAAACATGCATGATCCTATATATAAGATCCTAATGCAATTCACACATAAAATACAACTATAGATCCGGCTTCTAAACTATATGACATGTGAAACATCTCAAGACATGAGGTAGCGCACAAAATCACATAATAACCTATTAAACTCACAAATGCAAATTTAGTCGGATCTTAAGGTATAAAGCATAGATGCAAGGCATGGATATGATGACATAACAAGATATACAACATATATACAAATATGGAAAGCAAATAAAATAACAAGATAGAAATAAGCAGGGATGGGAAATTATTACATCACTTTGAAATATTACAAATCTGAATAAAACATGGAGGGGGAAAGGAAAATAATTACAACAAAATTAAAAAAAAACCCTCACATACATTCTCTAATTAAACTAAAAACAACAAAAATAGAAGTTGTAGGGGGCCTCGGAGACTGTCGGAAACTGTTGTGCTCATCGCCAGAGGCTGCTGGAATTCTATCTTGGAGAAGGGTGGTTGGCCAACCAGAATATCTGCTGGCTGGCCATAAAATCTGCCGGCCAGCCAGTTAATTGGCTAGCTAGTCGGTAAAGTTGCCGACTAGGCCAAAGGCTCTGTTTTGCTGATAACACCTAAAAACAAATGGAAAGTTTGCAGGTGGCTCAGCTCACCATTTACAGTTAGCTTACAATAGCTGTATAATATGAAATTGAAGCAAGAAAATCAATTCAAGGAAGGAAAATGCAAGAAATACAAGAAAATAAAAAGTGTGCAAAATTTACCTGCCAAGGAAGGGATTTGATTTCCAAGCTTCCTTTTGCTTACCCTCAAGCTTATGGAAGTATATTCTCATTCTCAATTCTCAATTCTCAATTTCAAAATTGTAGTTGGAATGGTGTTTTTAGGTTATATACAGTGTTTTCTTTCTTTTTTTTTTTAGGGGGGGGGGGGGGGAAGGGGGAGAGTAGTGCCAACTCTCTATTTTTCTCTCAAATTTAGGAACACTTACTTTCTTTTGATCACGGCTACTAGAATATGGCAATATCAGAAATTATGGAATGGTTTTAGTGTATTGAAGCTTGGAATATCAATGTGTGTAAGTGTTTTGCTCAAAAATTTAAGCTTTTCTCTTTTTCTCTGTAACTCTCTCTTTTCTCTCAACCCAATTGTCTTCCCCTCATTTTGATCCCTCTCTATCTCTCCATATAGAATCTCAATTGAATGCAATCAAGGAGGTGGGAGACAAGGTAGTGGGACAAGGTTGATGAAGGGACAATGATGGTTTGAAATGGATGCCCTTTTTTGGGAAGAGGACATTTCTTCTTTTGACAAAGGGGCTAAAGGATGATAATGGAGGGTGAGGGAGGGTGTATCTAACATAAAAGATTTGAAATAGGCATGACGCACACATTTTCATCAAGAATTCTACCGAAACTACCCTGCTTCTAGGAAAAGTAGCTGGCCGGCCATTTTTTTGGCTGGTCAGCCACTTTTCCTGCCAACCGGCCACTTTATTGGCTGGCCAGTCACTAAAGTGGCCAGCTGGCCAAAATGTTGGCCGGGGCTGACTGTTTTGCATGAAACGGGATTTTTCGACAGAATTCTCGTCCTTTGCTCCTATTTCCACTCTGTTCTTTGCTCAATTTTCTTAGAAAAAGTTCCATTTTGAAGTTTAAAAACGAGCCTCAAAACACTATGAAAATATTTGGAACAAAGCGTGAAAAGAAAGTTTCAAAAGAGAGTTTCGAATAGGATTTAAGCATTGCCTAAAACAGGCTTAGGTTTGGAAATGGAGCACGAATTCCATCTTTCTCACTGAGAATTATGTGAGAAACACAGTCTTATTTTTCATCATCGGATAATCAAAAGGAAGCGCCCAAATCTTAGGGCCGGTCAAAATAGGTGTCTATAGCTGCCTCTCTTTGACAGAACTCAAAGTCATTTTCTTGACGTGCGTGAATGTCAAAACCCGAAGATGACCATTTTGACAAGGCTATAAGACTTGGGCAAACAAACAAGATGCAATGCAAGTTGGTTGAATCTGAAGGTTGCCTACGTATCCTTTTGCAAGGAAGCAACCAACGTAGTTTAAGGACAAAATGCAAATGATATGCAATTGAAATACAATTGATAGCTAGAATTACATGCTTCACCAGGCCAAGTTTTTGAACTACAATGCAGTGCAACATGTAACATGAAACATAACCAGGGATACAACCCAAACACATTTACATAAGAGAACGATATGTAACCGACGAATAGTTTTAACCTACAACCCAAAATAGGGGAGGTATTAACCGATGGATAGTCTCAACTAACAACCTAAGAAAATAGAGGTATTAACCGAAGGTGGTTTGGATTGCTAACCCGAGAAAGGGATAGTTTCATCATCCCGAAAAAGGGCTAGTACAAAGCAAGTGGTTTGATCCTACAACCCAAAAGAATGGGGCCAGCATAAACTGATGAAAATTGGTTGTAATCAAATGTTGATGTGAATGAATTGTAGCCAAGTGAAGCAACAATGATAGTTGTAACAATGTAAATGATATGCTAATGCAGTTGAAAATTGAATTTTTTCTTTTCTTTTCTTTTTTCGTGACTTATGCAATGCAATGCAATGCAACAGGTGGTGAGGCAAGCCTTATGCAAATGAAACAAAAAAAGGGATATAATCCAAACACGCTCACACGGGAGGTGAGAAGAGGGTTTTAATCAAATAGGGAGCCTAAACCATACCTTAATACGAAATAGGAGATTGATTTCAACCGAGTAAAAGAGAAAAGGGGTCTTAACCAACAAGTGAGACCTAGACCGTACCACAATACAAACTAGGGGATGGTTTTCAACTGGGTAAAAGAGAAAGGGGTTTAACCAACAAGCGAGACTTAGACCGTACCGCAATACGAAATAGGGGATGATTTTCAACCGGGTAAAGGATAAAGGTGTCTTAACCAACAAGCAAGACCTAGACCGTACCGTAATACTAAATAGGGGATGGTTTTCGATTAGATAAAGGAGAAAAGTTGTAACCAAAAAGTTTGAAGTGATGTCAATGGATTGTAACCATGCATGACAAATGTAATAGACAATGCAACTGTGATGGTGAATGCAAAGCACGAAGGGGCAAGTGAGACAAACGATATGCTGGATGCAAAAATAAGATGATGGATGCAAAACAGATTAACACGATTTTTTTTCCTTATTTTTGAAATTCTCTCTTTTTTTTTTCCTCCTTCAATTTTTTTTTTTTTAAATTTTTTTTTTTCTATACATACCATAAATACATATACAAATACAAATACAAATAAACATACAAATACATACATATCATACACAAAATAGATACATATACGGTATACACATATATATACAGATAGATACGAGCTATATATACATATATGGTCATAGTATATACATATACGTATATGACCACAGACATATAAATATGGAGACAAAATGTATACAAAAAATATATACGGTATACATATACCTATATATATACAGAATATATACAAATTATATACATATATATATACAATACATATACAAACCCTCTGTATCTCTCTCTCTCTCTCTCTCTCTCTCTCTCATGTTTTTTGTCTCTCTGCCCCGTTCATCTTCACCAAGCGTCGTGTTCGGCACATAATTTCAACAATCACGGCGCGCCTGACCGACAACAGTTGGATGGTGCCCCCGTTTGTCAAAGATTGCCTCGACAATCTACTCTTCTTTGGCTTCTTCTTCCTCTATATTCTTCTTGTTAAACGAGGCCTGCAAGAGAGAGCAGAGAACTTCAAACTCCCCTTGTCATTACTCCACAAATTTCCCATTCGAAGGTATTATACTCCCCTATCATGGCTTCTTCTCGCTGTCCTCTCATTCTCTTCCCTGACCTTAACACTACCCTGAATGCTGATGCCAGCTCCTCTAAACCTCGGTGGAGTGCCCCTATCATATACCTGTTTTGAATTTTCCTACACTATCAATCGAACAAACAATGGCAGTGCAGTCTGATATTGAGGCCAACCACTACTGTGTGGAAATGGTGACTGCGGTCTCTAATTTGTCCCACTGGCGACAGAACAAGACAAGTGAGGTGCACTGATTAAATGCCTAACTTTCTCTTCTCCAGAGCATGTCCAAGGATGCTCAAGCAGAGATTAGTGCACTGAAGAAACAAAACAAGGAGCTGAAACAGCAAGCGACCTCTGCGGCCTAATTCAGAGGTCCTTTATACCCTGCCTTTGATGACTGGTGGGAAGTAATTTCTTTTAGGAGCTTGTGGACTCGCCTTTTTCACGCCCCCTTTTGGAAGGTTCGAAATGAAAGGCCTCACAGTTCGGACTCCCGCGGTTCTGAATCTAATCTCATAAGTGCAATGTGAAATTGATAAACACCAAAGAGTCCAAATCCGGCAAATCGTTTTGGAAAATCGATTTTCAATCAAATAATGCCAAAATTGGACTGCTTTGCCAGATACAGAGTCGGCACCTAAATATTTTTTGTTTTGGGAAAATTTAGGAAACCCTGACTCGTGCCGAAGGCCACGTGTCCGTCATCACCAAAGTTGCCTCAGCTCAGGAACTCAGGTACGAGAGGGGAAGGTCATGAATTGAGCACCCCTGCTCGCCTGATCAAAGATCGACCTCTACTAATCATGATATGAGTTTTTATAAACATTATGCGCTCTTGTTCTGATTATTAGACTAGCTTTACTATGTGATGCGCACAAGCAAGTATAGACTAGTTTGCTCAATTTGGAACAATTCAGACTCATGTTTGTTTACGAAAATGGTTTGAATTTGCCACATCAAGTGGGCTTAAAGATTGCGGTTTTGTCACCAAACATAGTGGGCTTAAAACTGATTTGCCACTTAACAAACTGGGCTTTAAAATTTACATTCGTTGAATTGTTCCAATTCAAACAACAAGCCTTCATCCATAGGCATTCATGTGGTTTAGCATTTAAGCACATAGCCTCATGGCAAGCATGCTAAATATGGCAACATTCACACTTATGCAAGTGTGCTAAAGCGTAAAAAACTTACCTAGTACTCCAAGCTAAAACAGAAACTAGTTAGAAAGATGCATGATCCTAACTTATACAAGATGCCTAATGCAACACATGCAATAATGCAATTAATAAGCTCGGCTACTAATATGGCATATGGATCGATTTCATAACATGCGATTAAACGCATATTCAAAGAAGATATTGAAATGACAATGTAGTTTGAATGATGGGCCGAGCCTCGGTGCATGCAAGACAAGATGAATGGATGCAAGCATGCGATATGCTAATTGAAAATATGTCCCTAATCTAACCATCAAAAGAGATTAAATAAAAGGGAGAAAGACATGGGGTTATAAAACACACACACACACACACACACACACACACACACACACACACACTTATTACAACATTATGGCCTCGTGAAGGAGGGTCCGAATGAATAAGAGCTAAGCAACTAGCTTTGTTAATTATACTAATTATTACAAATCAAATGAATAACTAGCAAACTAATTATTAATTATTACAACACTTTAATCAACTAGTAAACTAATTAATTAAAACAAATGCACACTAACTAATCATGCAAGGCATTAAACTATGCTGCCACTACTCCGCCTCGGGAAGTGGAAGATGCATGCGCTTGGTTTTCGCCCCGAAAAGTCCTCCGTCTTGCTCTCGAGAGGCTCTGTTTGCAGGGTTGAGCATACTTCAGAACCTTTCTGCTCCAACTTACCAAATCTTAACTAAGGGTTACACCAGTGGCCTGCCGGCCATGGATGGCTGCTGCCGGCCATCTGCCAGCCAGATAGGTGCACTGCCGGCTAGAAATGAAGCCTTGCTGGCCATTGATGAGGCACTGCCAGCCACTGATGCTTTGGATCATCATACTGCAACAGAGCACAAACAGAGCAAAAAAAAAAAGGGGGTTTTCCAGGGGTATGTTTGTACTGTATCCTTCCTTATCATCTCAAAACCTCAAAGGAGTGATACACTTGGATCTAAAACCACCAATCAAGCAATTTCATTGCATGATGACCAAAGATCCAACTTGTACAATTTCTATAAATGCACAAATATGACCAACAAGACCACCACCCTATCATACATGATCAAGGGCAATGGTGACCAAGGAAAATGCACATTTCATCACTTTGAGTATGAAATGTCCCATTTTCCTTGTGTTTAAACTAACGTCCGGTTTGAACACATGCAATGCAACACAAAGACATGCTTATCTTGCCTCTTTTACTTGTCATTTTTGTTTACTCATTTTAATTACCAAATCATTCTTTAATCAATTGTCCATTGGTGAGTGTCCTTTAATAGAAAGATGGCTCAAACCATAACCTGCTTCAAGCATGAAAGAGGCCTTACATTGTTGGTAATGAACCCCCTAAGGGATTAAACCATTAGGTGTAGCACCTCCATTTCACACTTAGGCAAACAAGTGGTTTAAAACCACTTTCAAAGCAAATCAAATCAAAATTGAAGAATTAAGAGGGGTTGCAGAGATTGATTAAGTGCTGGAAATGAATTGTAAAAGCACTAAAACATGCAACCAACTCAAGCCAATGAGGGTTAAAGCCTTAAAACACTAAGCTAATGAAGGAATTAATACTACAACCACACAAAACAAGACTCAAATGACTTAACTAGCCAAAAACAGAGTTACAACAGTCCAAAAAAGAGCCTAAATCATGCTAGAATTAAGCTACAAATTGCTAGAAAAATAGGCTAACACATAGATCTATCTAGGCTAGCAAACAAGACAATAGGAGAGGAGGCTAACCCCTCCTATTTTGAACTTCAAAACATGATTTTTACCACTGAAATTACTCTAAAATTTAGTGTTTAAAAGTTTGGAAAAAGATAGTAAAAGGGTGGGAAACACAAAGGCAAAGGCCTCCAAAACAAGGTACAAAGAAGGGCTATTAACCCATGGCCTCAGGACCTAAGCTTCAACCCAAAAACACAGAGTTTTTATAGCCCAAAATTAGTTGGAAAACATGATGGAATGAAGAAAATAGTAGCTAAAACAATAAGCTAATACATAGAGCTTTTGAGCTAGTAAATAAGCATAAAGAGGGGTGGCTAACCCCTCTATTTTTGGGACCTCAAAATAACATTTTTAGCCTCTGAAAACCTCTAAAAATCAGTGGTAAAAGGGCCCAAAAAAGTTGGTTTGAAAGTGTTGAACAAAGGTACAAAAGCTAACAAATAAAGAAGCAAGAAGGGTAAACCACCCCTTAATTAAAAATGGCCTCAAACCAACACTTTTAGGCCACAAAAATAGAGTTTTTTATAGTCCAAAGACAAGCCAGAAACAGCCCAAAAACAATAGAAGAAGATGGCAAAGCAAATATGTAAGACAAGCTATCAAAGCAAGAGTTATACCTCTTGAAGCCAAGGCACAAATGAGGCAATAAATCAAGCCAAGACCACCTTATAGAGCTCAAAGAGGGTCCCAAGTAACCTCAGCCCAAAGATAAGCAACTTTGGTTAAGGGTTGATAGGTAAACTTGAAGTGTATCCATACTTGTATGCACAAAAGTTCAAGAGAGAGAGAAATGTAGAGAGAGAGAGTTGTAAAGAGAGACTCCCAAAATTTTTCTAACCTTCAAAACAATAGAGAAGGTCCTCAATATATAGAAAAATGTGGCTTCAGGTCAAAAATATCAATATAGGACAACTGGAGCAGTGTGGAACAGCTGGAGGGAAAATATCTGCACAAAAAACTGATTTTGACACTAATGGCTGGCAAGACATCAATGATGGCTGGCAAACTTCATAAATGGCCGGCACATGGCTGGAAAACCTCCCCCATGGCCGGCAAACCTCATTCAGTGGCTGGTTAGAAAATCTATTTTTTGGGCCCAATTTCAAATGAGCATAACTCCTTCATCCGGACTCCTTTGCAGGTCATTCTTGAGTCTAAATTGAAGCCCTGGAAGTCTTATTTCCAATGGTGGAAACCTCACATCAAAATTCCAAGTGTGAAAAAAATATGCCTATTTTAGTGAAGGTTGCTCATTTTTGGTCCTAATCGATGGATGTCTAACTGAACATAGCTATATCTCCCTCATCCGGACTCGGCTTTAGGAGATTCTTGAGTGTAAAATGAAGCCCCGGAAGTCAAATTTCAATGGTGGTGGCCTCATAACTAATGTCCAAGTATAAAAAAGGATAGGCCTGATTTAGTGAGGCTGTCTGGTTTTCTCTTAACAGTTCAAGCCCAACTTCTCCCCCAACTAGGTTTCTTTCCTCCCCTCCAATTTTCTTCAACTCCAAACCTTTAAACAAGATGTTTTAAAGATTTTTCCAAGAGTTCACTTCTCTTTCATTTATTTCCAATTTATCCTTGCTCAGTTTACCGAAAAGTGCAATTTTTAACGAAATGCGAGCCTCGGAACATCGTAGAAACTTTTTGGGAAAAATATTTTGAAAAAGAGGGTTTTAAGGTCTAAAATAATTTTGGTCAAAATAGTTTTGGTCCAAAATGGGGTGTAAGGTTGGGATTTAGAAGCCCTTCTTGCTGAAGAAATTGAACCTTTGCACAACATAGCCTTTATCCTCGAGCAATCAATCAGTAGCGTCCAAGTCTAAAGGGCGGTCAAAAATATGGTGTCTATAGAGCTCTGCCAATGCTGAGGCAGAGTCTTCAAAGGCTTCCTGAGAGTAAATGTGAAGTGAGGCAACTGACAATAGTGATAAAGCTGTCTGCAATGGATGTCAATTCGCAATCTTCGCCACCGAACTGTTGCCAGAAAACCAAGAAAAAGTCCCTTTCTCTTTTTTTTTTATTTATTTATTTGTATTTTCAATTTTTTTCTCTTTTGTGTTTTTTTTACCAATGCTTCAAAATTTAATTTTTGTTTCAAAATTTTCTTTGCTTTTTTGTAATGCTGATCAAGGCTTCACCATGAAATTTAAAAAAAAAAAAAAAAAAATCGATTTTTTTCCTTTTGCACATCATCACGTGAATGGTATAACACTTAAGCATGAAAATATTTTGTTTTGAATTTGAATTTGAGAATAATTGAATTTTAATGAATTCTGAATTGGACAGCAAGTCTTCAACTGACCAGAAGTCAAAGAATGACTTAATGAAAGAAAAACAAAGCAAAAGCAATCCACACACTCTTATTTACACTTGCTAGAATGGACGACACTCAAAACAAGACTTTAAAAGACAAACCATTGAGCCAACGCAACTTTTGTAGTTTTCCATTATGGATTCATAAATTGGTCGGCCAGCTGAATGACTGACGGGCCAGCTGATTTATGAATTGCCCGGCTAAACAACAGGTGGGCCGGTTGATTTATGAACTGCCCGGTGGAACGAACTGATAAATTGGCTAGAAAAATGGTTGGTTGGATAAACAAGTGGCCGGAAAAATAAAAAATGACTCAATGAAAGAAAGATAAAGCAAAAACAATACAGAAACATGTATTGACACTCGGTGGAATGAAAGGATACAAAGCTTCATCGCAGCATAATTCGAAACACCGTGGGCGCGATGATCGCAGGTGTGGTTTATGAAATCGCGGGCGCGATACATTGCCGAAGACAACTATTACGCACTTTCCGGCTAGTGAGTTGACAATGGAGACTTTTGAGAATACGGGGAAAAGGCAAAAAACCTGACTTGATGGTGCCCCTAGTTCATTGCTTTGACTTCTTTTTGTTTTTTTTTTTTGGTTTTTCTGCTAAAAAGATTTTGACCAACATGAGAGTTAGATTGGTATGCTTGTTCCACTCTCTTTTTTGAAATCATGTAAGTCAAGTCATGAGTACTAAAAAATTTCCTTTTTTAGGTCTATGAAATGGTTTGGTTTGGATGGAATAAATTTCAAGAAAATTAGTCAACTTGATTAAAAATCATCAAAATTTGTTTTTGCAAATGGCCACTACCCGACTAACACAGTATTAACCCTTGAGACGCACAATCTCAAATCTAAACTTGATCTGTCTTGCAGCTGATTTTTTTTATGAAAAATGAATAGGACAACCGAATTGAATGGAGATGAGCTAATTGAACATGGACAAGACAACTGAGTCAAGTAAAAATATACCAATCAAACATGGATAGGATGAGTGAATTGAAAATAGTTGGGCCAAACTTCAAGATGAAGTTGCCTATGTATCCAAAGATAGGAATTAAGCCTTACGTAGTTCCTGGGTAAGGTTCACTCAGGTATTAATACTCTCCTTTTGTGCTCTAACTTTTGCCAAAGCTGCCCTTTTGGTTTTTGACCTTGCGAGCTTTTTTTTTTTTTTTTTTTTTTCATCTTTTCATTTTCTATGTTTTGGTTTAGTTTTTCTGCTCTAACTTTTGCCTAGATTGCCCTTCCGGGTTTTCAGCCCAGCGAGCCCCTCAAGGATAGTACTTTAACTTGTTCGTGTTCATTGGTTATGAGATCTCTAGGCCATCTAAATCGATGAGAATAGCTGCTACACTTGAACAAATACACTTGATGATGTTGGCACTCCTCCAATTGAGTCTGAATTTGCCCCTAGTGTCATGGATAGGAACGTGATTGTCCTTCAGCAATAAATACCTTCTCTTAAATTTCGGGATTTGATTTTCTTTCTAGTCTCCAGTTGTTTGAGAAACGACCTGGTTTGAATCTTTGATCATATCTGAGCTTATTGCCCCTAGTTCAAGGGTTGTTTCCAATCTGGCTATGCAAGCCTCCATACTCCAGTTGATTATTAAACATTCTGAATCAAGGTTTGAAAGCTAGAGGGTCGAGCCTCAGGTCCAGAGGGATCCTATGTTGTACAATCTCAGGATCAGTTCCAGGCATGCCTTTGCAGGACAAAAACATTTTTTGAAATCTTTTAATAAAGCGACTAGTCACTTGTGCTCCTTTGAAGACAACGTGGAACCAATCTAGACCGAGCCAGGATCCTTCTCAGTACCCACATTAACAGCAATGATCTCATCCATTAAGGGCTTAGCACACCTCTCTTCCTCTTAACTAATTGAGTTTTGCAAATCCTGAGGAATTCTTTCCTCTTCGTTTTTATCACAGTGTTTAGAAAAAGTTTTGAAAATTTTGGTCAATGCAATGATTTAAAGGCACCAAAAAATAGGTGAAAATTACTTCCTTTTTATTTAGAATTTCTAGCTCATGGTCAAAGCAGACTCCAAAGCAAAGCTAAAAGACAGACACAAAAGAATAGTGATGCAACAGGTGGTGAGGCAACCCTTATGCAATGAAACAAACAAAGGGATATAATCCAAACACGCTCACACGAGAGGTGAGAAGAGGGTTTTAATCAACAGCGAGACCAGACCATACCTTAATACAAAATAGGAGATTGATTTCAACCGGGTAAAAGAGAAAAGGGGTCTTAACCAACAAGCGAGACCTAGACCGTACCGCAATACAAACTAGGGGATGGTTTTCAACTGGGTAAAAGAGAAAGGGGTTTTAACTAACAAGTGAGACTTAGACCGTACCGTAATAAGAAATAGGGGATGATTTTCAACCAGGTAAAGTATAAAGGTGTCTTAACCAACAAGCAAGACCTAGACCGTACCATAATACTAAATAGGAGATGGTTTTCGACTGGATAAAGGAGAAAAGTTGAAACCAAAAAGTTTGAAGTGATCTCAATGGATTGTAACCATGCATGACAAATGTAATAGACAATGCAAGTGTGATGGTGAATGCAAAGCACGAAGGGGCAAGTGAGACAAACGATATGCTGGATACAAAAATAAGATGATGGATGCAAAACAGATTAACACGAAATTTTTTTTTCCTTGTTTTTGAAATTCTTTTTTTGTTTTTTTTTTCTTTCTTCAAAAATTTTCTTTTTCTTTTCTTTTTTTGTTTTTTTTGTTTTTTTTTGAAAATTTTCTATACATACCATATACATATACAGATACAAATAAACATATGAATACATACATATCATACACAAAATAGATACATATACGGTATACATACATATATACAGATAAATATGAGCTATATATACATATATGGACATAGTACATACATATACATATATGACCACAGACATATAGATATGGAGACAAAATGTATACCAAAAATATATACGGTATACATATACCTATATATATACAGAATATATACAAAGTATATACATATATATACAATACATATACAGACCCTCTGTATCTCTCTCTCTCTCTCTCTCTCTCTCTCTCTCTCATGTTTTTTGTCTCTCTGCCCCGTTCATCTTCACCAAGCGTCGTGTTTGGCACATAATTTCAACAATCACGGCGCGCCTGATCAACAACAGTTGGACGGTGCCCCGGTTTGTCAAAGATTGCCTCGACAATCTGTTCTTCTTTGGCTTCTTCTTCCTCTCCATTCTTCTTCTTAAATGAGGCCTATGAGAGAGAGCAGAGAACTTCAAACTCCCCCTGCCATTACTCCACAAATTTCCCCTTCAAAGGTATTATGCTCCCCTATCATGGCTTATTCTCACTGTCCCCTCACTCTCTTCCCTGACCTTAACACTACCCCGAATGCTGATGCCCGCTCCTCTAAACCTCAGTGAAGTGCCCCTGCCCTACCCTTGTTCTGAATTTTCCTACGCTATCAATCAAACAAACAATGGCAGCGCAGTTTGATATTGAGGCCAACCACTACACACTGAAGTCCTGTGTGGAGACGGTGACTATGGTCTCCAATTTGTCTCACTAGTAGCAGAACAAGACAATTGAGGTGCACTGATTAAATGCCTAACTCTCTCTTCTCCAGAGCATGTCCAAGGATGCTTGAGCAGAGATTAGTGCACTGAAGAAACAAAACAAGGAGCTAAAACGGCAAGCGACCTCTGCGGCCCGATTCGGAGGTCCTTCATACCCCGCCTTTGATGATCGGCGGGGAGTAGTTTCTTTTAGGAGCTCTGGCAATGTTGAGGCAGAGTCTTCAAAGGCTTCTTGAGAGTAAATGGTGAAGTGAGGCAACTGACAATAATGACGAAGCTATCTGCAAAGGATGTCAATTCACAATCTTCGCCATCGGGCTGCTGCCGGAAAACCAAGAAAAAGTCACTTTCTCTATTTTTTTTTGTATTTTCAATTTTTTCTCTTTTGTGTGTTTTTTTACCAATGCTTCAAAATTTTCTTTGTTTTTTTGTAATGCTGATCAAGGCTTCACCCTGAAATTTAAAAAAAAAAAATTCAATTTTTTCCCTTTTGCACATCATCGTGTGAATGGTACAACACTTAAGCATGAAATTTTTTTGCTTTGAATTTGAATATGAGAATAATTGAATTTTAATGAATTCTGAATTGGACAGCGAACCTTTAACTGACCAGAAGTCAAAGAATGACTCAATGAAAGAAAAACAAAGCAAAAGCAATCCACACACTCTTATTTACACTTGTCAGAATGGAAGACACTCAAAACAAGACTTTAAAAGACAAACCATTGAGCCAACGCAACTTTTGCAGTTTTCCATTATGGATTCATAAATTGGACGGCCAGTTGAATGACTGACGGGCCGGCTGATTTATGAATTTCTCGGTTGAACAACGGATAGGCTGGTTGATTTATGAACTGTCGGGCTGAACGAACTGATGAACTGGCTAGAAAAGGGCTGGTTGGATAAACAAGTGGCCGTAAAAATAAAAAAATGACTCAATGAAAGAAAGACAAAGCAAAAACAATAAAAAAAAATGTATTGACACTCAGTGGAATGAAAGGATACAAAGCTTCATCGCGGCACAATTTGAAACGCCACGGGCGCGATGATAGCGACGCGGTTTATGAAGTCGCGGGTGCGATACATTGCCGAAGACAACTATTTTGCACTTTCCGGCTAGTGAGTTGACAATGGAGACTTTTGAGAATACAAGGAAAAGACAGAAAACGTAAATTGATGGTGCCCCTAGTTCATTACTTTGACTTCTTTTTTTTTTTTTTTTGGTTTTTCTTCTAAAAAGATTTTGACCAACATGAGAGTTAGATTGGTATGCTTGTTCCACTCTCTTTTTTGAAATAATGTAAGTCAAATCGTGAGTACTAAAAAATTTCCTTTTTTAGGTCTAAGAAATGGTCCAATTTTGGATGGAATAAATTTCAAGAAAATTAGTCGACTTGATTAAAAATCATCAAAATCTGTTTTCGCAAATGGCCACTACCTGACTAACATGGTTTTAACCCTTGAGGCACACAATCTCAAATCTAAACTTGATCTGTCTTGCAGCTGAATCTTTTATGAAGAATGAATAGGACAACCGAATTGAATGGAGATGAGCTAATTGAACATGGACAAGACAACCGAGTCAAGTAAAAATATACCAATCAAACATGGACAGGATGAGTGAATTGAAAATAGTTGGGGCCGAGCTTCAAGATGAAGTTGCCTATGTATCCCAAAGACAGGAATCAAGCCTTACGTAGTTCCTGGGTATAGTTCACTCAGCTATTAACACTCTCCTTTTGTGCTCTAACTTTTCCAAAGCTACCCTTTTAAGTTTTTGACCTTGCAGCTTTTTTTTTTTTTTTTTTTCGTCTTTTCATTTTCTATATTTTGGTTTTGTTTTTTTGCTCTAACTTTTGCCTAGGTTACCCTTCCGGGTTTTCGGCCCAGTGAGCCCCTCAAGGATAGTACTTTAACTTGTTCATGTTCATTGGTTGTGAGATCTCCAGGCCATCTAAATCCATGAGAATAGCTGCTACACTTGAACAAATACACTTGATGATGTTGGGACTCCTCCAATTGAGTCTGAATTTGCCCTTAGTGTCATGGATAGGAGCGTGATTGTCCTTCAGTAATAAATCTCCTTCTCTTGAATTTCGGGATTTGATTTTCTTTCTAGTCTCCAGTGGTTTGAGAAACGACCTGGTTTGAATCTTCGATCATATTTGAGCTTATTGCCCCTAGTTCAAGGGTTGTTTCCAATCTGGCTATGTAAGCCTCCATACTCCAGTTGATTATTAAACATTCTGAATCAAGGTTTGAAAGCTAAGGGGTCGGGCCTCAGGTAGGGGATCCTATGATTTACAATCTCAAGATCAATTCCAGGCACGCCTTAGCAGGACAAAAACATTTTTTGAAATCTTTTAATAAAGCGACTAGCCACTTGTGCTCCTTTGAAGACAACGTAGAATCAATCTAGACCGAGCTAGGATCCTTCTCAGTACCCACATTAACAACAATGATTTCGTCCATCAATGGCTTAGCACACCTCTCTTCCTCTCAGCTGATCAAATTTTGCAAATCCTGAGGAATTCCTTCCTCTTCGTTTTTATCACAGTTTTTAGAAAAAGTTTTGAAAATTTTGGTCAATGCAATGATTTAAAGACACCGAAAAGTAGGTGAAAATCACTTCCTTTTTATTTAGAATTTCTAGCTCAATCGTCAAAACAGACTCCAAAGCAAAGCTAAAAGACAGACACAAAAAGAACAGTGATGTCCGGAAGAACAGTGATGTCCAGGTTAACACCCCCAGAATCACTAGATTTTAACTCACAAGATTGACTCAATCCTAATTCCAGCTCCACAGACTTGACGGAATCAGGTTCAGACTCAACACCCAATTCAAAAATTAAAATAAAAGCATTCCCAAATTGCTAAAATCAGTGCATGTCATCCACCACGTCTTTGTGCAATCAGCAGGTGGTCTATCCCCAATTACAACAATAATCATAATATCTCTCCAATTCTACTAGTCCAGTGCTAGTCTAAGACGTATCACAGATTCAGCCAGTGTTAGACCTAGAACTTCTCAAGTGCTTATTTGCTTCTTGATCGATCTATGGCTCAAGAAAAACCATAAGGAGGGAAGTGCATGCCTATGAGACTATCTGCCGTAATGCCCAATTATGGCTTTAAATCATCTGCCACCACGGGGTGTTAGGGTTTTAGCTGGAATTGATGTGCATATATTATGAATAAACCAATGCTTTCTGGAATAGGCACCTCGGATTTGGGTAGATGGGAAGGTGTGATGTATATGTTGGGGTTGAAGGTAGGTGGTAGTGTATGGATGAGGTTGAGATGGAAAGGTGGTGGGACTTGGTTATGGAGTGGCAATGGGTTGGAGATGACATTGGGTTTTTAAGGTTTAGGCAGAGCTATGGTTTTGTTGTTGATGAGACGTAAGCAAAAACAATGATCAGTCTCATAACCATGTTGTTGGTGAAAGGCAGAGTATTTGTTGGGGTCATGGCTATGTAGAAGTAGATTAGGAAGGGATTGAGGATCAAGGAGCTTGAGGTACCCCTTTTTCACTAGCAGTTTCATGGCTCGGGTTGGGGACATGTGGAGAGAGTGAAACTTTCGGTTTTGAGGTTGAGTTGAAGTGGTTGTTTGTGGGCTAGAGTTGCTGAAAGGATTGGCAGTGGTGACAGTGACTGTGTTGATCTCTAAGGGTATGACATTACTGGCTGTAGCATTGGAACTGTGAGTGAATGACTTTCTCACGGGCTCATTTACGTTTATAATGATCTCCTGTCTAATAGCATCCTCAATTTGAATCCCAATCTCATGGAGGTCCATGAAGTTAAAGAATGGAAGAACTATCATTTTCTGCAATAGTCTTCCATGTAGATTTTTGACAACCATACAGACTTGATCCTTTTCCAAGGGTCAGTTTGCCATCATTGCCGCCTTAGCCCTCCATCTACTGAAAAATGACATAAAGCTCTCGTTGGCTCTTGTCGAGTTATATCCAATTCCTGGATGGTTACCTCAATCTGAGTTTGTAAGAATATTGGGTGACGAAAGCCTTGGCTAACTTCTTCCAACTCTGTTTTACTGAGTCTTCCAGCTTGGCATACCAGATTGCAACCACCCCTGGCATGGTTCTTCCGAACAAGGAAAGCTTTTGAGCCCGAGATAGGCCCATGGGCTTCAAAATGTATGAGAAGAGGTGGATATGAACCATAGGGTCACTAGCTCCACAAATCTATCCATGTGCGGTATTTTGAATCGCTCAATTAACCTCACAATTGTTTCTGCAAGCCCATCCTCGAGTTGATCCCTTGTGAGGTTTTGAACATTTTTTCCAGTTTAGATATTTTCAGCACAATCAGGTCAACTTCATCAATTTCTGTGGGGAAAAATCCTCCTATTAGTTGTGTAGGAACCCTAAGATCTTCGTGCAGTTAAGTTCATGAGATCCCTCAACTGGTGGAGATGGGTCCAAAACTGAATGAACCACTGGAGGTGGATGAGATGTGGATGCCCCAGATGGGCGTTGCAATTCGGCAAGAGCCTCTTTGTTAGCAGCAACCTTGTTGGCAATAGCATCCATGCTTTGTTGAAGGGCCCAAAGCATGTTTGTTATATCTACCAGAAGTTAGTTCATTACTGTTGGAGGTTGGTCTGTCACTATTGGAGTTGAGTCCATCACTATTGGAAGTGGGTCTGTGACTACTAGAGGTGGGTCCATCACCACTGAAGGTGCATCCATCACAAATCCTAGAAATTCTGGCTGGCGATGTTCTGACAATGAGGTTTTAACCTTCCTTCTTATAACTGGCAGCAAAAAAACTAACACTAGTTGTCCTTGAACCAAGCCTGCAGTTCTACTAAGCCTACTAGCTCAAGTCCATAAAACTTGTGGGATATTACACCGTTCTAAAGCTATGGTGCTACAACTACATAGCAAAACAAACGGAACTTCCAATCAAAATTCCAGCAGCACTTCAGCTCAATTGATCATTATGCACATTGAACTCAGTCCCTTAAAATGATATGTCTGGCCCACTGGTTAGATTTGAGTACCCGAGATCCCATACATCACACATAGCAGGAAAGAGAACAAACACCCCTATGGAGGGTAAGGTTATCCTGTCCTAACTTTGAAATGATCTAGGGTTCCACTATTCAAACATGTGGCATCATACATCCTTAAATGGGGTAGATCATGCCCTAGTTTTGGAAGTTGCTAGAGCTTGCTATATGCGCTAGATCAGTCTGGTCAAAAGGGTACCTTAGTAGGATATTGATATACTTGCCCAATCCAGTGGATCAAGTAGTACGTAGTGATCCTTAGTCCAAGGCTTGTGCTTCTATCATATTAGAGCCTGTGGAGAAGTAGTTTGGAAATACTCTTCAGATCCTGGGAGATGCTAGCAATCCTCAGCTAGTCACCTGAAAAGATACAAACACTCCGGTCGGGGGTGCCGGAATTAGCACTCCGACGGACAAGTTAGTTCAGGCCCTCAGGATAGCTTGTTTACTAAGTTAAGTGAAGTGATTCTTACATACCTTTCTAAATTTGTGGTTCTTGTATTTATACTTGCTTTTTGGGCCTCGGGGACTGAACCTACCTTTATCCCATTCACCCTTTATTCATTCAGAGCTACTGACCTTCGTCTATTCGGCTTTACAAACGCATTCGGCGTCCTAGTCACGCAATATGAAGCCGAATAGTATCTAATTTCTGGGGTACGCGTCTTCCGACTCTTCTACTTATTCGGCTCCCACAATTGCCCCCCAAGTATTTTACCGACGACAGTTTGCTGGAGTGCTTGGTTTTGAATTTCGAAAAGTCAGAGCCAAAATTCGACGGTTGCCTCATCGTCATGCGGATATCTAAGCGCACCCTCTCGGTTGTCGTGTCGACTTCCCCCCCTCGAACGTGTCTATTTATTGCGATTTAAAATTTGGACGTCGTTTCAAGTATGTATTTCATGACGCTTATCGCTGGATTGCCTTTTGGATAGTCCCTACAACTCTGTTTTCCGATATCCCCTTCGTCCTTTGTAAGTTCTCTCCTCCCTTGCTTTGAAGATTCTTTCTGGTTTATTCCTTCCTTGGCATATTCTCATAAACTGTAGGGTATGGCGAAACATTTAAAAGACCTCCTCTCATCAGATCGAATCGCTGGCTTTAAGCGCCATTTCTCCATTCCTGATGATGTCCGTCTGTCGCTTGTGGTAGACGGCACTCTTAATATGGAGAGGGAGGACAAATCCACGATTGTCTTTCCTCTTTTGTCAATTGCAGAGGGTGGAGTCCGTTTCCTCCTTCACCTGTTTCTTAGGGCTGTGCTTCGCTACTGGGGTTTAATCCCTTCCCAACCTAATGTGAATTTCTTTAGAATCATAATGGGGATTGTAGCGCTCAATCGTCGCCTAAGAATTAACCTTGGCATTCCAGCCATCCGGCATTGTTATGCCTTAGCTAAGTCTTCTGGTCGGCACGGGCGTTTCTTCCTTAGGGCCAAGGATATCGACCATCAGCTGATTACTATGCTTTCCAGTTCTGGAAAATGAGTTGATGATGTTATGGTCGTTGTCCAGTGTAACTGGGAATTTGGCGAAGGGGAGGATCACGTCGACCCTATTCCTAGACGGAGGGGCGAGCCAGGTGGCTGATTGCCTTCTCGTTTTTATTATTTGTTCGTTTTTGTTGTAAAGCCTCTTTTTTGAAATGTGACGGCTTGGCTTGTGCTGGGAGCAATTTGAAGAGAGTTCTGTCTTCAACTGACGGCGCCGTTCTTTCGGATATCGAAGTCGCGCTCAAATATTTCAGCCGTCAAAGTCTTCAGAAACAAGGGAGGTCGGCGCATATTCTGCTTCGTTACGAGCCGACTTATACGACCTTCTCGGCGGCGGAAAATATCCCTGTTCCGGAGGGTGAAGATTCTCTTATTGCTCTTATTTTGTCCGACTTCAAAAACTTGAGGCAGGTTGGTTTCGAAGGGTCCGATTCGGAGCGGAATGTAGCTAATGTTATCGAATCAGATCAGTCCGAAACCGAGTCTGACGAGGTATTGCATTCGGCCGATCCCCCATCCACTTCGGGCCGAGGGGATCTTGCACTTGACGGCGTTGTTCACGGCTCGGAGAGTATTCCCGCCGCAGACCCCGAAGACATGGCCGGGTTAAGCCTGACAAAACTTGCCAGGAAAGCGAATGCGGAAAGGTTGGCCGCGGGCGAAGAGTGGAGGCCCTTTCGTCTGGAGTACCACCCGCCACCGAATCTCAATTCTCCCTGCCTGTTAGCGAATCAGAGTCCGTGCGCATTGTTGAGGTGGTGGAAACAGCAGAAGATCGGAATGCCGAATCTGCTTTGATCGTGCAGACCGGTCAAAAAGTTGAGGTAGAGAACGCCCTGCCGAGTTTGAGACCGGCTCAGAAGAACACGGCGGCAAACGTCCTCGATTAGGGGGATCGGACGTGATCGTTCCTTTTGTCATTCAGCCGATGATAAGAAACATGCGGTTTCTTTTGATGCTTCGGCACTTAAAGATCCAGAAGTCGCATTCAGCTTGGCTACGTCCGTGTCGTTGCCGTCTGACAAGGAGGCTTTTCGGGTGGAAACGGATCTGAATGCGACAGCACTTGCCGCCCAATCGGCACTTTTGGTACATTCGAACTTAGCTTCACTTAATCCAAATACTGTTGAAGTTATGGTTATGGTTTTAATTCTTGTTTTGCAGACCGTCGGATGGATAGCCGATATGGGCCGTCGCCATCGCGACGCCGTCAAAGAGATTGGTCATTTACGCGAGGAAGTTGAAGGCCAGAGGACAAGGGCCGAGGTCGAGGCTTTGAGGGCGAACAAGGAAGCCTCAAAGGCCGACGCCGAGATGGAGAGGGCTCGAAGCGCGGATCAATTAAGATCGGATGCCGAGAAGAAGGCGGACGCGAGCGAAAATGCGCTCAAATTGGCCCAGAAGGCGATCTCCAAACTGGAGGCTGAGTTGGCTGAAATGAAGGCAGCGAAGGAGGCAGCCGACTAGGAGTCTTCCAAAGTATTCGAGGCCGGGAAAAATGCTGGACTCGCCGAGTACGTTGACCAAGTCCCCAAGTTTGAAAATCAGGGATTCAAACATGGCTGGCACAAAGCCCTTGCTGCTGCTAACGCTTCGTTGATTATGCCAATACTATATGAACAAGTGGATGTTGAGCCATTGGAGTCTGATTCCGATGGCTGATCTGGCCGACTGACAGTTTTTAGAATGTCGAATGTATTTTGACAGTTTTTAATTTAGTATTTTTCATCTGTTGCTACAGTCATGAGTAAATCTGTTTGTTTAGTAACTTGAGTATATATAAAAAATTTCATGAGTAACTTTTCATGAGTATATATAAAATCGGGCTTGTAGCTTTTGTTTCGTAACTTGAGTATATATAAAAAATTGCATGAGTTGTCCTCAACTGGCTAAGGAAAATGTTGATGAATGATATTGCTTTCGGTTATGGTTAGATCGACTGCTTAGCTTAGGTATTTGGCCGACCGGATTAATAAAGTAAATCTAAAGTAAATCTGCCCTTGCCTTAGCCAGATTAATAAATCTGCCCTTGCCTTAGCCAGGGCGCGAGCTTGGGAAGCCGAATGGGCCTAACTCGCGGGCTGGCTGAGGCACAGATTGATCGGCACTTGCGCTTGAAAACATGGCCGACCAGATTTATAAATCTGCCCTTGCCTTAGCCAAGGCGCGAGCTTGGGAAGCCGAATGGGCCTAACTCGCGGGGTGGCTGAGGCACAGATTGATCGGCGCTTGCGCTTGGAAACATGGCTGACCAGATTAATAAATCTGCCCTTGCCTTAGCCAGGGTGCGAGCTTGGGAAGCCGAATGGGCCTAACTCGCGGGCTGGCTGAGTCATAGATTGATCGGCGCTTGCGCTTGAAAACATGGCCGACCAGATTAATAAATCTCTGCCCTTGCCTTAGCCAGGGCGCGAGCTTAGGAAGCCGAATGGGCCTAACTCGCGGGTGGCTGAGGCACAGATTGATCGGCGCTTGCGCTTGAAAACATGGCCGACCAGATTAATAAATCTGCCCTTAGCCAAAGCGAAGCTTGGGAAGCCGAATGGGCCTAACTCGGGGCTGGACAATTTTCGTCCGACTGTTGACGTTTGGGATTACTGACGTTGCCTCGGAAGAGCTGTAAATTGAATAAATGGAGCGGGCGCACGCCAGAGGCCCTACTTATTTCCATTCAGGCAACTTGGGAGGGACGAAGATTGACTGAATCAGGCGCCGTAATGAGTCGTAGTAGCGAGCCTACGCGTACGGGAAAAAGAACGTCCAAGGATCGGGAAACACAGCAGCCCCTTTGTCATCGAAGCAGATCGCCCCGAAAGGACAGGCAACAACGGGGAAATTCTCCACGCCCGCGATCGAGAATCGAGCCTGATGCGACGCCACAACCGTTGAGTTTTGCGGTTTCTGTGAGGAATAGACCGATGACGGAGGCGGATTCTATCATTAAAGACCCAGATGTGGCAGTCGAGTTCGCTCGACAGATATTCTCGCCGGAAGTCCAACAATCGATGGTCGGACGTCGAGATTTCGAAGTATTTCGAGACGGCATTCATGGGGCCGTAAAAGGACTATATACTACTTACGAAGTCGGCATGCGTCTGCGAGAAGAGCGACGTGAGAGCGAGAAAAAGGACGAAAGGAATCGCAGTCTGGAGATTCACGCGGAAAAGGCTGAGCGTGAGCTTCGGGCTGAAGAATGTTCGAGCGAGCGCGTCGGTTGCAACCGGTCAATCTAAATTGGTTGTTGCGGAGAGAGTAACCCGATGGACCTCGGGTTATGAAAAGGGGTTTCAGGACAGCCTGAAGGTCGGGATAGAGAAGACCAAACAGGACTTTGCCGAGGAGGTCTGTCGATGTGAAAATCGTGGATTCAAGCATGGCTGGATCAAGGCCCTTCAAACCGAGGAATCTCTCGAAGCCGTGGGCATTGATTCGGCCTCACCCCTGTATCATCGCCACTACTTTCCTTATCCCGCTTTCGAAATCGAGAAGAGCGACGATGAGGGTGCCGAATGAGTAGACTTCGCGCTGAATAAATAGAATTTCTTTTATTTTCAACGTTTGTATTTGGTCTTGAAATGTTATGTGCGTGATTAATCGTATTATTTCAACTTACTAGCAAGTTTTGTGTTGCATGGCGTAAATGTTTAGACATGCATTGACCGGCCTAAATTAAGGACGATTCTCAGTGAATATTTATTCGGTCAATCAAGTGGTCCGAATACATCTCTCAGAAAGGCGAATCGTGATATCCACGAAAAGCGCTTCGAATCCGGAGTCTTAATCGGCCTTAAGGTGTCATGCACCAAAAGGGGCTCCGAATCCGGAGGCTTTATTTTGGCCAATCGTGATATCCACGAAGGGCGCTCCGAATCCGGAGTCTTAATCGGCCTTAAGGCTTAATCGGCCCTAAGGTCATTCACCAAAAGGGGCTCCTCCGGAGGCTTTATTTTGCCAATCGTGATATCCACGAAGGCGCTCCGAATCCGGAGTCTTAATCGGCCTTATAGGCTTAATCGCCTAGGTGTCATTCACCAAAAGGGGCTCCGAATCCGGAGGCTTTATTGGCCAATCGTGATATCCACGATAATCAGCCTTAAGGTGTCATACACCAAAAGGGGCTCCAAATCCGGAGGCTTTATTTTGGCCAATCGTGATATCCACGAAGGGCGCTCCAAATCCAGAGTCTGAATCGGCCTTAATAGGCTTAATCGGTCCTAAGGTGTCATGCCAAAAGGGGCTCCGAATCCGGAGGCTTTATTTTGGCCAATCGTGATATCCACGAAGGGCGCTCCGAATCCGGAGCTTTATTTTGGCCAATCGTGATACCACGAAGGGCGCTCCGAATCCGGAGTCTTAATCGGCCTTAATAGGCTGTCTTATGAGGTGTCATGCACCAAAAGGGGCTCCGAATCCGGAGGCTTTATTTTGGCCAATCGTGATATCCACGAAGGGCGCTCCGAATCCGGAGTCTTAATCGGCCTTAATAGGCTTGGGAGCGAACTTGAGAAAACGAGAAACTTTGTATTGCAAAGGTGGAACATGTACAAGTATCAAGCCCACAAGTCGGGTCAATGATAGAATTTACGTAAATGTGTTGAATTCCAAGGCCGTGGCAGGCTTCTTCCCGACATGTCTGAGAGCCGATATGCCCCTGTTCCTACGATGGATTCAATTTGATAGGGGCCGTCCCAGTTTAGACCCAATTTTCCATCGGCCGGTCTCCGGTCGGCTGGAAGTACCTTCTTTAGGACAAGCTCTCCTGGCGTGTATCGGCGCAACTAAACTCGCTGATTATACGACTTGGCGAGCTGCTGCTGATACCGTGCCATGGATGCCAGGGCGCGGTCTCTTCGTTCTTCGATTAGAATCAGATCTAGGGCAAGCATCATGTCGTTTCGGCCCATGTCAAAAACTTGCGATTTCAGAGTTGGGAGGCCGATTTCCAGGGGTAAGATTGCCTGGGTTCCAAAGCATAGAGCAAACGGCGTTTCTCCAGTGGATCTCCTCGGCGTAGTACGATGAGCCCACAATACACTCGGCAATTCTTCGACCCATTTGCCTTTAGCTTTTTCCAGCCTCTTTTTGATGCCGTCCAAGATGGATTTGTTAGAGGCTTCGGCTTGACCATTGCTTTGGGGGTAGGCCGGTGTCGAGAAGTAAGGCCGAATGCCATATTTGCTGCATAACTCTCGATATACGCCACAATCGAACTGGGTGCCATTGTCTGAGATGAGAGCTCTCGGAATGCCGAATCGTGTTATGATGTTTCTCCATACAAAGCGTTTAATGTCGGCATCTCGTATATGTGTTAGAGCCTCCGCTTCGACCCATTTTGTGAAGTAGTCTGTCGCGACGATTAAGAATCGCTTGTTCCCTGGGGCCCTGGGCAATGGTCCTACGATATCAAGTCCCCACTGAGCAAACGGCCAGGGGCTGGTGATAGAGTTCAACTCTTCGGCAGGCAGATGGGTTAATGGGGAGAACTTTTGGCACTGTTCGCATTTTTTTACATAACTCTCCGCGTCAGCTCTCATTGTCGGCCAATAATATCCCTGTGTTATAGCTCGATGGGCCAGGGAGCGTCCGCCAGAATGGGCACCGCAACTGCCCTCATGTATCTCTGTCAGAAGCTCCTCCACTTTGTCGGGGTGCACGCATTCCAAATATGGACCAGAGAGGGACTTTTTGTAAAGCCCTCCTTGCGGATCCAGATAGTATCGCAGGGCTTTATTTCGCAGCTTGTGTGCTTCTTTTTTGTCCTCTGGGAGTTGTTCAGAAGAGAGGAATGCAGCAATGGGGTCCATCCAGCTTGGTGCGGATTCTATAACATTGACATGGATTTCCTCCGAAGGGCCAATACTCGGCTCCGGGACGAAACCTACTTCGATGGTCCGTTTGATCTCAGAATTGATGGCGGAGGCTAGGCACGCCAAGGCATCCGCGTGTGTGTTCTGGTCGCGTGTTATTTGGTTCAGTTCGTGATGGTCAAATTTTGCCAGCAAGGAATTGGCCGTTTTCATGTAGGCCGCCATACGGTCGTTTCTTGCCGCGTACTCCCCCTTTAGCTGATTGATTACCAATTTGAATCACAAAACACAAGCAGACGCCGCCGCCGAGAAGGTGCATTCCGCAGACCGGCTAGAAGGGCTTCGTATCGGCTTCGTTATTTGATGCTTCGAAGCCAAGCTTGACGGCCTGCTCAATTACTGCGCCGTCTGGAGACATGATTACAACTCCGGCGCCACTGCCCCTTTGGTTAGACGATCCATCACAGTATAATTGCCAAATATCCCCGACATAAATTCTCCAGTTCGGCTTTGGTAGAACTTCAGCCTTTGGTCGAACTTCATCAGGTTTGAGGTTGGCAAGCTCGCCGGTGAATTCGGCAACAAAGTCGGCCAACACCTGCCCCTTGATTGCAGTTTTAGGTAAAAACAATGTCGTATTGGCCGAGTTCAAGAGCCCATTTTGAAACACGTCCCGATGCTTCTGCACTCCGTAGTACTGATCGGAGGGGATAATCTGTTAGCACCCCAATGCTATGTCCCTGGAAGTAATGCATCAGTTTTCTTGCCGCCATGACTAGGGCTAAGATGAGTTTTTCCAGCGGAAGGTAGCGTGTTTCGGCGTCAACCATTGCCTTGCTCACATAATACACTGGCCGTTGCTCCCCTCCTCCTCTTTTAACAGTACGGCGCTGACGGCCCTATCGGAAACTGCCAGATATAGGATGAGCGGGTCACCAGCGGCGGGTGTTGTCAAGAGAGGTACTGAGCGGAGGTAGGTCTTGAGTCCGTTGAAGGCTGATTCGCATTCGGCGGACCATTCAAAAGCCTTACCCTGCCGTAGTGTCTGAAAGAATTGTCGGCAGCGATCTGTAGACCGGCTGATGAACCTGTTGAGTGCTGCGGCCATCCCCATCAACTTTTGGACTTCTTTTACTGAACGGGGGAGCCGAGTTCCAAGATTGCTGTGACTTGCCTCGGGTTGGCTTCGATTCCTCGGTGATTGACGATGTAACCCAGGAATTTGCCAGAGCCGATTCCGAACGCACACTTGGAAGCGTTCAGTTTCATTCTGTATTTGCGTAAGATGCTGAATGTCTTTTCTAGATCGGCTATATGATTCTGTTCTTCTTTGGACTTGACCACCATATCGTCGATGTATACTTCCATAGTGTGGCCGAGTTGCTCTTTGAACATGGCGGTGACCAATCTTTGGTAGGTTGCCCCTGCATTCTTCAGCCCAAAGGGCATAACTTTGTAGCAATAGGTTCCTCTTGGGGTGAGGAAGGCAGTTTTGTCCTGGTCATCTGGATGCATGGCGATTTGATGGTAGCCTCTGTAAGCATCGAGGAAGCTCATGCGTTGATGACGTGCCGTCGCATCGACGAGCTGGTCGATTCTAGGTAGAGGAAAACAGTCTTTGGGGCAAGCTTTGTTCAGATCCGTGAAGTCGACGCACACTCGCCAAGTCCCATTTTTCTTCTTCACCACCACTGTATTGGAGAGCCACGTAGGGTAAGTGACTTCTCTAATTGCCCCGGCGTCAAGCAGTCTGTCTACCTCCTCAACAACGGCGGCAGTGTGCTCCGCGGCTGACCGTCGGCCTTTCTGAATGATCGGCTTACATTTTGGATCGACATTCAGATGGTGCTGTGAAACTGACGGGTCTATTCCCGGCATTTCGTACGGAGTCCACGCAAAGACGTCAAGGTTGTTGAGCAAGAAAGAGATCAGCTGCTGCCTGTCGGCCTGATTCAGAGAGGCGCCGATCATGAAGAACTTTTCTGGGCTTCCATCAATGTCAACTCGGTCTAAATCTTCCGTGGCCTTCTCATTTGGATACCGCCCAACGTCATCCAGGATCTCCCGATTCGGCACCTCAATGGAGTTTACTTGCAGTTCCTTTGGCGTTCTGGCGGCAAGGAGATAACATGCTTGTGCCGATTTCTGGGATCCGCGGATTTGCTCAATGCCGTGTTCTGTTGGGAAACGTAGCAGTTGATGATAGGTGCTTGGGACGGCCTGCAATGTATGCAACCACGATCGCCCCATGATGAGATTGTACGGTGAAGGCAGCCTGACGACCAAGAATTCCACATCCACCGTTCTGGAGCCTGCTCGAACGGGTAAGCTGATCTTTCCCAAGGGGTACTCTGGAGTGGCATTGAAGCCGAATAGTGGATAAGGGCCGGAGTCAGGTCTGACTCGTTGAATCCGAGTTTGGTGAAGGTTTTATAATACATAACCTCCGAGGTACTGCCCTGGTCGATAAGAACGCGTTCGACGGTGAACCGGTTTACGCGCAGCTCAACAACCAACGGATCGATGTGAGGGAGTGTTACACGATCAAATCAGAATCGTCAAAGGTGATACTTGGCGTTTCTCGGGCCGCTTTGCTGGCGTGAGTTGCTGTTGGGGGCCTGGATGTGATTGGATCGCATGCACGGCCGGGGCTGCTGGTAGGCTGTATATCATGTGGACGGTGTCAAGCGGAAATGCATCCTGCGGAGGGCAGGTGTTTCGACCACACTCTTCCGGACGCATTGGTGGAGACGTTCGTCCTTTGCCAACTCCTCAAGATGATCTGTTGAGGCATAGCGGCCGTCAGTTTCTTGCTGTCGGGCCCGAGATCGTCGATCATCTGCCCTCGGGGGTCGCTCAAAGCCTGGCGCACCGTTTGTTTGGATTTTGCTATTTCCGAGGCCAGATCGCGACGAAGGCGTTCGTTCTCAGCGATGATGTTGTCCAACCTCTGTTTGGTTTGCCTAGCTTGTGCCATGGTCGCTTGTATTGTCTTTTGCGTTGGGTTTGAAGATGAGCGAGGTCCGAGGCAAGTCTTGCTGCGATGGTTTTTGGTCCAAGCGAGTTTGCTGGAATGAGGTCACCTCTCTGTGCGGTCTTGTCAGTGGCTATCGGAGGATCTTCAGTCACGCCTGCCATGGATGTATTTGAGTATTCCCACAGACGGCGCCAATTGTGGAGAAGTGGTTTGGAAATACTCTTCAGATCCTGGGAGACGCTAGTGATCCTCAGCTAGTCACCTGAAAAGATACAAACACTCCGGTCGGGGGTGCCGGAATTAGCACTCCGACGGACAAGTTAGTTCAGGCCTCAGGATAGCTTTTACTAAGTTAAGTGAAGTGATTCTTACATACCTTTCTAAATTTGTGGTTTGTATTTATACTTGCTTTTTGGGCCTCGGGGCCTGAGCCTACTTTTATCCCATTCACCTTTTTCATTCGGAGCTACTGACCTCCGTCTATTCGGCTTTACAACGCATTTGGCGTCCTAGTCACGCAATATGAAGCCGAATAGTATCTAATTTTTGGGTACGCGTCTTCCGACTCTTCTACTTATTCGGCTCCCACAGAGCCCATGACGGTCTATTCGCTCGAAGCCGAATAGCCGTCCAGGATAACAGGTGACGAGCACGGGACTTAGGTGCACCATTGTATGCAATGTAATGAACATATAATTGAAAATAAAAAACATATCATAGAGTTTGAGTCAAGGTTTCAAAATATCCCTAGCAGAGTTGCCAAAAACTGTAACACCGCCCATGAGGTACTCGCGTGCGTTAACAGTTTGAACCCTCAGTCTTTTGGATCTAGTCTCACGAGTGCAATGTGAAACATAAATGAGAGTCCACATTTGGCAACTTTTAGAAAATTCATTTTATTGCAAAAACAGTTGCTGGAAATGGACTGTGTCATCAGATCTCGGAGTCGCTACCTAATATTTATTTTGAAAAAATTAGGAAACCCATGACTCGTGCTAAGGCCACTATTCATTGTAACAAAGGATGCTTGGCTCGGAACCTTAGGTATGAAGGGGGAAGGTCATTAATTAAGCACCCTCACTCACCCGATCGAAAGATCGACCTTTACTAGCCATGATATGATTTTTATTGACTTTATGTGTTCATATTCTGATTATTAATAATCTTAAAATTTACTATGTGAAGCAAAACAAATATAGACTGTGTCGTTCAATTTGGAGCAATTTGATTTCATTTTTTTGAAAATGTTTTGAATAGTGCAATCATTATTCCAAATTAAATAACACAACCTTCACCCACTGGCATGCATAGAGTTATATCAAATAAACACATAGCCACATGGTAGGATACTAAACATAGTAAGAAAAACACACATAGGCGAGATGCTAAAGCATAAAAACTTACATATTTACTGGCATCTCTCAAATAGGCATGAGAACAAAATTAGTAAACATGCATGATCCTATATACAAAATCTTAATGCAATTCACACATGAAATGCTACTACAGATCTGGCTTCTAAACTATATGACATGTAAAATATCTCAAGACATGAGGTAGCGCATAAAATCACATAATAATCGATTAAACCCACAAATACAAATTTAGCCAGATCTTAAGGCATAAAGCATGGATGCAAGGCATGGATATGATGACCAAAAAAAAAAAAATGTACAACATACATACAGATATGGAAAGAAAATAAAAGAACGAGATAGAAAGAAGCAGGGATGAAAAATTATTACATCGCTTTGAAATATTACAAATCCGAATAAAATGGGGGAAAGAATATAATTTCAATTTTTTTTTTAAAAAAAACCCTCACATACACTCTCTAATTAAACTAAAAACAAGAAAAACTGAAACTACAAGGGCCTTGAAGACCATTGGAAACTGTTGTGCTCATTGCCGGAGGTTACTAGAATTTTGTCCTAGAGAAGGGTGGTTGGCCAGCCAAAAGAGGATCTGGCTGGCCAAAAACCTACTGGTTGGCCACTCAAGCTAGGCCAAAGGCTCTGTTTTGTTCAAAACCTCATAAAACAAACAGAAAATATGCAGGTGGCTCAACTCACCACTTACAATTAGCTTACAACAGGTGTATAATATGAAATTGAAGCAAGAAAATCAATTCAATGAAAGAAAATGCAACAAATACAAGAAAATGAAAAGTATGTAAAATTTACCTTCCAAGGAAAGGATTTGATTTCCAAACTTCCTTTTGCTTACTCTCAAGCTTATGGAAGTGTGTTCTCAGTTCTCAATTCTCAATTTGAAATTTTGAAATTATAGTTGGAATGGTGTTTTGAGGTTATATAACAGTGTTTGGGGGGGAGTTGTTCCAACTATGTATTTTTCTCTCAAATTCAAGAACACTCACTTTCTTTTGATCAGGGCTACTAGGATATGGCAATATCAAAATTTATGGAATGGTTTTGGTGTGTTGAAGCTTGGAATATCAGTGTATATAAGTGTTTGCTCAAAAACTTAAGCTTTTCTCTTTTTCTCTCTAACTCTCTCTTTTCTCTTAATCCAATTCTCTTTCCCTCATTCTAATCCCTCTTTATCTCTCAATATAGAATCTCAATTGAATGCAATCAAGGAGGTGGGAGACAAGGTGGGGGGACAAGGTTGATGGAGGGACAATGATTGGTTGAAATGGATGCCCTGTTTTGGGAAGAGGGTGATCCTTCTTTTGACAAAGGGGCTAAAGGATGATAATGGAGGGTGGAAGAGGGTGTATCTAACAAAAAATATTTGAAATGGGCATGACCCACACGCTTTTATTAAGAGTTCTACTGAGACTGCCTTGCTTCTAGGAAAAGTAATCGGCCAGCCACTTTTTTGGCTAGTCGACCAAAAGATGAGCTACCCAGCCAAAATGGTGGCTGACCAGCCACTTTTCCTGTTGGCCAGCCACTTTGCTGGCCAACCAGTCACTTCCTTGGCTGGCGGGCCACTTTTTTCCACACTGTTCTTTGCTCAATTTCCTCAAAAAAAGTTTCATTTTGAAGTTTAAAAATGAGCCTTGGAACACTATGAAAATATTTGGAACAAAATGCAGAAAGAAAGTTTCAAAAGATAGTTTTGAATGAGATTTAAGCACTGGCCAAACCAGGATTAAATTTAGAAATGAAGCACAAATTTCATCTTTCTTACTGAGAATTATGCGAAAAACACATTCTTATTTTTCATCATTGGGTAATCAAAAGGAATTGCCCAAATCAGAAGGCCGGCAAAAATAGAGTGTCTATAGTAACTCAACAATAAAAACTCTCATTCCTTCTACCGAAGAAAATGAAAGTTTTTGGGCAATTGTGGTAGCCTAAAAAATTCTAACTCACTTGGGTCCAACCCAAATAAGTCTTAAGAATCGGTCAAGACCAACAAGAAAGCTCACCAAACAAATGTCCATTAAGCAAATATCACACGTCTCATCTATAAAAGGAAAGCATCTTATAGAAGGTAAGAGAGGCCTGATCTCTGTAACACAACACACAAACACTCTTGAATTCTTCATCTACTTTCTTTGATTCAAGTTGCTAACTTTAACATCGGATTGTCCCCGGCCGACAACCCCAGTTGGGTGGTGCCTATTATGTTTATCTTTGTAAATCTACAGGGCAAAACTTATCTCTTCGTTTGATCTCTTTAATAATCCAGGTGAGAGGATTTTGAGTCTCATAGCTAGTAAAACAAATTATGTATTGTGAAACCATAACAAACAATTATAGACTTCCTGAAGCACAATGATCAATATATAGACAACAAGACCATAGTAATGCTCCAACTTCATTCTTGAAATGTGCTAAGTAAAAAACAGAGTAATAGGCAATTAGTTTGTAGAAATCAAAATGGATGGTATGAAAACAGGGTAAGGCATTCAAAAACCATAAATAGACTAAGTTTGAAACTTTAACCCCAAGATTAGCATGATTATATATAGGGATGTAAGAAAAATTGAAAAAATCGACTAAATCGATTGAACCAGATTAAACCGGCTATATTTGGTCTGTTTTTTAATAAGAATCGGTTTGTGCGGTTTTTAAATTTTATCTTTTTTGATTTTTGATTTGGTATCGGTTTAAGCACCTTGTGCACCGATCTAAACCGAAACCGACCACTTTAACAATATTGTATTTATAATATATAATCTAATAATATAATGATATTAATAAGTATGATAAATTATTAACCTTAATTAATTAACCTTATCATGTTTACAACCTAAGTTTGTAAACTCTTTATTATAATAATCTTAATTCTAACTCATTATTTTTGAAACCTTAATATTTTAAAACTTTTTTTGTTTTTATTTTTGTTAATTTAGGAATTGAAAAGTATGTATTAAATGGATAGATTGGATATGTTTGAAATGGTAGACAAATAACTAATTTAATATTTTTATATAGATTAATGATTATATTTAAAAGTGGCTCAAGCTTGAAAAAATCATAAACCGAATAAACTACACCAAACCGAATCGTTTCAATCAATTCGGTTCTGCGCGATTTCATGGGAGAAGTAGTCTGTATCGGTGTTCAAAATAAAAATCGACATTATCAATTCAGTATAATTTTTTACCTAAATACCGACCATACCGAACAAATTACATCCCTACTTACATATCGAACGGAGTTGCATTTGGAGTGTTGTAATTGAAGTTTAGATGGTTTCTATGCAAATGAGATCCACTAAGAGAGACTAAATGGCAGGGAAGGAACTAACTGAATCTGGAACAATTTATCAAAAGCAAGAGATATAAGCATCAAAGTATCTAAAAAAAATAATAAAATAAATCCTATTTTAATCAAGAACATAAACCAAATTGAAAATTTCTTTGTAAAACTATATCTTGTATAATGAATTATATCTCCATTCTCACTAATTTTTTAAAAAAACTTGCATCAAAATGCATCAATGGGCAAAAAGTACATGTTTTCTGGCTCTAGACTCCCTGTTTTTTTATTATCCTGAGTTGCTTCCTCTCCACCACCTCCACCAGACCATCTATCAGAGTTCTTCATATCAAAATCTGAATACTGAAGAATCAAGCCAAATATAAGCATGGTCAAACACACACAGACAGTTCTAAGCTTTGATATCCAATTCAAAGAAATTAGAAAAACTTATCGTAGTCCATCAAAAATTCCAACTCCTTATTCATCCATCTATTTTTGTTGAAATATGGTTATAGAAATACTCATATAATGAAGCCTTTTCGAAAAATTATGGCAGCCAATCAGAAATACTAATAGAAGTTTTCTTTCCCTTCCCATCCAAAAATTTCAAACAAACTTTTAAGGTCTCTCACACTTTCAAGACTTTAAAAATCATCCATTAGAGCATCTCCAACGGTGAACCTTTTTTTTCACCAAATCTGAGTACAAAATAACTCATTTCACCAAATTTGATACCACTAGCTCCAACGGTGCATCAAATCCCGTATCAAATCTGAGTGAGTCAACCGGTTGGTCGACCGGTGAGCGTAAATATTTTTTTTAGAACGCTATGTTTCAACGCTATGTTTTTTAGAATAATTCAATGATGAAACAATTGTAACTTTCTGTAAAGATGTTTGCTGGTGAGTTGATCTATTTCTGAAATTGTTTCAATTGATGAAAACCCACCAATTGTTTCAATTGATGAAAACCCACCAATTGCTTTCAGGCTTTCAATATTCTGTATGGCAAAATAAATTGAAACAGACGAGACAGATGTTTTCATCAATTGCACCAATCATGGCTGAGCCCATTTGTTGAATGAAAGCTTTCATCACTGTCACAAAACATCTTGATAAATTGAAAGCTTTCATCACTGTCACAAAGAAAACCCACCAATTGCAGCTTTCATTTTCATCAATTGAAACAGATGGTTGGTGGTGGTTGACCGGTTGGTTGACCGGCCGGTCAACCGGGTAGGCAAAAATATATATATATATATTTTTTACCTGTTTGAACCTTTTTTGACCGGTTTGAACCTACCTAATTTAAAGAAAATCGGGCGACCGGTTGGTCAACCGGCCGGGCAACCGGCTGGTTGACCGGTGTACCTCTTTCAACGGTCAGTAACAGTGATTTCACCAAATCTGTGTCTCGTTCTCAGTTTGATGATTTTTTTGCTGAAATCTCATTTTGATATCAATCTGGTGCAACGGTTGGAGCATGAAAAAGGGGCTTTTTCATCAAAATTTAAATCTGGTGCTGGGTTTGGTTCACCGTTGGAGATGGTCTTAACTAATGACATCAAGATCCATAACCCTTAAAACAATTTTAGGAGAAAACCATTGCTACGCTATCACACCTAAGGCCTATCCCTTCAACTATACAAATGTGAACAAACTTTATGATCACTTGGGCTTTCTGAACCACACTTCAAAATGAATGATGCAGCAAATTCTGCAAGTTTGTACTTTTCGAAGAAGCTTAAAGGGCAATGGTTAGTTTAAAAAGGAAATTTAAGCTCCTTTAAGCATAACCCCATCAACCTCCCATCTCCACCTAGCTAAAATTAAATGTTTAAACCTTAATGCAGGTGATGGTAATCCTATGATTTAGGGATCTCATGCATATTTTATTTCCTCTCTCTGAAACTGACTTAAAGATTTCTTAAAGCTCCCCATGTTTAAAAAATAAAAATAAAAATTAAAGAAGAAGGAAAAGGACAGTTTAAAGATGAGAGATCATTAGAAACAAGTGTGAGCACATTTTGGGTTATGAAATTACATGCATTATTCCTTCACTGAAACAATATATACGGTTTTATCAGTTGCGACACGAAATGCCCATGGACTGAAATTCCTGCACAACCACGCATTGTAATGCCATCCAAGAGAACCACCTAAGCAAAACAAAAAATAGAACTTGCATTTCAAATATGTGATGGGAAAAGGAAAACTGTGTTGATCTTGCATAAAAGCCCATAGCAAAAAATGTCAACAGCTATATTTTTCATAACATTTCAAGTATTTGTACAACCAAAATGTATTGCAAGTACTAGAGGAACTAATTGCAAAATTTGATACGGTGCTACAGAGCACGTAACTAAGCATGTCGTATTTACAACTAATCATAAAATAATATTTTATGTTATTTATATACAACATTTAATTAAGCATGTGGTTCATCAGTTGTGAGCATCAACGTACGGGTTACATCACTAACTTCCCCTACACATTTATTTATATAATTTTTTAATACATATTTTTTTGTAAAAAGTCAAAAAATTAACCCAAACATCTATATTTTTTTCCTTAATTTTTTAGTCCAAAAAAAATATATATATATACTTATTTAGGACACCTCAAACAAATCCCAAGCACAGTTCAGTAATTAATATATACTCTTGAGATGGCCACGCACAAGGTGCGCCATCTCATGCCCATTGCCGTTGCCCATTTTTTTTTTTTTATATATATAAAAACCCATAATTTAAATAAATAAGGAACACAACTCTATTAAAATTGTTTTTTCATGATTGTTTGTTGTTATTATTACTAATATCTTAGTCGAATTCCTGACACAAGGTGGAAAAATATTAACAGTTTGATGCATATATAGAGGAAAATGTTGAATTGTAGAAAATCACACACACAAAAAACAAAAAAACTATATATAGATTCTTTTTCGGAAAGAAACCAAAAATCAAATAACATAAACTGTTAGATTAACAAACAATCTAATTCCAAACTTTTCACAAACACAAAAAAAAAAAAACACACACACAAAAAAAAAAAAAAAAAAACTAATATCTAAAGTTACACTGAAGAGATTGACCTAACAATAAACAAAGATAATCTTCTCCACCACAACACTAACACCACCACTCCTCATCGCCACTATTGATGTCGTCTCCACTTCCCACCACCTTTGTCCACAGTGTGGAGACAAAAAACTAAATCAGAAAGGGTACTTATTAATTACATTTTCAATTTTTTTCCATAATCAACAATAAGAAGATAATAATAATTTTTGAATTAATATTAAATACAAAAACTTAAATAAATTATTTCAAAAGTATTCCACATAAAATTTTACAATTAATTTCAAGTAAAATCGAAAAGCAAGTATTGTGTATAACTAGTACATAATGGACAATGTAAAAAAGTTATATATTAAGTCTTAAAATAAATTATATAATTGTAAGATAAATTAAATTTTTACAAAATTTGAGTAAAATTTTCATATAATATTGATATCACATCATCATTGATATATGATATCACTAACTAATAGTAAAACAATATATAAAGGGTAAACTCCACATACAAATATAATTAACATTCTAGTAACTTTTACATATATATAGTGAGATTAATTATATTTACATATCAATAATTATGGATATCACCTTTATATTGAGATTTTTTCACAAAATTTTCATATATACAAAATATAATTTGTTTTAGTCTCTTCATTTTCAATAAAACAATCACTATTGTTCTCATAAATTTAGAAATGCCATTGATATTTTATTCTAAATATTATTTTTATTTAAAATTTTATTTATATACATATGGAAAAAAAAAATAAATAAATAAATAAATAAATTCCAAAATCGAGGGGGGCACCCTATCCTTCATGTGGCTCCGCCACTGTTTGTCCACCTTTGCCGCCTCCCCTGCCACTTTGCCATCAACATTTTGAAATAGATTTAATAAACACCAATAGAGGTGTTCTCTTTGTATATCTTGGCATATACACAATATGCCTCCATTTCTTCCACTTGGCGTTAATGAGAGGCAAAGCTTTGAAAATTCAAAAAATTTCGAGATATCAATTCGTGATTATGTTTTAATTTTAAATTGTGAATATCAATTCCAATTAAACAATCAAGACAAATTGACACAACGATTTGACGTAGAAAAAAAAATCACAATTGGAGTGTCTCCAATTATGATAAAAAAATTTTAAAAAAAAATCATAGGCCACAGTCACAACACAATCCACTAAGAAGACAAAAAAGAATTATATAAGAGTACTCTTAATTACCTAGCAAATCTCCAGAATTGAACCAAACCCGATGTGCCTTTTCCACCACCGTGTTCACCTCAGAATTGTCTTACCCAACGTTGAATCCACGATGCTAATGTCGAATCCACGATAATAAGTCACTTCGGAATCCACCAAAGCTTCAGGCTCAAGTTCTCTGGAATCCACCGAAGAACACCTCTCTCTTTTGTGAACGTAACAAAAAAAGCAACCCCTTGATAAATTCAATATGAAGTTCGTAGATTCATTTATCACTCTCAAATCATCAAGGAAACACTTATAAAACACTCTCCGATATACCGCACTTTGGTTTTTCTTTTTTATCCAAAAGTCTGGACAAGTTAAACTTGTCATGCCCCACTTTTTATCACACAGTTATCATTACCAAAATCCATTATTATACTCCATTTTCATTGATACCGTATGGAAACAGGTCCACCAACATCCATAATTATAAATTAAAAATAAAAATAAAAATTCTCAATCGCAAATACTAAACAAAATGCAACATGAATTACAATTAAATAAATTGTCCGTAGGCTACATTTGTTACATAAAAATAAAGAGTTCAACCCTCAATACAGTAAAGGCCTTTCGCCAACAAATAAAGGCCCTGTGGCCAACATGTAAGGAAGATCACCGATCTTGTATCAGTTATCGACCTGTACCTCAAAAAGGATTAACAACATGGATAACCATAAAGCCCAGTAGATCCCAACATGGTCCTAAACAATAATAATGTAAAAATAGCTATGATCATGAACACTTCATATCTTACAATATAAATATTGTGACGGTTCATAATCAAAGTATACTTATATTTATACTTTTTCAAAAAAATTTCAAAAAATTGTCCAATTTTATCAAGAATACATAATGTTCTCTCTTCCTTCTCTTACATAATTCATTTCATAAAGAGCCTATATTAACAACGCGTTTTCGAGAATGTGTTCATAAACTCAATCATCTTTCATTTCTTACACTTCCAACCACTCAAATACACCCATTTCTAATACATGAATCACATTCTAAGCCCTAAACCAAGGGCAATGAAACATTTGTAAAACCCGTTCGATACATAAATTTATATACAATACCTTTAACACAAAGGTACCATTACCTCATTCTAAGAATAGCCAATTCTCTAGGCGCTAGTTGGAAGGTAATGGTACCTCTCATTCTCAGCGCAGTATATATTACTGACAATCATAACATGTAAAAAGGCATATATAACCCAAGTGTAATACATGCACATAATCTATTCAACACAATAGTCTCATCCTCCACCGATAACCAAAGACAAAGCCTCTAAACATATGTATTTAATACACTCAATACTATAATCAAATTCTTTATCCAAAAATTCATTCCCTTCATTTCACAAAACCAAATCCATGGATATCAAAACCATAACCTAACTCAACTCAACTCAACATATTAGTCTAAAACAATCCAAATATCATGGTTGTTAAGTTTTGTTATTGGGAATCCCATTTGACAAAACTCCTTTCAGTTGTAATTTTATTTGATCTTTTATTTTAGTGAGGCTAAGAGTTTTTAGATGCAAATCCAACCCGAATTGTGTTTTGCAGAGGAGTTTGTGATCTTAATTCTTTCATGTTTGCCACTTCACTGACTATGTCGGGGGTCGAGGAGTAGTGCCCCCGAAGCAAAAAGCAAAGATGCAATTGATGTTATTTGACTGCTTGAGTGGTCATTTGTGCGCTCGAACGAAGAAAAAGATCATCTAGTATTTTTACAGAGCGGTCTGCGCAATCCTGTTTTCTATAAAGTGCGTTGTTAGCTGTTTCTAGGATTTTAGCCATTCTAATTTTTAGAGAAGAATAAGATACAAAGTGTTTTATATTGGAGGATGCTTTCTGAGTATTTCCTTGATGATTTAAGAGTGATCAATGGATCTGTAAACTTCATATCAACATCATCAAGGGTTTGTTTGTTTTCATTTATTCACAAAAGAGATAGTTGTTCTTCGGTGAATTCCGTAGAACTTGGGCCTGAAGCTTTGGTAGATTCTGGAGTAGCTTATCATCGTGGATTCAACATCGGCATTGTGGATTCAATATTGGGCATGACAATTCTGAGGTAAAGACGGTGGTGGAAGAGGCACATAAGGGTCAGGTCAATTCGGGCATAGATTTGCTAAATAATTGAGGATACACTTGTGTAATTTTTTTTTTCCTTCTTAGTGGATTGTTTTGTGGCTTTTGCCCATGATTTTTTAAAATTGATACATAATCATAAATCAATATCTCGGGGATTTTAAGATTTTTTCAATGGTTAACTCTCTTTTTTAGCAATTAACACATTTACACACCTCATATTAAACAAAATGTAATAATCTTTGAACTTTACCCCTTTTCAATTTATTAAGCCAATAACATTAAATTAGGGTTTTTCCCTTCCCTCTATCAATATAAACATGATAAACTACTCCCAAGTTTGCCAAACAACAACCAATTTAATAATTACAACCCCTAAGTATCAAACCCTAGATCCCCTTTCATGATTTTTGAAAAATCTATAATAAATATGATTTTTATGAAATAAAATCTACCACATGTCTATCTATAGACGAAGTATTGAAGAGGAGCAAAGAAATCGCTACCTCTAGTAAGAAGAAGAGAAAGCCCGAAAGTCTAACTTTGACGAAAATACGATCTGCTCAGATTACTTGAAAGCTCTCTTCATGCTATACGTTTTGGTATATGGAATGTCATGCCCCAAAATTTTAATTGCTCGGAACGTTACCAAAAGCCTTTAATTTAGGTCTTTATTTTTTTATTTTTTATTTTTACAAATATCTATTATATTTGAGTAATAGAAACTTAACAATACGTGTTCTCTCTCTCTCAATGAATACAACAATAACAATAATACATGCCAAGTTTCCGCTACAAAGTTACAAATAAATAATTACAAACATCAATGTACAAAATTCATTTCATTCACATCTAGAATGAGATTACACATAAGAGATTCATGGACTTCTCAACTCCTCAACTAATGAACCTGAATTCTCTTCCTGAAAAAAATAAAATAAAACGAGGATGAGCACTAATACCCAGTAGGAAATCTTATAGTTCTAAAGTAATAACTATCACATAGATAGAAATGATCATATATGCAAAGTGATACCATATAGTAAGGTGATGTTTTGTAAGTTCAAAATATTATACGAAGAGTATCTTTTTCTTAAAATTTCATTTGAACCTTTAAAAAAACTTCCTGCCATAAATGTTGTCTCTCATCATTAAGAAGCCATAAATTCTCTTTGAAAACAAGTACACTTAAGATGGAACATCATCTTAAATTTATTAACCCAATTCCAAATTATTCCTCATTTCATTTCCATTTTAAAATCCCTCATTTCATTTCCATTTTAATATTCCTCATTTCATTTCCGTTTTTCTCTTGTACTATTTCCAATTACCATACTCCATAACATCAAAATCCAAAGGATTAGAGTTCGAACATAATACAAGAATAACAAACCCGTTTTAATTCAATTTCTCAATTATTTACAAAACAAAACTCATAATCTTCCCTTATAGTCACAAGCAGTCCAGTGAGTTCATCATCACCAACCCCTAATCCAATTACTATTACAATTTCTATCTTTCAAATAATTTCATTTCAAATACCGGATCCATTAACAAGTCATCTCCATGAGTCACACGCTTTACCGGCCACAAGCCGGAAGAAATGCGCAACCTCACGCTTTATCAGTCATAAGCTGGAAAGAACGCAGAACCTCACGCTTTATCGGTCATAAGTCGGAAGGAACGCAAAACCTCACATACCACACACTTTACTGGGCACTACTCCGGAAGGAAGGCGGAACCTATTTCAAGCGTCATGCTTTACCGACTCAAAATACAGTGAGAAACGGACCCCAAAACAACATTACATTCCATAAATTTTTTCGAGTCATCCGTCATTGTGATTAGTCGGCAAAGCCGACACATCATCCATTATTCCCGTAACACATTAGTTCAATACACATCCACCATATGTTAAAATTCCATTTACAAAACATGTACACAAATGTTCCAACAACTTCTCTATTATCCATCAAATCATTAATATGACAGCACATCCATAGAGGCATAAAGATTCATCTTTAAAGTATTCACAATTCTTGGGTTCAAACTATTTCTTTACTTTTCCATATTATTATCAAGTTTTCAAATTCAATTTTCACAACACATTGATTATTAATTACTACCCAAGGCTATAAATTAAACCTCCAACATTAATTTCTTTGATTGAACCCCTTCATATAACACCGTCATATTTCACAATCTCTCATTTATCATTTCTCACACTCATCTTAACCCAACTTAAACTTAACACAATTTAACATAACTCAATGCAATTCAATATAACACAATAAAATTCTTAACTATTTGCTTCATCATTTTATCACAAATCCCATATCATCCATACCATTGACAATTCATTTACCCAAATTTAGTTTCATATTATAACATAATTTAAAAGATCAACAATAACAGTTCAATCGCAACTTTTACAAAAATTTCCAAACACTTCCAAAATTCAATTAAACTTATATATGTGCAATTTAACACCTCAATTTCATAATACTACTTTCAATTTAAGCAAAACCATCATCTATCTTTATGAACCAAACTAGGATTTTTAAGAGAAATTAAAGCTTTTCACAAAAATACATTTTATTCCGACTCTTCTATTGCTTATACACCCCAAATTCATAACCCAAAATCATAACTCAACAAGTAAACCCAAACACTAAAAACCCTAAACCCCCAATCTCATGATTTTTCACAATATGTTTAAAAATGTAAATTTTGAATTTGTATAAAGAAAATACTACAAATCTAACTATAAATAAAAGTATTGAAGGAGAACTAGAAATCCCTATCAAGGATCAAGCAAGAAAGCAAGGCTTTGATGAGATTCCTTCATAAAACCAAAATCCAATCGATAGCAAAATGAGATCTTGATGTATTCTTCACTTTTTGGTGAGAGATCTTAGCCAAATCTTAGAGAAATAGAAGGTATTTGGGTCAAGAAATCAAGGGTTTTTGGACTTAGGATGAGAGGAAAGAAGAAAGAAAAGAAAAGTTGAGAGAATGATCTAGAAAGGCACCTTTTAAACTACTGAATTTGCGCAGTCCGCTCGAGCGCAACTTCTGATGCTCAAGCGCACTTACTTCCAACATAGATACCAAAACTTCAAATGGGCATAACTCGCTTCTCCAGACTCCATTTTAGGTCTATCTTGTGTCCAAATCGAAGCCCCGGAAACAAGCTTTCCAATGTTGGTTTTATCCTCACATTCAAATTCAAAGTGTGGAAAAAGAAAAGGACAAAAGAGTGATGGATGTTCATAAGAAAATTATTCAAATCAAAGTTTTTAGTTCAATCTTGCTTTGTCATTTGTTACCACTTTGATCAATATCCCAAAATAAAATAAAGAGGCTCCAGATACAATAATAAGAATGTCAAGAGCAATCCCACTAGTCCTGAAAGTACAAAGTGCTACACTACACTCAAGCGAACAAACACAGACAAGACAGACCGCTTGAGCGACAACTCCTATGCTCGAGTGTAAATCACTCACACTGAGAATCTCGGATAGACCTACAAAAGTACTGGGAGCCTCACAAGACCGCTCAAGCGTCAACTCTTGCACTCGAGCGAAGGAAAAAATTATGGAGTGCTACATAGAACTAGGGTGAGATTTTGAGTGGAATGAGATGAAATCCAAGCTTAAAAGCTTAGGATTCTCGGACATGGAGGAAAGAGAGAGAGAGATGATATGGATTTGACCAAAAAGTGACTTTTAAAGTGCTGATCTTGAATAGCGGTCTTATGTCTCTGACGCTCGAGCACAAGTTTCATCACTCCTTGGTATCGAAAACTTGGTATCAAAGCGAGTCGGGTTTGAATACTTTGGGCTCGTTGGAAGTGGTTTTTACCACTACAAGTTTGCTATGCTTTGTAAGGACGTTGCATATAGATGGGATAAGTGCTAGGATTTATGTGTTGCATTTATGTGAGCATGGGATTAAGTTTCCTAGATAGTACTTGAAGTTGGTGAACTTGCTTTGAGGTCTTGTTTGAAACATGCTTGATCAACGTGGTTTTGGATGAGAATTCCTTGAGAGTTTCAGAACGAGTAAATATCTTTGTGGACTTGATTCGATTATGTAATTAAGTGTTTAAATTGTTATGTGTAATAAGACTATGAAATTTGGGCTAAGTGTGTCTTGTAGCTTAGCAGTGGTGAGTGTGTGTCTTGGGGAAGGCCATTGTATTATGCACTAAGTTTGGTTTTGTTTTGGGTTTTATAGGAAGTCTGCATGACGGAATAGAGGACGGATTGGGAATAGGGGTACTGGTAGGGCACAACGGTTCCTTTAACACCTGTCGTTGCAATGTCGGCTGTCAGTGAAGAAGTTACACGCAAGATTGTGAGAGTGGGGCAGGAGGCTCTAACTTGTAATGAGGGGGACAACTGGCACACCCTCAAGCTTACTAAGAAATTTCTTCGCTCCAATCCACCAAAGTTTTTAGGGAAGGCTAAACCACTAGAGGTAGATGATTGGTTAGAAAAAATTACCAAGACTCTTGATATGCTCAGAGTTGAAGATAAGGGGTTGAGTATTTCTTTGGTGAGTTTCCAATTGAAGGGGGACACTGGGTATTGGTGGAAGTATGCTAAGAACACCGTAGGTAACACGTGAGTTGCTTTCACAGAGGCATTTTTGGCCAAGTACTTCCCTTCTTTTGCTCGGTAAACGTTGAGGGAATAGATTGTCGAGTTGTGTCAGGATGCTACTACGTTGGCATAGTTTGAGATACGGTTCACGAGTTTGTTAAGGTTTGCTCCAGAGTTAGTGGCAACGGAGGAGCGACATTGTTATGAGTTTGAGAGACGGTTGTGTGATGATATCCGAGATAAGGTAGTCGGATCTATATGAAAGAATTACTATGCTCTGGTTGAAGTGGCAACTCATGTAGAAGCCATGGTTATGCGTGTTGGTTTAGTTAGGAAGGAGGCCATTTCAGCCACTCTTGCTATTCATAAGCACTCTAGGCTCAGTAAGAGGTGGAAGCGAGTGCATGCTAAATCCCAGGCTTAGTCTTTGTCTTTGTCGATGGTTCCAGACTTGTCCGTTGGGAGGTCTAATGAGGTTTAGGCTTCAGGTTAGTCACAGAGTAGGAAGTTTGCTGTTTGTTTTGATTGTGGTCATTTAGGCCATGTTAGACTTTTGTTCCTTAAGCGTGTGAATTCTTTGGGTGTCTTGGAAACTAGTCGGACTCAGTCTCATCAGTCTAGTTGAGTCCGGTATCGGTACCAAAATTGAGCAGGCCAGGCTTCGAAAGGCTCACGAGGGTCGAATTTTCAACTAGCGCCTGGAGAACTTGGCAGAGGTACCATTACTTTCCAGCTTGTGTTTGCTAAATTGGCAAAGGTACCATTACCTTCTAGCTCGTGTCTGGTAAATTGGTGTTTCATTGTGGAAAGTTGTATCCTTGGCTTACTGTGCTTGAGCCAGGTAGAGTATGGGTTAGGGTTTCAATGTTGAACTAGTTTATCTATGTATATTATATGTGGTAGCGGTTTGGTTAATGAGGTCAGATTATCTCATATAATTGTATAGTAGTCTTGGCATGTACATTATTTTCTTTTGTGTTAAATGTATTGTATATAAATTTGTGTGTCGAACGGGCTGTAGAAATGTTTCATTACCCATGGTTTAGGGCTTGAATGTGATTCATGTATTAGAAATGGATGTATTTGAGGGGTTGGAATTGTAAGGAATGAAAGGTAATTGAGTTTATGAACACGTTCTAAAAAACGAGTTGTTAATATAGGTTCTTTATGAAATGAATTATATAAGAGAAGGAAGAGAGAACATTATGTATTCTTTAGAAAATTGGACAATTTTTGGAAAAAGTATATATATGAGTATACCTTGATGATGAACCGTCACATTATTTATATCGTATGATATGAAGCATTCATGATCATAGTTATTTGTACGTTGTTATTGTTTAGGACCATGTTGGGATCCCTACTGGGCTTTATGCTCATCTTATGTTGTTAATCCTTTTTTAGGTACAAGTTGATAAGTGATACAAGATTGGTGATTTTCTTTACATGTTAGCAACGGGGCCTTTATTTGTTGGTGGAAGGCCTTTACTATATTGAGGGTTGAACCCTTTCTTTTTATGTAACAATGTAGCCTACGGGCAATTTATTTAATTGTAATTCATTTTGCATTTCGTTATATATAGGCAATTGAGAGAATTTTTTTTTTTAATTTTATAATTATGGATGTTGGTGGACCTATTTGCATACTGTATCAATGAAAATGGACTATAATAAAAGATTTTGGTAATGATAACCGTGCAATAAAAAGCGGGGCGTGACAAAACCCTAAAAACAGCGAACAACGAACTTTATAGAAAACAAGATAACGAAGACCACTCGAGCGCACACTTCACCACTCAAGCGGTGTGAGTAAAGGCGGTGCAAAACATATAGGTTGACCACTCGAGCGCAACTTGTTGGGAAAAATGGTTTTATGGTGACTTTCGTGTGAAATTAAAGTAGATTCCAACCACCAGTTGAGGTAGTATCAAATGGTTTAAATTCTTTGTAACAAGATCTTTACACCACACAAAAAATGACAAAAACCCATTATGAATTGAATGAGAAATTGTGTCATAAAGTTGGCCTCATGAATGAGGTATTGGGAATAGTATATAACTACATATCCTACATTGATTGTAGAGGAAAGCATTAATGGGAATTTAAACATCAAGAGTTTGATAATGGCATGAGCCCTTTGGGGCATCCAAATTTTCTAAAGAAATGGAGTTATAGATGCTTCAAGGATGGGCTTGGATCAAAATTATGGTCCAAGTTGGTTATGCAAAAATTGCCACAGACGCATGTACACGCCACTCGTCTGCGTGGTCCAAGTCCGGGTTTGTGGTCCATGGGTAATGGATCGTGGATCTTGGATCTTGGATCTTGGGATTTAGGTTTGGGCTTGGGTCTTGAGGTTTAAGGCTTGAGGCTTGAGGCTTGTTGGAATGGGTTAGGTTTGGACTGGGTCGAATTGGTGGTCCACCAACCTAATCTTTTTGGCTCAGGTTTGTTTGTTGGCTACAGATATACACACATGTGTATATAAAGTGTGTAACTCACACACTTAAGTCCCATCAATTTTGCTGCATTAGTTGGGCAGTTTTGCAGAAATTGAATTCTACATTTGTTGCAGGAAGGCTCCTTCTCTCTCCCCCTTTTTGTATATGTATAAATAGAGACCAATTTATTTGGTTGTCAACACGGAATTTTTGGCTTCCATGTTATACAGTCAACCTGCTCTTATATTCTTCTTCTTGTGTGAGAGAGTGCTGTCATTGTCAGTTTACTGGAGCTAAACATAAGGTGCTTCTACGTTAGCAGGTTTTAACCATCGTATCTTGGGAGACAGACGCTGACATATCTCTAGCACCCACGATGAGGTGGAAAATCTATTTTAAGGAGACTGTGGTATCACACAGGCTTCGGTTTGCTTTCTTTTTATGCATTTTTGTTCATCTAATTGTAATTTCTAACATGACTTCTTATTCTATAATTTAAATTATTAAATATGAATCTGTTTGTTGCTATTTAATTACACAATTTGCACAATAATCTTAAAACAGATTCTATGTTTCTCATGGAATTAACAAATAGATTCATATGTAATTAGAATTGTATACTATTTTTCCTTTTGTTAGTATTTAGAAAAGAAAATAGTTTCATGCTAGTCTAATAGATTGGCTTCCCCGGGAGTTTTGCACACTGTATGGTCTATGTATATATATAATAGTTGTTTAGTTTTGTTACTGTCTGAATATAAAATATTAATTCAGACCTGCACTGCTTTATTCATTTTCTGAAAAACCGAACTTGTGCTTTCCCAGGAACTGTGGTCATCACATATTCTTTGTGCAATTCCCTTGGAGTAATTATTCCATTTACTTGCTGTGCATAGTAAGGATTTCACATATATTTTAATATATTAGTAATATATGCTTGCTACAGGTTCCGGATGATGAGAATTTTCCAGAATGCCTCTATTCATGATTAGAAATTCAAGGAATTAAATAATTGTTTCATGGTTTGCTTCTTGTTTGGTTTCTGGTAAACTGCATGCTTATTACTATTGGACAAGGGAAAATAGTTTTATTTACATGCTGTTGATAATTAGGAATTTCATAAATAAATTATCTACGGTTTATTAGTTGAATAATTTTATAAGAATGATTTAGTTTCCTATCATGAGTTACATGCTTCTTTATTTTATAGTTTTAGAATACAATTTGCATGGTCATGAGTGCTTAAATGTTTGAGTTAAAATTGACATGCTAATGATTTTCTACTTTTCTAATATAATATACATGCTTATTATTTTCTACATTTGTAATGTAATTTGCATAGTAATTGCTTTCTAAATTTTTTAGTGTATTTGCATGTTAATTGCTAGAATTATTTACATGTTTATTATGTAATAATTTCATATGCAACTCTTGCCTATTAATTTTAATTTAATTATTTGGAGTTATAAGTTTTTGTAACTTGTCTAGCATTTTAATTCATTAGTTAATCTTGCTATTAAATAGTTTTCTAGAAGGGTTTAAATAGTATATTGCTTTTACAGTTTTTTTTTTTTAAATTATTTGTTTTGTATTTTGGTGTGTTTTTTGCTAATTTTCTTTACAGGAATACCTATGCGAAAGGGAATAGGGAAAAAAAAATGAATTGAATTTTGGACTATAAAACCAAAAGTTTTGGACTATTAACCTTTTTGTTGAATAAAAATACCTAAGCGTGGAAAGGAATTTTTGGACAAAAAAGAAGCCTTAATTGGATTGGTTTATTATTCTTATATTTGAAGCAATGTTTGCTTAAGTTTAGTTGTGGTTGAATTGCCAACTTTATTAAAGCAAGGTTGTTTTCTTGTATTTTTGGAAGTATTTTTATTTGCTTATAAATTGTTGTAGCAATTTTTAATTGCTTATAATGTGATTAGCAATTTTTTAAATTGCTTGTAAGTTTTTGGAACTTGATTTGTTTTAATCTGGTTTATTCCCTAGAAAACATAATTCTAAATTTGTATTCCATAGATTATGAGTCAACATGCTCTTGACAGTTTTGTATAAGGTTAATTGGGTCTTAAGTGGGACCGGTGTGACCCCTCCAATTTTCCTGAAAACTTTCCTGACCATGTTCGATTCTAAGGTAAGTGGTGAGACTAGTTTTGAATTAAATTTCTAACTTTGGAATTTTCTAGTGTTAAGTTTAGTTTCTATAAACACAGAATAGTGAAATTTTGTTGTATTTTTTTAGAAATGGCAACTATAACTGATGCTGCTATTGCTACTGCTAATGTTGGTGGGGATCAAAACCCCGAGTCAACTGGCTTGCCAACCTCTACTGTGACCTCTGTGGTCAATCTAGTTGTTGTGACGTCTATGGTCAATCTAGTTGCTACTCCTGCTGTTCCGGGAGGACTGCAAAGCCATTATGAGTGCCCGGAGAAGTTCGCAGGAGTGAATTTCAAGAGGTGGTAGCAGAAGATGTTATTCTACCTGAATACTCTAACCCTTGTGAGGTTTTTGAGTGAGAATCCACCAGCTATGGAAGAGAATTAGCAAGACAAGCAGAAGCTCATGGCTCTAGATGCTTGGAAATAGTGGGACTTCCTTTGCTGGAATTATGTTCCGAATGGCTTGGCAGATACATTGTTCAATGTGTTTTATGCCAAGAAGATGGAAAATGAGCTGTGGAATGCTTTGGACAAGAAGTACAAGATTAAGGATGCTGGGGCAAATGAATTTGTCATTGCTCGGTTTCTAGACTTCAAAATGGTGGACTCTAAAACCGTCATTAACCAAGTCCAAGATTTCCAAGTTATTCTGCACGAGATTTATGCAGAGGGAATGTTACTGAGTGAATTATTCTAGGCAGTTGCTTTGATTGAAAAACTGCCTAACGGCTAGAAAGACTTTAAGAATTACTTGAAGCATAAACGAAAGGAGATGATAGTCGAAGAGCTCGTTATCAAGCTCCGCATTGAGGAAGACAATAGGAAGAAAATGGGGAGTACCTCCACTGTGAAAGCAAACATGGTTGAGCATGGCCAATCCTTGAGGGTGAAGAAGAAGCCACCGACAGGTAAAAGCTCAAAGATGAGGCTAGAGATGGTGTCTCCAAAAGGCCGGTCCACAAGCCGCAAGAACCTACTTTTAGGTTCAATGGAAAGTGCTTCAACTATGGAAGCGATGGGCATCGGGCGGTTGATTTCTACAAGAAGAAGAAGCCTTACAAAACAAAAGTCAGGCTCATATGGCTGAGATGGATGATCTGTCTCAAGATGTGGAGAACATGCATCTGTCAGCTATCGTCTTTGAGGTGAACATAGTGGGGTCCAACCCGAAAGAATGGTGGGTGAACACTGGGACCACTTGCCACATCTGTGCCAAGAAGAAGATGTTCACATCTTTCAAACCAATTTCAAATGGTGAGAAGTTGTTCATAAGGAATTCTGCGACATCAACTGTTGAGAGTAAAGGCAAAGTGGTCCTGAAGATGACTTCAGGAAAAAAGTTGATTATGAACGTTGTCCTGTTTTTGTCAAACATTCATAAGAATCTGGTCTCGGGGTCACTCTTAAGCAAGCATGGCTTCTACATGGTGTTTGAGTTTGATAAGGTCGTGTTAACCAAGAGCGGAGTCTATGTGGGGAAGGGGTATATGTCTAGCAATATGTTTAAGCTCAATATAATGAATATTATCCCTAAGATGAATGAGAAAAATTATTCTTCTACTTATATGCTTGACTCCCCTGAATTGTGGCATGGTAAACTGGGTCATGTAAATTTTGACTCTTTGCATAGATTAATCAAGTTGGATCACATATTATCTTTCAAGATTAATTCAAATCACAAGTGTAAAACTTGTGTAGAAGTAAAATTGACAAGGACTTCATTTCATTTTGCTGAAAGAAGTACCGAGCCTTTGGATTTAGTGCACAATGAAGTGTGTGACTTGAAAGTTGTACAATCACATGGTGTCAACAAGTACTTCATCACTTTTGTTGATGATTGCACTAAATACTGTTATGTGTGTTTGCTTAAAAGCAAAGATTAGGCAATTGATAAATTTATTCTTTTTAAGAATACAGTTGAGAATCAACTAAACCGAAAGATCAAGGCTTTAAGAAGTGATCGTGGTGGAGAATATGAATCGCCATTTATTGAGATTTGTGCTCAATCTAGAATTATCCACCAAACTACAGTGCCTTATTTCCCTCAGTCAAATGGTGTTGCTAAGCGAAAAAATAGGACGTTGAAGGAAATATGGGCACTTACCAATCATTCCTATTAACTAGACTTATTTACCTACAGGTTCTAATTGATAAATTTATCACTATAAAAATACGAGACTGATAAATTTATCACTATAAATTTATTCATAAAAATAAAGAGACTGATAAATTTATCAGTAGAAATTTATTCATAAAAATAAGAAACTGATAAATTTATTACTTGATAAATTTATCAATAAGACTTAATGGGTAATAAGTCTTAAAAGTAGGACCTATTGGTAATTTCCCCAAGGAAATAATGAATGCAATGTTGATAAGTTCTAGGTTGCCACAGAACTTGTGAGGGGAAGCAATTCTTTCCGCGAATTACATTTTAAATAGAATACCACAGAAGAAAGAGAACTGGACTCCATATGGATTATGGAAAGGTCGCAAGCCTTCCTATAATTTCCTACAAATGTGGGGGTGTCTTGCAAAAGTAGCGGTACTTACATCCAAGCGGGTTAGGATAGGTTCGAAAATTATGAATTGTATATTCATTGGTTAAGCACAACATAGTACTGTATATAGGGTTCTTGTGCACAAGTCTGATATTTCATGTGTGTAAGAGAATACCATTATGGAGTCAAAGAATTTTTCATTCTTTAAGGACATGTTCCCTTGTCGAACCCAATGAGAGGATCAACGTTCTAAGAAGGAACTTGTAGATGATTCTAGTGATAGCGATCAAGATAAGGAGGTAGATGAGCCAAGAAGGAGCCAAGAAGGAGTAAAAGGGCTAGGACTTCTAAGTCTTTTGATCCGGACTTCTTGACTTATATGTTAGATGAAGAACCTCAAATTTTTTATGAAACTGTGACTTCACCTAAAAGTCCTTTATGGAAAGAAGCAATTAAGAGTAAGATTGACTCCATCTTACAAAACCATACTTAGGAGTTGGTTGATCTACCCCTAGGCAGTAAGGCCTTGAGGAGTAAGTGGATCTATAGAAGAAAGATAAAAGCTGATGGGTCAATTGATAAGTATAAAGCTAGGTTAGTTATCAAAGGATACATGCAGCGAGAATACCTAGATTACTTTGATACGTATTCACCTATAACAAGGATAACATCCATTCGCATAGTGATTACAATAACCGCTTTACGTGGTCTAGAGATACATCAGATGGATGTAAAAATAGATTTCTTAAATGGAGATTTAGATGAAGAAATCTACATGGAGCAACCTGAGGGGTTTTCAGCTCCAGGGCAAAATAAGAAAGTCTATAAGCTTGTCAAGTCATTATATGGTTTGAAGTAAGCTCCTAAGTAATGCTATGAGAAGTTTGATAATGCTATGTTATCAAATGGATTTAGAATCAATGAGTGTGACAAATGCGTATATGTTAAAGACACTAATGGAGGTTATGTCATTGTGTCTATACGTCGATGTCATACTCATTGTTGGTAGTAATGATGAAATGATTAGAACTATCAAGAGATTGTTAAACTCTAAGTTTGACATGAAAGATATGGGTCTTATAGATGTGATTCTACTAGGTATTAAGATTACCAGAACATCTGGTGGTATTGTACTTTCTCAATCTCATTATGTTGAGAAAATACTTGAGAAATTTAGTAAATCAGATACGAGTGTGTTTAGAACACCGATAGACTTGAGTCTACACCTGATCAAGAATAATGGTGAGAGAGTCTCTTAGCTAGAATATTATCGGGTCATTGGAAGTTTGATGTATCTAATGAGTTGTACAAGGTCAGATATAGCCTACTTTGTTAGCAGGCTTAATAATACACAAGTAATCATAATGCTACTCATTGGATGGGCATTATACGGGTGTTGGGTTATCTCCGCTACACCCAGGATTATGGGCTACATTATACCAGATACCCAGCGGTATTAGAAGGGCATAGTGAACTAATTGAATATCTGATATAAAGAACTCCAAATTTACTAGTAGTTATGTGTTTACCCTCGAAGGGGTAGACGTGTCTTGAAAATTTTCCAAGCAAACATTGTATATCGAGATCAATAATGGAATCTGATTTTATTACTTTGGATAAAGAAACTAAAGAAGCTGAATGGCTTCACTAGTTCATTAAAGATATTCTACCTTAGCCGAAACCTATGCCTGCTATCTGTATTCATTGTGATAGCCAATTGGCAATTAGTCGGGTACAAAGTAATATGTATAATGGAAAGTCTAGACATATCTATCGTAGACATAATTCCATACGACAATTACTCTCTAATGGAATTATCTCTAAACTATGTAAAGTCTAAGGACAACATTGTGGATCAGCTAACCAAAGGGTTAACTCGAGAGTTTATAGAAACGTCGTCAAAAGGAATGAGGTTAAAACCCAACCTAGTTGACTAAAGATCCCAAGATCTAGGTTCAAAGGGACAGCCTAACTGTGTGTAATGGGTGAGTCACTGAAGTGGTAAATCCTCTTGCCTATTCCTTTATATAGTGATACCCTATGGGGGTAGAAGGTTAAGGTAATGCTTTTAATGACCTAAGTAATATGAATAATCAACCGTTGTATAATGAAATACGTTATATAGGTCACCTATGTGAATGCGATGTGGGGCCGCTTATTTAAGAATTGATAAGGCTAAATTCTTTAAAAACGCTCACTGAACCAAGCTAGTATTCCAGGGCCATACCGGACACACCAGTGAGAACAAGAACAATGGTTGGACTAACTCCTGTGTGAGGTCTATTATCTCGGTTTACAAAAACGGCAGAACAGTTCAAGACGTCATGTTCACTGGTCAGCCAGCAAATCCGATAGGCTTTCACTACGAAAGGTTCAAGGCAAACAACTACCTTTTCTGATACATGGTTCATTTGTGTGCTCTCTCTCCGAGTCGTTGTTAAACATTGTTCGTTTTCTTTATTCGGTCAATTTTTATTCATGTGGGGGATTGTTGGAAAAAATGATCTTACGGTGATTTTAATGTGAAATTAAAGTAGGTCCCAACCACTGGTTGAGGTGTGATCAAAATAAGTTTGGATTCTTTCTAACAAGATCTTTACACCACAAAAAAGAATGACCAAAAATTATTAGGAATTGAATGAAAACCTGTCTCGTAAAGTTAGCCTCATGAATGAGGTATTGGAAATAGTATATAACTACATATCCCATATTGATTGTAAAGGAAAGCATTGATAGGTATTGAAACCTCAATATTTTGATAAGGGCATGAGCCCTTTAAGGCATCTAAATTTTTAGAATGAAGGGAGCTATGGATGCTTCAAGGATGGACTTAGGCCAAAACTATAATCTAAGTTGGTTAAACAAAAATTGCCACAAGCACGCGCATGCAAGCCGTTTGCCCGCCCGGGCCGGGTCCGGGTCCAGGGTTTGTGGTTCGTGTGTCGTGGATTGTGGATCGTGGATCTTGGATCTTGGGACTTGGGCTTAGGCTTGGGGATTGGGGCTTGAGGCTTGTTGGAATAGGTTAGGTTTTGACTGGGCCGGATTGGTGGTCCACCAACCTAATCTTTTTGGGCCAAGTTTGTTTGGTGGCTACAGATATACATACATGTGTATATAAAGTGTGTAACTCACACACTTAAATTCCCATCAGTTTCGCTGCATTAGTTAGGTAGTTTTGTAGAACTTGAATTATGCTTTTGTTGCAGGAAGACTCCTCATCTTTTCCCCTTTGTGTATAAATAAAGACCAATTTCTTTGGTTGTCAACACAAAATTTTTGGCTTCCATGATATACAGTCAGTTTGCTCCTATATTCTTCTTCCTGTGTGAGAGAGTCCTACCATTATCAGTTCGTCAAAGCTAAACAGAAGGTGTTTCTGTGTTAGTGGATTTTAACCATCGTAACTTGGGAAACAAATGCCGACAAACCTCCAGCACCCACGGTGCGGTGACGAATCTGTTTTAAGAAGACTATGGTATCGCACAGGCTTTGGTTTGCTTTCTTTTCTTGTCTTGTTATATATTTCTGTTCATCTAACTATAATTTCCTGCAAGACTTCTTGTTCTATAATTTAAATTATTAAATATGAATCTATTTGTTTTTATTTAATTACACAATTTACACAACATAATTTTCACCAGCTTAAGCGGTAAAACATGTTTTGCAGAAGTTCTATTTGCAGGCAAAGATACTGGATGCTCCTATTCACCGCTCGAGCGCACAAATGACCGCTCGAGCGGCCAAACAATTTTGGCTTAGATTCGCATAGTCAACGAAGTGGCAAACAGTCAACTCGATCCCAGTACATAGTCAGCGAAGTGGCAAACATGGAAGCGTCAAGATCACAAACTCTTTTGCATAGGCATAATTTGGATTGGATTCGCATCTAAACACTCACATCGTCACTGAAACATAAAAGCGAATAAAATTACAACTGAACTGAGTTTTGTCGAAGGGGATTGTCAATTACAAAAGCCTAACTAGCTTAATGATCGGTTATGTACTTTAATGATTTTGTTTTTAATAATTTTTTTTAAACTATTATGCATATTAATGGTGATGTTATGCATTTTTGTGGATTCATTACGCAATTTTGTAGTTCTTTTACACCACAGCTAGTGGTTTTTTGAGTTAAAAGACACAAGTTATGCCAAAGTATAGTTAATTATTTATACTTATGGTAAGTTATGACGTTTAATGATTCGTTACATATTTTAATGATTTTTCTAATTTTTTTTTTTAACTTTTAGGCATATTAATGGTAGCGTTTTATTTTTTTTTTTTGTTGATTCGTTACACAATTTCATAGTTCTTTTACGCCATAGCTAGTGGTTTTTTGACTTAAAACACATAAGTTATGCCAAAGTATAGTTCATTATTTATGATTATGGTGAGTTACGACACTTAATGATCTGTCATGCACTTTAATAATTTTTTTCTAAATTTTTTAACTTTTACACATTTTAATGGTGGCGTTAGGTATTTTTATGGATTCGTTACGCAATTTCGTAATTCTTTTATGCCATAACCAGTGGTTCTAGAGTTAAAAACACATAAGTTATGCCAAAGTATAGTTCATTATTTATTATTATATTGAGTTACAATACTTAATAATCCCTTACGTACTTTAATGATTTGTTTTCTAATTTTTTATATTTTATTTTTACACATTTTAATGGTGGCATTATGTGTTTTGTAGATTCGTTATGCAATTTCGTAGTTCTTTTATGCCACAACTAGTGGTTTTTTTAGTTAAACGACACAAGTTACGTCAAAGTATAGTTCATTATTTATGATTACGCTGAGTTACGACATTTAATAAACCGCTACGTATTTTAATGATTTTTTCTACTATTTGGTTGTTTTTACGCATGGCTGTGGTACTACTACGTTTTTTTATGGATTCGTTACACAATTTTGTAGCTCTGTTATGCCATAACTAATGATTTTTTTGAGTTAAAATATACAAGTTATGCCAAAATATAGTTCAATATTTATGATTACGATGAGTTACGACACTTCACTACAAGAAAATACGCTTTTGGCGACTAAATTTTTAGTCGCCAAAAGTCTTTTTTTAGTCGCCAAATGTCGAATTTTCAGTTTCCCCGACTAAAAATTTGGTCGCCGGTGTTGTCGCCTATACGTGGTCGCGCATACCTTGGCGACTAAAAAACTGTTGGTCGCCAATAGATAGGGCTTCAGCGACTACAGAATTTGTCGCCATTGCTCAATTCCATTTTTGGAAATTATACCTTTGGCGACTAAACTGTTAGTCGCCAATAGTTAATTTTTTTTTTTATTATTTATACATTTCCCGACCACATCTTTCGTCGCAATAGCCCAGCTTTGGGCGACCAGTGACTTTAGTCGCTGAAAGCATTTTCAGAAAAAAAAAAAAAAATTTCCCTCTGCTGCTACCAAGTTTTGAACCTATGACCACCAACTTTCCAACATTCTCAACCTTTACCCACAGTCTCTGCCCACTACGCCACTAGAACCTCACGCGAATATTAATGCAACTATATTATTTATATACTATATTCGGCGGTATTAATAAAACTATATATATAAATAATAATTTTTATTTAATGTATTTATGTAAAAAATAAAGTATTTACTAAAAAAAATGAGAGCACTTTTGGCGACTAAATGTGAATTTTAGTCGCCAATTCTATGCCTTTTGGCTACTAAATGCTGCTTTGTCGCTAAAAACATTAATTTCCGCCCAAAAAAACTACTTCCGGCGACTAAACTTATTTTTCGTCGCCAAAACCTCAACTTTTGCCGACAAAACTCAGTTTTAGTAGCCAAATTGTTCACGTTTAGCTACAAAAAATTTGTTTGTCGGTAAAACACCTATATTCGGCGACTAAAGTATTTTTTAGTCGCCAAAACCTATAGTTTTGGCTACTAAATGCTTTTAGTCGCCAAAAACCGTGCCTTTTAGCTACTAAAATTTTTGTAGTCGCTGAAAGCCCTATATTGGGCGACTAAACTGCCCTTTAGTCGCTAAAAGTGCTCTATTCGGCGACTAAACTCCTTTAGTCGGCAAAAGTCATGATCATTGGCGACTAAATCAATTTTAGTCGCCATTTGTGCAACTTTCAGCGACGAAAATCAATTTTTTAGTCGCCATTGGTGCTTTTTGTTGTAGTGCTTAATGATCCGTTACATAAATTATTGATTTTTACCATTTTTTTTTTTTTTAACTTTCACTCATATTAATGGTGTAACGTTATGCATTTTTTGGGAATTCGTTACGACATTTTATAGTTCTATTATGTTGTAACTAGTGGTGTTTTTAGTTAAAACACACAAATTATGCCAACATATAGTTCATTATTTATGATTATGGTCAATTATGACAGTAAATGATTCGTTACGTACTTTACTGATTTTTTTTTAAATTTTTTTTTAAACTTATATGCATTTTAAAGGTGGCCTTACACATTTTTGTAGATTTGTTACGTAATTAAGTAATTCTTTTACGCCATAGTTAGTGGGTTTTTTTTAGTTAAAACACACAAGATTATGCCAAAGTATAGTTCATTATGTATGATTATGCTGAGTTATGACACTTAATGATTTGTCATGTACTTTAATAATGTTTTTCTAATTTTTTTGAACTTTTACACATTTTAATGGTGGTGTTATGTATTTTTATGGATTCGTTACACAATTTCGTAGTCTTCTACGCCAAAGCTAGTAGTTTTTCGAGTTAAAACACACAAGTTATGCCAAAGTATGGTTTATTATTTATGATTATGTTGAGTTATGACACTTAATGATCCGCTATGTACTTTATTGATTTTTTCTAATTTTTTAAAACTTTTACGCATATTGATGGTAATGTTATGCATTTTTTGTGGATTTGTTACAAAGTTTTATAGTTCTATTATGTCGTACTTAGTAATTTTTTTAGTTAAAACACACAAGTTATGCTAAAATGTAGTTCATTATTTATGATTATGGTGAATTACGACAGTTAATGATTCGTTATGTACTTTAATGATTTTTTTCTTTTTTTTTTTAATTTTTACACATTTTGATGGTGGCGTTATGCATTTTTGTAGATTCGTTACACAATTTTGTAATTATTTTACACCATAGTTAGTATTTTTTTGAGTAAAAATACAAAATTCATGCCAAAGTATAGTTCATTATTTATAATTCATAGTTACGACACTTAATAATCCGTTACGTACTTTAATGATTTTTTTGTAATTTTTTTTTAGGCATTTTAATGGTGGCACTATGAATTTTTATAGATTCGTTATGCAATTTTGTAGTTCTTTTACGCCATAGCTAGTGGTTTTTCGAGTTAAAATACAAAAGTTATGCCAAAGTATAGTTTATTATTTGCGATGATGTTGAGTTATGACACTTAATGATCCGTTACACACTTCGTTGAATTTTTTCAATTTTTTTTTAACTTTAAAGCATATTAATGGTAACGTTATGCCTTTTTTTTTTTTTTTGGATTCATTATGAAATTTCATAGTTCTTTTATGCCGTACCTAGTGGTTGTTTTAGTTAAAACACGCACGTTATGCTAAAATATAATTCATTATTTATGATTATAGTGAATTACGACAGTTAATGATCTGTTACGTACTTTAATAAAAAAAAATTAACTTTTACTCATATTAATGGTTGGATTATGTATTTTTTGTGAATTCATTACGAAATTTTATAGTTCTATTACACCGTACTTAGTGGTTTTTTTAGTTAAAACACACAAATTGTGCTGCAGTATAGTTCATTACGACATTTAATGATTTGTTACATAATTAAATGAAATCATAATTAAATGGTTTTGTTCTTCTTTTTTTTTTATTTTTTAAATTTTTAAGCAAATTAATGGTAGTGTTACTTATTTTTATAGATTAGTTATGAAATTTTGTAATTCTATTACGCTATAACTAATATAATTTATTATTTTAATATTGGTGACCTGCTTACTAACCTTCTAAACAGGTTATCTTCAAAATAATTTATGCACTAGAACCACATATATATATATATAATAAAAACCGTAAAATTACATAATTAGTATCACAAATATATATATAAACATTGCATACCATATGCATTACACACTTAAGAAAAATCCATATATATGAACCTAATTTATCTTTGAGTAAGTTAACTCGTTGAGTTGATGGCGATATGAGGAAATTCACAAATTTGCACTTGAAAACATGCCATGTGCATCACTTGCGAATTTTTTATGCAATTCCTTAACTCTTTTTATTAATTAGACTAAATTGAGATAATATAAAAATTTAAGGATAAAATCAAAAGGCATTAGAATGTAATTTACCCTATGGAAATATGTTAATTTGATAGCATGCTGGTGGGGAGGCTTCATAAGAAACTTAGTTCAACAAAAAAATTCGGATATTCATGACAAGCATAGAAAGCTATGCTACTTTGACTAAATACTCACATAAATATCTAAAAACATAATTATATTGAGAATATAAATAATAAAATTATTCTTAACTTATTATTTATATCCTTTACGTGGATTATATATATTTTAGGCGTTTTTAGTTAAGCGGTTCGTTAGAAATCAACTGGTAAGAATGTTTTAATGTCAAAAATCAATACCAATGGGGAAAAAAATGCATTGGTACTAAGCTTAGGTTCCTTCATTGTGGTTCATGTGTGTTATTCTCATCAAACAGAAGACATATGAAACTTTTTATGCCGTTGCAAAGGAAAGATTTGAAATTTGCAAAACATGAGAAGAATGGTGATAAAAATAAGAAAAAAAATTGGTCATAAGTTCACTTTTATGGGTGTATATGACACTGTTGGTTTGTTATGGTTTTAAAGATATAGTTAATGAAATATATTGGTGAGAAGTATAAGTCATTATTTTAAAGGAAAAATTAAGGATCATGAAAATTTTGTCATGAAAATGATCATGAAAAATGTATGTTCCTTGGATTACTTTGATTAGTGTGTGGTGTTTTATTCTAAGTGTAATCCAAGGGTCACAAAGCTTTCATGATTATTTTCATAAAAAAAATTTCATGATACCTAACATTGCTGTTATTTTAAAGGATGTTTTTTCTTCCATTTCTATTCGTGTACTTTTTATATCTCTACTTTCCCTTTATATTCTCACATACTACTTGTTATCATCCATCGTCGCAACTAAGTCACCGGAAAGTTGTTATCACTAGAAAAGTCATTGGCTATTGACGACGATGGTGAATAGATAAGTGAACAACTAAACAGATAGATAGATACATAGACAAATAAATAAAAATAATATGATATTTCAAATTATTGTTTTGCTTTTAGACAAAAAAGAATAGACCAAAAGTTTTAAATTCAACAGCTAACCAAAGTACCCTTAAAAAAAAAAAGAAAAAAAGGTCACTATCTCTCCGACCAAATGAACAAATTATCGTCATGCAAGCAAAATAAATAAATAATAAATAACAAATAAAAATATGAAAACAAATGTTAATGAATGTACATGTTGTTATGGTCCCAAACTAAATAATGGAGTGTAAAATTTTTTTGAATAATTTATATTCTGTTTTTGTATATTATTTAGTATTTTATCTATTTATGAGCTGTCCATTTCGTTTTCATCCTCTGCTGGTGGTGGTGGGGACAAGCGAAGGTTGATATTTGATATACTCAATTATATCCAAATCATTGTCTTTCATGATTGATTCATCAAATCTGATATGCATGTGGTCCGACCTTGATCCTTGTATGTATATTAGGGTCTCCTATAAATAATGTAATGTTTATGTTTATTTTAGTTGTAGCATGATTGTAACATCACACACACACACACATATATATATATATAGTATTTTTCGTTTTTTTATGTGAAACATTTTAAAAGCTTATTTTTTTAAAAATTCATATCAACATGTCTTTTTTATTTACATATAAAGTTCTACACAAATTTAATTTTAATTATAATAACTAATTTTATATGGATTTTGTACGGGGAGTTAATATTCTTTACTTCCATACTCCTTGCGACCAAGCTCTGTATTGCTCCAAACCCTTCTGGTAGTCAAGTTAGTACCCTTAGAGAGAGAAGTAAAGGACTAAAGCAAGGATAACTCAGAGTATGGAAAAATTGCAAATCTTTTGCATGGAGGCATCGCGGGTTTATATAGTTTGTGCGTACACTACTTTGCTCAACCTTTCTTGGACACGTGGATGTACTATCCTCTCTTTTCCTTACACGTGTGCATGTCAATACTGCCAAACAACATTAGCTAAACCTCCAAACGGTATTGACGCATACGATTGGCGGGTTTTCCTCCTCGCGCTCCAATTGGGCAACGTAGTTCTTGCCCACCGAGCTAACCTTAGCTCGGTTCAACTTCAACATTCCCAGAGTCAAACTCTTCCTTGCAAGGTCGCAACGCGGGGCTCAATGTTGCCCAGTTCGCCACGTGAGCTTGTAGCTCGGCCACACTACATTTAGCCCTTTATAGTGCAAACTTACTGCTCGGTTGAACTATGTGTAACCCTTCACGACGAAACTCATTGCCTGGCCAAGAATCCTTTCTTGGCCACGCCATCAGACCGGTCTGACCTTTGGGCACCGATCTAACTGACCCGCGATCTCTTCCTCGGTTTAAGATCGCGCTATCTAACCTGGCCCACGATTCAAGGCCACCATTAACCTTAGCTCCGAATTCCGTGATCTTCGTAGCCTGGTTGGTCGATTGAGAACATGGCCCATGCTAGATTCTGCTCAGCCCAATTGTTCAACACAAATTCCCCTCCCAATTATCCCTTAATTCTGTCTGCTTTAGCATGACCAAGATTACTCCTTCTGGCTGACCTAACCTTGTCAGGTTTCTGAAGCTAGCTCGGCTAAAGCTCGCCACAACCTGACCCTTTCACCTACCTTGCTGACACCTCGTCATTTTAATGCCACGTGGCACATCCTCAATGGATCCGTGCGACCACTCATCTGTCATACAAAAATCCATAAAATTCAAATTATGTCACCTCTTCATTCACAGCATATATATATATATATATAACCAATACACATGAACTGTCCCACATTGTTCGTCTTCCTCTTTAGGCGAAACCTTTGTGTCTAAAGCACCATCTTCTCGATTTCTAACATATTCCCCCCAAACCGAAGCCTTTACTTGCACTATTCAAGTCGTGTTCTTTGTCAAAGCGTCTCCACCGACTGGACCTGCGATCGTTGTCCCAAATCGTGAGTTATTCTAACCTTAAAACCTCCTTCATTATAGTTCATGATGTTCTTCGTGTTTTTGGGCCTCAAGCTTGACATTTATGCACTAAAATGGGGTAGTTTGCACAGTTTAATCCTTAATGTTTGAATGAGACATGATCTAAAATTGATTTAGGAGGTTAAACGGCCCTTAATCTTCCATCTCAGTGTGCACAATCACTTTCCAATATGAACACCATAAGACTTGAGAAAAACTGGGCTGAAACCCAGTTTTGATCTAAAATTTGAATTCGACTGAGCAAACTCTGTGTTTGTGACTTTGTGAGGAGCAGATCAAGCAATAAATATCGATCTAGAATTTATTTAACCGCACAACTGAGCTAACGGTCAACATAGTTGCACGACTGAACTAAAACGTCTAACCGAGCTATAATCCAACTCTGTTAAGGTGACCAAGCTAATATCCAGCTCGATTTTGGGCGACTGAGCCAATATCCAACTTGCTTGCAATTAACTGTGCAAATCCCACGCGTCTACATGACTGAGCTAAAATCCAACTTAACTGCACTTATTAGAGTGACTGTGCTAACACTTGCACAGGCACTTAACCTTGGTTTTTCACCGTACAAAATTTTAGGAGACTAGGCACACCAACACAACTAGCGCCCTCAAAGGCTAAGCAGTCTATGTTCATAACTAGGCCAACATGTTCTGTTGAGCAAACCACACCGAGTTCTATTGGGCGTTATCGCTTCCTGGTAAACATGCCGAGTGGACTAGCCGAGTTTTGCATGGATTACAGCATTCTGGTGGATGTTCACTTCGAATTAGGCAAGGAAGATATTCTCACCTGGGCAGGGAGGATGCATGCCCCTTTACCATGCTGTCAATAGTAGAGGGGGGGCTCCGCTTCCCAAAGCAACCCTTAATTCGCAAGTTCCTAAAATGGACCATGTTGTGCGGATAATAAATGTAGTTGTCGAGCTAAACCATCGGCTAAACTTGAATCTCGGCTAGGCCGAGATATTATGCCAATACACGCTCGGTCGAACAAGCAATGGCTTTAACTGGTACTTAAAAATAAGGATAGGCCGCGAACGCTTAGTGACTGGTACACCGAACAAAGACTTGCACGACAATGACTTTTCTAGGTAACCAGCAACTAAAGATAACGGCACAACAAGTAAGCTGAACTCAATAGCCAATCAAATTATTTTCACTTGTTGTTCCGAGCTAACTAATCCTTTTCCACAAATATCGCTAAGCTACAAGCCTTGTATCCTTATCCAAATGAAGATGCAGTGAAGGTCGTGCTATGATGCAAGAAACGTGATTGCCACAATCTTCTCAGTTATGAGCCAACCTACTTATATTTGGCAAAGTGCAAAAGCAAAGTCATTGATTTCCTAGAAGAACCTTCCCCTCCACCAAATCCAACCCTTCCAAACGTTCCCCTAATCTGCTTAACCGAGGAGGAAGAGATAGCGAAGATGAACAAGATCAAGAATCTCATTGATGCTGCCTCTTCTAAGATGGAATCCAGCTCATCACCGTCCGTGCAAGCAACCAGGCATTGTTCAAGGAGAATGTTAGCCTTGGCTACCATCGTCATCTAATCCACCAGTTCATAATCACACTAGACTAGCAAGAGGGCTTGTGCAACTGACCCCTCTACTAAATTGGTAACCGAGCCAAGTATTAAATAGTCGATCGAAGAAGTCAAGCTCGCACCCGCCTGGTAGCCCAAGTTGAAGCACTAAGGAAAAGTTATCCCAACAAATGCCTCTATCAATGAGGACAAAGAACATCTCATTACCTTTGATCTATCAAAGGCACAATTGTTTCCAACCGACATGACATGAAGCGACCACATTTCAGATACCCAAATGGTCAAATCTGCGGTGAAGTCCATGCCCAGGGTAAGTGTTTACTCTCAAAGTTGAAATTTTTTCACGGTTTTAGTTGCTAATTATTTTGCAATTTTGGCAAGCGATCCAGAAGTCCCATATTGTCATGGATCGAGTTGTCAAGCTTTGTCAGAAGGTGACTGATAGGACCGTGCAAGGAAATTTCTGGAGACAGAGCTGGGGCGAGCTAATGCTTTGTTAGAGATGGCTAACGTTGACAATGCCAAACTCCTCGATCAACTTGCTAGCGCCAAGCAAGATAAGGAGGCAGCACCGGCCAAGCTAGAAAAGCTGAAGAAAAAGAAATTCAATGTTAAGCAAACTGCTGAAGACAAGGGCTTCAAAAAAGCCGATGACAGCTACACCAAGCAAGTTGATGCCACCAAGGACATCTTTTTCCAGTCCACCTGGAAAGAGGCACGTGAGAAGCTTGGGCATGAGCCAAACACCGAGATACTCACCACTCCTCCCACCCACTTCTTGCCGAACTACATCACCTCTTATGCCGAAGAGATCTTCAAGGCATTACAAGAGGAAGATGAGGAAACTGAGGAGAAGGATGAAGCTGCACAGAAAGAGCTCGGTGGGGACAAGGAGACAGTGGCTGAACAAGAGAACTTTACGACCAGAGACAATTTTGCTAACGATCTATCTCCATTAGTTTAACTATTTTTTCTTTTTCCTTTTTTCCAACCGTGTAACCGGGCTAGCTACCCCTACTCTTGTACTTGGATATTCAATCAATGAAAATTTCACAAACTTTTTGCTATCTGTGATTCCAAAGTCATGCATGCTTTACCTTAAGCCGAGCAAAAATAGTTCGGCATAAGCCCATATAATGAATTAAGCACTTAACGTAAATTGGCAGAGCAGAAATAGCTCAGCAAGAATCTTTTAAGATGAACGAACATCTTAATCTTGCCAAGCAAAAAAATAGCTCGGTAAAAAGCTATTAAGTTGAACCATTAACTCATCTTGCTAAGCAAAACCAGCTCAATAAAGGACTTTGAGTTGAATAAAACATCAACTTGTCTTACCGACCAAAACCAGCTCAGTTAGGAACTTGAGTTGAACATTAACTCATCTGGCCGAACAAAACCAACACAACAAGGGACTTTGAGTTAAACAAAACATCAACTCATCTTGCCAAGCAAAACCAGCTCAATAAGGAACTTTGAGTTGAACAAAGCATTAACTCATCTTGTCGAGCTTGCCAAGCAAGACCAACTCGGCAAGGAACTTTGAGTTGAACAAAACATGAACCCGTCTTGCTGAGCAAAACTAGCTCGGTTAGGAACTTTGAGTTGAACAAAATATCAACTCATCTTGCCAAGCAAAACCAACTCAGCACAAAACTTTGTGTTGAACAAAACATCAACTCATCTTGCAAAGAAAAACTAGCTCGGCAAAGACCTTTGAGTTGAACAAAACATCAACTTGTCTTGTCAAATAAAACCAGCTTGGCAAGGAACTTTAAGTTAAGCAAAACATCAACTCGTCTTGCTAAGCAAAATCAGCCCAACAACAAGTGGTTTGGTAACTTATTACCCCTTGACCGCAGTATTACGTTAGACAAAAGAATGCGAAAATACGATAGTTTCCACGTGAAATAAATTGTTATTTCCATTACATTGATAGACTTGCATCAAAAGTTGGGGAAATTACATCATAAAGTGGGGGGGATTACATTAAGACTGGAACTAAAAGTAAAATAACTTCATATTTGTTGTGTTCCACAGTTAGGGTATGGCTTGGTCATTCAAATCTTCCAAGTAGTATGCCCTTTTGCCTGCCAGACAGGTGATCTTGGAAGGTCCTTCCCAATTTGCCCCTAGTTTTCCTTTGCCCGGCACTTGGGTGTTGCCCATCACTTTACACAAGACCCAATTCCCAATTTTGAATTATCTGGGATGAAACTTCTTGTTATACTTCCTAGACAACTCTTATTGATATACCACGATGTGAACTAGTGCTTTTTCTATCTGCTCTTCCACGATGTCCAATTCTAGAGCAATGGCTTTCCCATTTAAGTCCAGTTCAAAATTCTTGCTTCTGATGGTTGCCATGCCAATTTTGAGCGGGATGACTACCTCCATGCCATAAACTAAGGCAAAAGGTGTCTCCCTGATTGATCGTCTTCGCGTTGTTTGGTAAGCCCAAAAGACATTAGGAAGTTCATCGATCCATTTTCCCTTTGTTTTGTCTAGCCTTTTCTTTAAACAATCAAGAATGGTCTTGTTTGATGTTTCGGCTTGGCCATTTAACTAGGGGTACGCCGGCGTGGAATTGTAAAATTCTATCGTCAATTCTTCGTAAAATCCTCTGAAGAGCTTCCTATCAAACTACGTGCCATTGTCTGAGATCAAGGCTTTTGGAACCCCGAGCCACGTTATCACATTTTGCCAAACAAACCTCTTCACATATTTTTCTTTGATGGAAGCTAAGGGTTCAGCTTCCACCCATTTGGTGAAATAGTCTGTGGCTGTAATGAAAAACTTAAGGTTGCCCAGTGCTGTTGGAAGAGGGCCTAAGGCTTGTCAATGAAAGGAGTTCTCTAGCTAGTTGGTGGATTTGGTGCGCAAATTTCTGGCACATGTATAGCCACTAGTATCCTTAAGACATTGCATGGTATGCCAACGATTTTCCTCTCATTGTCACTGTCGCAAATTCCTTCATGGATTCCAAACAAAAAGGTATCGACCTTACTAGGGTGGATGCATTTGAGGAATGGTCCGTGGAAGATTTTTTGTATGACACCCTGGACGGAGAGAGCCAAAAGCGTTAAGACTTAGCCCAGATTTTGTTTATTTCTTTCTTATCAGTTGGCAAAATTATGTCCTTCAAAAAGATTATTATGAAGTCCATCTAAGAAGGCCCTAACTTGGCACAAAGCACTTCTGCCTCTTCTGGTTCTTCGATGTTAGGCCTATGCAGGAATTCTATATGTAAAGGACTAGGCATGGACTTGTCTACCATGGAAGCCAAACCGGCCAGCTCATCTGCTTGACTGTTCCCTTCGCGACCAATTTGTTCAACTCTAATTGCTAAAAACTTCTTGAGTTCCTCCCTCACCAAGGTCTGGTACTTGGCCATTATGTTGTCCTTGGCCTCGTATTCTCCAGATAGTTGGTTAACAACGAGCTTGGAATTGCTATAAACCAACAGCTTTTAGCCAGAGTGCACTCTTTAGCCTGGCTAGCAACGCCTCGTACTCAGCCTTGTTGTTTGACACTGGGAACACAACTATGATTGAATGTTCAATGGTCAAACTATCTAGCGAGATCAAAACAATGCGCAGTCTGGCACCATGTCTATTTGAAGTGCCATCGATAAAAAGTTTCCACATTTTCCCTACAAACAATTTCTAGCATTCTGAGGGGTCTTGAGATCTTTGAAGTTCCAAACTCTCTTTATCTTTATTGTTCGGTGTACCTAGCTACGCGGCTGTATCTTTGCTTGGCGGCTCTACTATTTTCGTTTCAGGCGTGCTGTCATTGACTGTAACTCACATGGTTGCCTCACCTCTCTCCCCCAGCGATGGGTCATTGGGTCCAACAGGTTGTCCTGCTATTTCCAAACCCACCAACGCATTATTGTGTTCTAGTTACAGTCGTTTTTCAATTAGTAGACTAGCTGTCGGGGATGCAACTTCTACAATGCTTACCCCGCTTTGTTCAGCTGGTTGGGTGGGATTGGTTAAAGGGGTAATAGGCTGCGCAATTTTCGCGGCACCCACCCTTATTTGTCCAGTTGCGTCAGTAAGATCCATCGAGAAAATTGGATGAGTCCCCAATGTGAATTATGTGATAAAGTCGGCCAACACTTGGGTTTTTATGGCGATTCTACGTTGAAACTTAATGTCAAACTACCCTAATTCAACTGCCCAGTTCAGAATCCGACCGAAGAAGTCTACCCTCTCAAATAAGGCCTTTAATGGGAATTCTGTTAGCACAATGATTATGTGGGCGTGAAAATAATGCGTCAGCTTTCTAGAAGCCATCATTAGTGCCAAGGCAAGCTTCTCCAACGGCAAGTATCTTGACTTTGCTGGGAGCATTGTTTTTCTCAAATAGAAGATGGAGAGGTGTTGTATGCCTTCGGCCCTAACGAGCACTGCACTAATGGTGTGCTAAGAGACAGCCAAATAGAGGAAAAGCTTTTCATCCGGCTTCGACGTTACAAGGAGTGGAGAAGATGATAAGTATGCTTTCAGATCCTCCAACGCTCGGTCGCACTCCTCATCCAATGAAAATTTTGATTTTATTACTTAAAAGAAAGGGCGGCAATAATCTAATGACCAATTTATGAATCTATTAAGCGAGGTTACCATTCCGTTAAGATACTGCACATCCTTTGCTAAGTTTGGCCGTTTCAACTCTTATATGGCCCTAATTTGGGATAGGTCTACCTCAATTCCACGATTAGTGACTAAAAAGCCCAGAAACTTTCCAGATCCCACACCAAAAGCGCACTTTGACACGTTAAGTCACAATTTGTGCCACTTAAGAATGGAAAACATCTCAGGTAGGTCAGTTAAGTGATCAGCCTTACATTTTCTTTTGACGACCATATCGTCAATGTATGCCTCCATAGTTCAGCCAAGTAGAGGGGTGAACATCTTGGTAATCATTCTCTGGAAAGTGGCCCTAGCGTTCTTCAGCCTGAAGGGCATGACCTTGTAGCAGAATAACCCCCTTGGAGTTGTGAAAGAGGTAACTTCTCAGTCCGGCATATACATGGCAATCTAGTGATAGCCGCGGTAAGCATCTAGGAAACTAAGTCTCTTGTGTCCGGCCACAAGGTCTACCAATTGATCGATTTTTGATAATGGGAAGCTATCTTTGAGGCAAGCTCTGTTGACAATCTTGTAATCAACATAGACTCGTCGTTTTTCATTCCTCTTGAACAATACTATCGTGTTGGAAATTGTAGACACCCCATTTTTTACCGCCCTTAAGACTTGGGCGCCACTGATTGATCACTCAATGATGAAAGTTATGCTATGCAAACGTTCGATTTCTTCAGCAAAAAGAGCTCTAAATCCCAACCTTACACCCCATTTTCGACCAAAACTATTTTGACCAAAACAATTTTAGACCTTAAAACTCTCTCTTTCAAAATATTTTGAAAAAGCTTCTACGATATTCCGAGGCTCGTATTTCATTTAAGAGCTGCACTTTTTAGTAAAACGAGTAAGGACAAAGTGGAAATAAATGGAAGAGATGTGAACTCTTTCAAAAATCTTTTAAAACATCTTATTTAGAGGTTTGGAGTTGAAGAAAATAAGAGTGGAGGGAAGAAAATTAGTTGGGGAAGTGGTTGAGCTTGAAACCATTAAGGGAAAACCGGGCAGCCTCACTAAATCAGGCCTATCCTTTTGTACATTTGGACTTTAGTTATGAGGCCACCACCACTGGAAAGTGGACTTCTGGGGATCCATTTTAGACTCAAGAATCTCCTAAAGCCTAGTTTGGATGAGGGAGATATGGCTGTTTGAAGTTAGGTATCAATTCAATTAAGACAAAACTAAGCAACTTTCACTAAAATAGGCATATCTCTTTGCAGACTTATAAATTAGATATGAGGCTGCCACCATTGGAAAGTAGACTTCTGGGGCTTCAATTTAGACTCAAGAATGACCTAAAATCAAGTCCGGATGAGGGAGATATGCCTAGGCCTAGAAGTAGATTTTTCTTGTGGCTGGCAGATAGCTGGCAATCACCATTTGTGGATGGCCAGCTACCACTTCTGGCCTGCTGGCCACCTTCCGGTCACTAATGTCCATGCTGGCCACAAGCCGGCCACTGGTGACCAAAAATAGATTTTTTTACAGATATTTTCCTCCAGTTGTTTCCACACTACTCCAGCTGTTTCTGAATAGATATTTTCGACCAAAGCTCATGTTTTCTATATATACATGACCGAGCTCTCATATTTCAAGGTTAGAAAAGTTTCGGAGTTAAAATTCTCTCTAAAATTCTCTCTCTCTCTATAATTCTCTCTCTTTTACAACTTGCATAGCCTATGCCCAAACACTCTAAACTAAACCTAGTGAACTTCTTGCTGAGATAATTTGAGTTTGAATTTGAGCTCTTGAAGCACTTGAGAGTGTGAAATGGGTGTCTTTTGACTAAAGGGTTCATTCCTCTTCAAGAGGTATACTTTCTCTTGCCTTTGTACCATCTTTATACCATTTGTTTTTCATATTTTCTTGCTATTTTTAAGCTCTTTAAAACCTATTTTTATGGGCTGAAACTTGTGGTTTAAGGCTATTAAAGGTAGAGGGGTTAACCACCCTTCTTTATACCTTGTTTCCTTAGCCTTTCCACTTGTGCTTCCCATTCTTTCATCAACTTTTTTTAAGCTTTTTACCACTAATTTTTAGAGGTTTTCAAAGGCTAAAAAAGTGGTTTTGAAGTCCCAAAAATGGAGGGGTTAGCCACCCCTCCTTTGGTTTGTTTACTTGCTTGAATTGCTCCATGTTTTTGTCTTCATTCTACCACATTTTTTGTACTGTTTTGGATTGTAAAAACTCTCCATTTTTGGGCTAAAAGTTGGGTTTTAAGGCCATTAAAGGTTGAAGGGTGGTTCACCCTTCTTTGTAGCTTGTTTTAGAGGCCTTTACCCTTGCGTTTCCCATCCTTTTACTATTTGTTTTTGAGCTTTTAAACAAATTTTAGAGTTATTTCAGTGGCTGAAAACACTTTTTGAAGTCCAAAATTAGAGGGGTTAGCCTCCCCTCCTTGTATCTTGCTTACTAGCCTAGTTAGTGCTATGTTTTAACATGTTAATCTAGCTTTTTTTAGCTCAAGTCTAGCATTTTTAGGTCATATTTTGGATTGTTTCAACTCTGTTTTTGGTTGGTTATTGCATTTGAGTCTTATATTCAGAGTTGTAGGGTAATAGTCCTCACATTCTTGGTGTTTTAGGCCTTTAAACACCACTTGTTTGAGTTGATTGCATGTTTTTAGTGCTTTTTACGCTTAAATTCAGCACTAATCATCTCTGCAACCTCCCTCCTTTCTTGGCTTTTCATTTTTCTTTGAAAGTGGTTTCAAGTCATTGGTGTGCTTAAGTGTGAAATTCAGGTTTCATACTTAATGGTTTAATCCCCTAGGAGGTTCATTACCAACGGTATGATGCTTCTTTCATACCCAAAGTAACTTGTGTCTTCAACCTTCTTTCTATTAGAGGACTTTATTCACCTTTGGACTTAATCGGATTAAATTATGGTCGGTAAGTTAAAATGAGTAACTAAAACTTGGGACTAAAAGTGAGCAAGCTAATAACTTGTGTGTTGTGTGCTCAATCAGACGTTAATTGAACACAATCTTTTCGAGAGATATCTTGTGTGTTGTGTGCTAATAACTTTTGTGTTGTGTGCTCCCTCCTTTCCTTGGATTTGTTCATGAAAATGAGAGGTGAGCTGTGCAAACAATTTGTGAGAATACCCTCTTTTGCTCTGTTTGTCCTCTGTTACAACAAGATGAACCAGTGCATCAGTGGCCGACAGGCCACTATCCATGGCCGACAAGTGGCCGACAAGCTTTACCAGTGGCCAGCTGGCCACTGATGCAAATCTCAGCAGAGTGTTGCTAAGGTGCGGCAAAATTGTTCTGGAAGTGTTCAATTGTGCAAACAGAGGCTTTTCAGGAGTGAAACAAAGGTCTTTTCGAGAGATATCCGAGCGTGCGCATGCAAATCTTCCATTTCCCGGGCAGAGTAGTGGCAGAATAGTTGAATACTTTAATTACCTGCATTTTTGCATTTGTGTTGTAATTATTTAATTAGTTAGCTTACTGGCTAGTTAGTTAAATTCAAAGTGTTGTAATAATTAGTTAATTAATTTAGCTATTTATTCGGTTTGTAATAATTAGCTTAATTAGCTTAGCTTTATTCATTTGGACTCTCCTTTGTGAGAGCGTATTGTAATAATGTGTTTATCTTCCAACCCCACGTCTTTCTCCTTTTTATTTAATTGCTTTTGATGGTTAGATTAGGGACATATTTTAATTACCATACCCTATGCTTGCATTCATTCATCTTGTATGGCATGCACCGATGCTCGTTCATCATTCTAACTGCATTGTTGTTTAAATACATTTATTGAATACGTGCGTAGACCGCATGCTATTTAAATTAATTCATATGCCATGCTTAGTTGTCGAGCCTAGTAATTGCATATCGCATGCGTTGCATTAGACATTTTGTATAGTTAGGAATCATGCATTTTTTCTGACTTTTTGTTTATCTTAGCTTAGAGTGCTAGGTGAGTTTTAATTCTTTAGCATACTTGCATGAGTGTAAGTGATTGCATGTCCACCATGCTTGCCATGAGGCTAAGTGCTTAATTGCTATAACTACTTGAATGCCTGTGGATGAAAGCTTGTTGCTTGAATTGGGATAATTCAATAAATGTACTTTTAAGCCCACTATGTCTAGTGGCAAATTCACAACTTTAAGCCCACTTGAAGTGGTAAAATAAACCCTTTAAAAAAAAAAAAAAAACATGAAATTGAATTATTCCAATTCGGGCAGACTAGTCTATACTGGCTTGTGCGTATCACATAGTAATGCCAGCCTAAAAACCGGAACAAGAGCATAAAATGTTGATAAAAATCATAACATGATTAGTAGATACCGATCTTTGATCGGGTTAGCGGGGTGCTCAATTCATGACCTTCCCCTCTCGTACAAAAGTTCCCGAGCCGAGGCAACTTTGGTGATGACGGACACATGGCCTTTGGCATGAGTCATGGGTTTCCTAAATTTCCCCAAAATAAAATATTTAGGTGGTGACTCTATATCTGGCAAAGCAGTCTAATTTTGGCATTTTTTATTCAAAATCGATTTTCCAAAAGACTTGTCGGATTTGGACTCTTTGGTGTTTATTAATTTCACATTGCACTTGTGAGATTATATTCAGAACCACGGGAGTCTGAACTGTAGGGCTTCTTTCAAACTTCCGAAAGGGGGCGCGAAAAAGTCGAGACACATTTTTTGGCGACTCTGCTGGGGATTTAGAGAACTTGACTCGAACTCATGATATGAAATTTTATTTACACTTATATGTTTCTTTGCATTGGTGCGCCTAAGTCACTGTGTTTGCCATCTGCTATTCTTAGACGGTTTGCCGGAGGCTTGCCTAAAAAGCTTGCCAAAAGGCTGACCGGTCACGGGCTCTACCACGATGGGAACACAACCCTTAGATCTGGACTGCCGCTGTACCGTTTGATCCGCCTTTCACTTCTCTGTGTTAGGTGTGAGAGGTCTATTAGGCAGTCTTGCTGAGGTACCCTTTTGACCATTTAACCTAGTTGCATATCGAAAAGCCATAGAGACTGTTCCAAACTAGAACAGGATGCTCTCCCATGTACAGGATGATGTGACGCTGCTTGTTTCAATAGTAAAGCCGTAGATCACTCGAAAGCTAGGATAGGGAAACCCTAAACCTCTCATAGGGGTGTTTTGAATGCTTTTGTGCAAAATGTGAACTCTTTGGGAATGTATGATGCAATCTTAGGAGAGTCATCTTGAGGCGATTCCTTTCAACCTTGAGGGTCATATCAAAATCAGAATTTGGGTCAAAATCCAGGGGTCTGTGTTTGATATGGTGGAAATATACCAGAACCAGAACCAGGGCCAAATTGTATCTTGCTTTGTTTTAACAAGCATATCCGGTATCTTGATCTGATGGGGCATTTTGTTTTTAATGCCAGGTTTGTTTGAGCCAGAGAAAGAGCAGTACCCAACTCAGCAAAGGCCAAGCCCAATCCAACCCGGAAAGCTTTAACCTATCACAATCCATCCAATCCTAGAAAAAAAAAAAAATAAATAAAATTATTTAGCAAAGGTCCAGTCTATCTGACCCCCAAAAGGCCAGCTCAGAAAAGATTCACCCACTACTAAAAGACCAATTCTAAAAAGCCCAATCCAGTCAAACCCATCTAGACTAATCCAGTTCAGATACATCAAGTGTAACCGGGTCAAAATCAGTCAGCTCTCAGCTTACACCCATCCATTTCCCCGATTGCCAACTCAGTAGACCAGTGATGGCTCAGAGTCCGGAAGAAGTTATGGCAATGATAGCGGCGTTAAACTAGGGAATTGCCATATAAGATGAGACCAATGCTAAAATGCAACGCCCATCTGGGGCATCTACTACACATCCAATCCTGGGCCCCTAGTCAAACTTTGACCCACCTCCGCCAACTAAAGATTTGCAGGGTCCAGATCATCGAGAAGGGTTAGCTCAAGCTCAAGTTTTCAGACACCTGGTGCAGCCTAACAAGGGGCTTTATCCTCTTGATATTAATGAGCTCGACCTAACCTTGTTAAAACTTGCTAACCTTGAAAAACAATTCAAAAAGGCACAGGGCCTTAATTGCATTCCCGATATTGAGGATGGGTACACCGAGGCTGTTGTAAGACTCCCAGACAGATTCAAAATGCCACATATTGACCGTTTCGACGAGTCTGGAGATCCTATGGTACATATCTGGCTTTTCTTGGACGTCCTGAAACCAATGCGTCTAACTAAGCCTTAGAAACTCTCTCTGTATGGAAGAACCCTGTCAGGCATAGCAGCCACTTGGTACACCAAGTTGGAGGATACAATGAAACAGAACTAGGTAAAGTTAGCTAAGGCATTTGTCAATCAGTACTCTTACAATACCCAACTTGAAATAACCACTTAAGACCTTGAAACAACCTACCAGAATCTTGAAGAGCCTTTTGTAGAATTTGTTGCAAGGTGGAGAACAAAGGCAGCACAGATGACAGATCGCCCTTCTGAGAGGGACCAAGTGCGGATAGTGGTGCAGAACCTTGAGCCTAATATGCTACAGAAGTTAATAGTTGCTCCATTATTCACTTTCAAAACTTTGCTTGACTTAGGGGTTCAGATTGAGAGCGTATTCAACAAAGGGATTATTCCCAAAACAAGCGAACTAACCAAGAGGGTGTTTTTCGGAAGTACCAATGCTAGCAGTAGCCTATTCCCAAACCCACTAAATCAATATCGTTGCCGCCACTAATCCTAAAACTACCAACACTTTTGCCAATGCCAACCCACAAACAGCCAGCCCAGCTCAAGCTCAGGGCAGAACTTTCACCACTCTCCATATGAGCTTAACCAGCACACTAAAAATCCTGACGGAAAGAGGGTATCTCAAAGCCCTTGATTCTCAACCTCTGCCTGACCCACTCCCTACCAAACATAACCCCACCAAGTACTGTGTGTACCATCAATAGCGCGGTCATGGCACCGATCGTTGCTACCATCTTCGTCGTGAGGTTCAGAATCTCATCAACAACCAGATAATAGCTTCACCTCAAGACCCCAATATTACCACCAACCCACTTCCCATCCATGACCGAATATCTCCTGCCCACCTTAACCTCATCCATATATTTCCATCTACCTTCAACTCCAACATATACATCACCCTGGCCTATTTACCCAAGCCTGAGGTGTTCAGTTCATAAAGTACTGATTTGTGCATGATGGATGCACCCAATCTGGTTCAGGTACACCAAGGGCACCAGACCACTATTGCTAAGATGTTGGGAATGATTGAAAACCTTTAAGAAACGGTAGCAGATTTAACATTTGGGGTTTCGATCCCGTCAAAAAGCTCCCTAATCTTGGGGAGAGCTGCAGTTGAAAAGGGCCAACCCGAAACTATCTCAAGTCTAGGTGATGACAGATTAACAACAAATGGGTCTCGCTTTGATGTAGCCACCCAATCCCTTGGCCAAGCAGAAGCAAGTGGCAAGAACAAAGCCAGGACAAGTATTGATCCCTATTTACAACTTCGGTGGGCTATCAGGACTTTGAAGATCAAAGGGTTGAACAAGTAGCAAGTGCTTGAAGTTGTTGCAAAGACTGTGGATAACACTTTTGTCGCTCAGGGTGAGAGCATTTTGAATTAGGAAGCAAACAATGAAAAGGGATGCTTTACTAGAAATACCCATCCTAATTCCAGTCCCAAGCCCATGAATACTCGATCAACACCCGCCGACCCATTTGCCAATGTTTCTAAACCTAGTGCTTCCTCCTCCCAAAATGAACCTTCACCTAACTCCATATGAGCCTAACCTGTGCATAGAAGGTACTGATGGAGAAAGGGTATCTCAAACCGCTCAATCCTCGACCTCTCCCTAATCCTCTTCCACCTACACACGACCCTACCCAATGTTGCACATTCCATCAGCAGTACGGTCACCATACTAACCGTTGCTTTCGCCTTCGCCATGAAATTCAAGACCTGATTGACAAAAAGGTCATCACCCCAACTGAAAGTCCCAAAGCTATCAATAACCATCTCCCTGACCACAATAGATTGCCATTCCATAACATAAAATCCATACAAAGCTTGCCACCAACCAACCATTACCCTAGGCAACACAGCATACCCGCTATTGTGCCCAAACCCACTCCGCTCATTCCTGAATCTTCTGATTTCGATCTGAGTAAAAGGAATAAAATCTTTGAAGAGATGGAAAGTTTACTCGATCTTGGTGAGTTCAAGCTTGATGAAGCAATGATGCCAGCACTGGTGGTTGGAATAATGAATCTCAATCTCAGCTAGGGGAATTGTCAAAAGCACACCGTCTGAACTAGGGGCATGGTGTGAAAAAAGAAATTATTTCAGTCAAGAAGATCTGTGGGGACAATGTAATTGTGAGATTCAATCTGTGAAACCCGACTTGAAAGTCGGAAAACAATCCTTCTAGGTGTGGATGTATATTGAATTAAAGGCAGGTCTGGACCTTCCCGTGGGCTACTTGAAGTTGTTTTTGAAATTCTGCAGATGGACTTAGAGAAGGAAAACCTCCTTTTGTCTCAAAAATGCTTATTTTGTTTTGAGTTGTGTCTTGCAAATAGTTGTGTTATGAGTTTTATTTTCTGTCTTTTCTTGCGTTGTTGCATCAGTTGAGTCTCTTTCTTTGAGTCACTCTCATGTACCTTCAGATCTGCATCTTTATAAGAAAGTGGGAGTCAAGTTTCTGATCATTTTATTGTGCGTATAGTGATGCATGTGTGACTTTTTACAAATAAAAAAAGGCTTTTAATTTGTTTTTGAATTTGTTTTCTGAATAAGATTCTGTTAATCAGCTCGAGTATTGAAAAGGATCCACTGAATGGTTTGAGTGAATTCTAACTTATCGGGGCAAAATCAATCATGCTTTCAAAAATTTTAAGCTATTTCTTTTGCAAAACTTGCGAAGATAGGTTCAGAATTGTACGTGGTATTTTACATTGTCCTGGGGATTCTCTTTGCCGTTAGGCAATCATTTTGGCAAGCACAAGGCAGTTTTCAGACCTTCAAGTACAAGGCGACTTTTAGACCTCACAAATCATAGAATTTCTCCCCTGCTGTTTCCATTATTTCAAAGAGAAAAAAAGGAAGGAAAAAAAAATACAAAAGAAAAAGAAGAAAAAAAAGAAAAGAAAAGGGAAAACAAGTTAACCATCAAGCCAGGGGCATTCATTAGAATGAAATCCAATCAACTAGGATCCATTGGAATGAAATCCAATCAACTGTGAGGAAGGGAACTTATGTCTGAATTCGGGGAAGCTGATACAAAGGTACCACATTGCGAGAAGAACCAATTCTGAAAATGGAGCGAAAAGAAAAGAAGAAGGCATGCATAAAAGAATGGAGAACCAAGCTCAAATCAAGGCAAAGCCAGTTCCAGTGTTAAGGCGAGAATGACTGTTGATCAAATTCACTGCAAGTGTTGTAACGCTAACCTTGAGAGGCTCGCTAGGCCAAAAACCTAAAAGGGCGACCTAGGCAAAAGTTAGAGCATGAAAAATGAGAAATCAAAAAAAAATAGAGCTCGCAAGGTTAAAAACCCGGAGGAGATGACTTTGGCAAAAGTTAGAGCGCTAAAAGAAGAGTGTTAACACCTAAGTGAACCTAAGCCATGAACTACATTGACCTGATTCCCATTCTTGGGATACGTAGGCAACTTCATCCTGAAGTTCGGTCTCAATTATATTCATCTTATTCATCTCAACCTGATCATCTTGCCCAATTCACGTCGTCAGCTTCGCATCAATCCATGAGCTACATCGACTGTTGTGCATATCACATACTTGCATTAAGTAAGAAAGAACTAGCTTAAATCAACAAGTGGAGCAATTTTCAATACTTGAACTTATCAGTAGAATCTTTATTTTGAGTGCAAAAAAAAAAAAAAAAAGGAATCGAAACTCAAGTTTTTGCGAAATTGATTTCTAAAAGGGAACATAAGTAAAACTAGGGGCACTATGAATGATCAATTACCTTGAGTCTTTTTATGCTTTTGGGTCAGTTGTGAATTCAATTGTGTCGTGCCTGGTATTTGTTTCAGTCTGCGCTCTTCATCGAGTCAACATAACGTGTCTGTTGCTCAAAAGCGCTATTCATCAAGTCACCATAGCATGTATGTCTATCGAAAGCGCTCTTCATCGAGTCACCATAGCATGTCTGTCACTCAAAGTTTGACAGAGTGGCATGGTCAAAAGTCTATACACGAATGTTCGCTCCAAACTCAAAAACAAGTCCATGTGTGGAATTCATAAATAAACTGAGAATGCCCATACACAGGGATATGCATTCATAATCGGTGTATATGAGGAATCTATCACTGCTTCGGAGGGGACTGGAGTAAATTCTCAACATGTTGGAGCAGAAGATAAGCATGAGTCTGATAGGTTGACAACTATTCTAGGATCTGATGGTCCCCATCGCACGTGCCTGTATAATCTTGAAAAGAGTGGCCAATGGCTAGACACTAGGGGCAATTGTCAGTACATCTGATCGGGTCATCCATCGAACAAGGGGCATGAACGCAACTGGTGGCCAATGACTGGACACTAGGGGTAATTTTCAGTGTATCTGATTGGGCCATCAATTGAACAAAGGGGAATGAACCTAACCTTTCTCTCTATCTGCTCAGAGACCTTTGTTGGGCACTTTTCCCTGGATTAGGGTGGGCTCACCCCTATGATGATTCTGATATGATTCAGCTTTCGAAAGTTGTCTTCGACCATTTCAAGACTCTCTGGGGATTGCCATCTTCCCTCTGATTAATACATGTGCTTTGGATTATGCATGCATGCTCATAAACTCTGGTTGGGTTGAACTGCTCGATTGGTTGCACTTGCTTGACTTTGTTCTGCACTTAACAGAGTATTGTCGAGTTGTTTCTCTTTGTGTTACATTTTAATGAGTTGTGAAAAGTTGTCCTACACTCATTCTGCATACCTTTCAAATTGTTTCGCACTATTTTGTGCACCTACATCGCGCTATTTTGTGCACCCATATAACACTGTTTTGTACATTCATCTTATATTTCACATTTGATCGCACTATCTTGTGCATTTTATCTTACATCGCACTATTTTGTGCATTGCATAGCACTATCTTGTGCATTTCATCTTCCATTGCACTATCTTGTGCATTTTGCATTACATCTCACTATCTTGTGCATCGTGTGCATTTTGTATTACATTGCACTATCTTATGCATTGCATAGCACTGTCTTGAGCATTTCACCCTACATCGCACTATGTTGTGCATTACATCGCACTATCTTGTGCATTACATCGCACTATCTTGTGCAATTCATCTTACATCGCACTATCTTATGCATTGCATAACACTGTCTTATGCATTTCATCTTACATCGCACTATCTTGTGCATTGTATAGCACTATCTTATGCATTTCACATTACATCGCACTATCTTGTGCATTTTATCTTATATCGCACTATTTTTTGTATTGCATAGCACTATGTAGACACCCCATTTTTGACCGACCTTAAGACTCAGACGTCACCGATTGAGCGCTTGGTGATGTTGCATATCGTGCTCGTTCAGAAGTCCCAGAGTCGCGGCCGTGCGCCCTGCCTCCGGACTTCCGAACTCTCTTCTGTGCCTTGCCTCGGTTTGCGAATCGGACTCCGTTTTCTCTATTTTCTTTCCTGAGGGGAGGGAGAGGTCCCGTAGACCATCTCTCAGTGGCCGTGGGCTACATTTCGTGGCCGTAGGCCATTTTGCCCATTTCGGAGCCCGGTTCCCGGTTTTCGGAGCCGTCAGGCCGTGTGCCTCGGTTCGGGACCACCCAACCATCTCCGATTCCTCCGGTTTTTGGCATGCATCTCATTTACTCCCTTTCGAGGGACACTGGGGTCTTAGATACCCACTTCGTGGCCAAACACCACTTTCGGTGCTTAACGGCCGGTTTTCGGGACCCCGAACCGCGCGGTTTGGCCCCCGAGCATTCGTTTTGCATCGGTTTTTGTTCATTTTTGGCAGGTACCTCTGTTTTATCATAACGAGGGACACTGGGGTCTTAGATACCCACTTCGTGGCCGAATGCCACTTTCGGTGCTTACAGCCTATTTTCGGGACCTCGAACTGCGTGTTTTGGTCCCCGAGCATTCGTTTTGCATCGGTTTTTGTTCATTTTTGGCAGGTACCTCTGTTTTATCATCAGGAAGATCACTGGAGGGTGGGAGGCTAGTAATTGTCCAAGCAACCTGTTATGCTCTTCCGGCGCCCCCCGGCGCCCGTTTTTCTCACTTCCGGGCTAATGTTGACCACCCTAGGGCCATTTTCTTCGAGCCAAAACCACATATTTGTGATGTACACACATGGGAGGACCCTAAAAACATATGGCCGGCCAGTAATTCTCATTGAACCTTTTGAACCCCTCTTTGAATTGGCCTATTCTCTCTCCTGTTTCAGAGTTGTCAAATTTGAACCACAGGGCCTTGTTGTACACACCTGGGAGGACACCATCATGTGGTGGCCGGCCAGCAAATCTTCACTTCATTTTTACCCCCTAGCCGGCCGGCCATGGGGGGTGGCCGGCCGGCCACCTCCAGAAAAAGCACTTGGCCGGCCATGCTCCTTGGGATGTGTTCCTTACAGCTATGCACTTTTTCCCCCAGAAAAGATCTGTATCCGGGGGATATTTTGGAGGGGAATGCTTGGGTGCATTTCCCTCCACTTTACACCCCTCCTTTTGTCCATATAACAGCAGCTAAACATTGTGAAGGGTTAGAAAAATTGGCTTCAAGCATACATACACTCCTCTATCCATTCTCTCAAATCTTCAAGTTTAGTGCCATTTCTTGATCATCATCAAGCACTACCATCACCACTCCATTTCCAGCAGCAAGGAGGAGTTCTTAAGAGGCTTAGAAGCAACTTTCTCAAGGAAAAGGCAGCAAGAACTTGTCTTCAAGGGTAAGTCTCAAATCCCTCTTTTACACCACTTTTTTGCCTCTTTTCTTAACCCTATTTCCACTGTTTTGAGCTCCGACCAATACTGAAAGTGGTCCTCTTTTGAGCTCATTTTCATCTTTGTTTAAGGGCTCAACTCTGTTTGAGCCCTCTATCTTGCACTTCTTTCAATATCCTCTTATATGCCATTATTTTGCATTGAATATTTGGCCTATGTGTGATCTGAATTGGAGCATCTCATGAACTGATATTGTGCTTATTTTGAGCCCTCTTCAACATTGAAGAAGGGCTCAACCTTGTTTTCATGCTCCATGTGCCACTTGCTTTGAATCCATGTTTTACCCTGTTTTTGCATGAAATATTTGGCCTATGAGTGATCTGTTTTCGAGCATGAGGTAAACTGTGAGTGGGCCTATTTTGAGCCCCTCTTCAACATTGAAGAAGGGCTCAACCCTGTTTGGCCTCTCTATCATGCACTTGCTTCATAATTTCATATTTACCGTAAATTGCATGATTTATTTGACCTACATGTAGTCTGTTTGGAGCATGTCATGAACTGTGAGTAGCTTTTTTTATGTCCCTCTACAACATTGTAGAAGGGATCAACTTGTTGGGGTCTCCATGTTATACTTGTCTTTATACCCTCTTTGGCCCCCATTTTGCATGCTTTTTTAAGCTTATCTAGCTTCTGTTTTCGGCCATCATCAGAACTAGAAATATTCATATTTTGATCTTCTTGACATATTTCATTGAGGGTCTTTGCTGGTTTGATGAATGTTTGGGGTACCTCATGTTATAGCCTTATATATCCTCATTCTTGCATAGCATTTTTACCATGTTTCTTACTGAGTTGGGGATGTCATCTACTGAAAATGTGCATATTTTTAGTCCCTCATCAGTGTTGTAGAAGGGTATTTTTCAGTTTGAGCATTGCATGTATCACTTGCTTCAATACCCCTCTCTTGGCTCGTATTCTTGCATGCCATTGTTGTCCTATCTATGCTCATATTTCGCCATGTTTGTACTGTAAAAATGCTATCTTGGGGCTGCCTTGCTACTGTTTTGCATGTCATGTACCAATTATGCATGTTTAGTATGGCTATAGGCCATTCCGGGTGCTTATTATCGCATTTCGGGACCATTCCGGGCATTCGGTGTCATTTCCCCGCCTTTCGGGACTGTTTTGCATCATTTGTAAGTGTTGAAATTCCATTTGCATGTTTGCATATCATTTTCCATGTCATTTCATGCTTAAACGCATTGCCTCGGTTTGCGCGCCCGTGTGCACGCATTTCGAGGCACCCCATTTTTCATCTCCGGCCTCTCATGTGAGTGTGGCTGAGGCTCACTCATGTTAGTATAAGTCCATTTCGCATTTTGTATGTCATTTCATGCTTTAATCCATCGCCTCGGTTTGCGCGCCCGTGGGCACGCATTTCGAGGCACTTCTTTTTTATCCGACGGCCTCCCGTGTGAGAGTGGCTGAGGTCCTCTCATGTTGGTATAAGTCCATTCTGCATTCTGTATGCCATTTTCGCATCATTGCATTCCGTATGCCATTTTCTCGGTTTGCGTGCCCGCGGGCACGCACTTCGAGACATCTCATTTTAGCCTCATTACATATCATTTCCATGTCATTTTGCATTCCGTATGCATCGCCTCGGTTTGCGCGCCCGTGGGCACGCATTTCGAGGCACTTCTTTTTTATCCGACGGCCTCTTATGTGAGTGTGGCTGAGGTCCACTCATGTTAGTGTAAGTCCAACTTGCATTGCGTGTGCCATTTCATGCCTTAGGATCATCGCCTCGGTTTGCGCGCCCGCGTGCACGCATTTCGAGGCATCTCATTTTCATAGCATTGTGCATGCTAGGATTGCATATTAGTACATTTCATGCATATCATGCATATTGCATCGTGTTCGGGATAGGAGTTAGCCCGGGCACGGGAAACGAGGCGTTTCGTACTCCGAGTGACGGAACGGGTCTCAATTCCCAAGTCACCGACACTCCGGATTACCCATGATGGAGTTAGGTTTTGCATTCATCTGCATTCATCCTATATTGAGTTGTGCAATCCGATTCCTCGGCCATCATGCATCGAGATGCGTGATTGGTGGCACGAGGATCAAGGCATGCATATATTTGTGAAATACATTGCTATGCCCCTTTCCTGCTCTCTGTTGTAGCAAAATGAGGAATCAGCAACTTTTCGGAGTCTGGCACGCATTTCGAGAAACATTGCAAACAGAGGCTAATCGGGGCATCCCAGTGGATTTCCGCGCAAGGCAGCCCAGCATACATCATTTCATTATCCGGAACGAAGCGAGGCAGCCCCTGGCTTGCATGCCAGTTTTACCGCTTTCTTAGTTAATTTGTTAATTAATTAGAAATATGTATATTATTCGGACTGTATTATTCTTTTATTCGGACTGTATTATTTATTCGGACCCTCTGCGCGAGGGCATAATTGTAATAAGTGTGGGTGAGTGTGATGTATGTCTTCCAACCCCACGTTTTTCTCCCTTTTATTTACCCGCTTATGATGGTTAGATATAGGGCATATTTCAATTAGCATACAGTATGACAGCATGTTTGCATCATTCATCTGTTTTGCACGCACCGGGCTCGGCGCATCATACAAACTGCATTTGTATTTCAATTCCAAATTGAATACGTGTTAGTTGTAGCATTCCATATGCCATGTTTAGAATAGCCGAGCCTGCTATAGTTGCATCTTTGCATGTGTTGCATTAGGCATTTGTATATTAGGATCATGCATGATTTCTAATCAATTCTGTTTTGGCTTGGAGTACTCGGTGAGTTTTATGCTTTAGCATCCTTGCATGCGTGTGAGTGTTGCCATGAATAGCATGCTTACCATGAGGCTATGCTTATGTGATATAACTGCCTTGAATGCCTGTGGGTGGAGGTTGGTTACTTGGATTGGACAATTCATCAAATGTTTGTTTTAAGCCCACTAGATAGTGGCAAAATCATGTTTTCTAAGCCCACCTGAGGGTGGCAAATCCGCGTCTTAGCCTACCTGCGGGTAGCACCATCAAACCATTTTCAAACAAACAAACATGAAATGTTTTGTTCCAATTCAGGCGGCCCAGTCTATACTTGTTTGCTGCGAGCATCACATAGTAACCTAGGCTAATAACCGGAATAAGAACTCACAATGTTTTCAAAATAAGATATCATGGTTAGTAGAGGCCGGTCTTTGACCGGGCGAGCGGGGGTGCTCACGAAGTGACCTTCCCCAATCGTACCCAAGTTCCCGAGCCGAGGCAACTTTGGTGATGACGGACACGTGGCCTTTGGCACCGAGTCAGGGTTTCCTAAATTTCCCAAAAAAAATATTTAGGTGGCGACTCTGTATCTGGCAAAGCAGTCCATGTTTGGCACTTCTTTCAAAAAATCTGTTTTCCAAAACGATTTGCCGGATTTGGACTCTTTGGTTCAAGATTAAGAACCGTGACACAAATCGAGTCCGAGCTGTGGCGAGGCCCCCCCGTGGGCTTGTTACACACTATCTTGTTGCATTCATCTTACGTCGCACTATTTTGTGCATTGCATTTTGTATAGCACTATTTTGTGCATTCATTCACCTCACTTCACACTGTTTTGTGCACCTTGTATCTTTGTATCTCACTATGTGGTGCACCTCATATCGCACTATCTTGTGCACTCACTTGGTCTAGGAGACCTTAAATCCTCTAAAGGTGCAATTCCTTTGGTGTTTGTCGTGCCCGAACAACTTTTGGTGGTCTGGTATAGCCACCTGCCTGTGTTTGCGGTGAGTTCCTAGGAGATCAACTGAGATGGTAGAAACTAGAGTTCGAATGGCCGAGGCCTAGAATGCAAAGGTTCAGAATTTTCGAGACTAAAGTCTGGTTTAAATACCCAGGGGTGTATTCCCGACTTGAAATCTATATAGCAGCCCCATAAGTTGAGGTAGCTTGTATGCGCGTCAATTCTGGATACTGAGCTAACCTAGTATGTCACCCTATTGGAGAATAGGGAAAGTTGCAAACATAGTTAGGGAGAAAAGTAGTACCTATGGTTTGGAAGCGTAATCAAGAAGAGGAAGATCCCCAGCAGCATAAGTGAGTCATCGCCGATTGCCCCTGTAAGGTACTTTCTAAAGTATCACTTCCTAGCTGGATCTATTACCTCTATCGCATTTCATATAGCATCCATCGCATACATCTACTGCACTGTCCATTACATCCATTACATCATGCATCTTTTCTACGTTAAGTTTAGTTTAGCATGTGCCCATACTTTTCACGTTACAACATAGCTCTACATGTGTACGTGCCTATTCTACAAGAATTATGGTATGAGAGTTTCGGCACCTTTTCTGTATTAGGCATGGTATGTTTTGTGTCCATGCCCTTTTTAGGTAAGACGTGGTTCGGCCTACGCCTTATTCACTGCATCCATTGCATTCATTGCATCGTACTTTGTCTTGTTGCATTTAGCATTTAGGATCACGATCTTTCCCGAGCAGATCACTCCTCACTTAATATTGTCCCACCCAATTACTTGTAATTTTTCTCTTCTACGAAACACATAGTTTTGTATGTGCTCGTACCCTTTCATTTGAAACATGGTTCTGTTATGTGCAAGCATCCATGCTGCGCTAAGGCCAGTATTGAGGATGTAGGCACTTAGCTTGTGTTAGGTGTCTTTTGGTTGTGCCTACTTCTTTTCTGTGTTAAACGTAGTTTGTTTTCCATCTCCATCCGTTTATGGTATTTGCGTGGTTTTGCACTGCTTGTGGTTTGATTATTTCATTACATTGTATATCATTTACATTGATTCATTACAATTGTGTATCATTTTGTATCCTGTCCCTGAACTACGCTGGTTTGATTCCTTGCAACGGAATACGTAAGCAATCCTTGGGTTCAACCAACTGCATCTGCATTTTGTTTGTTCACCCAAGTCTTACGGCCTTGTTAAAATGGGTCGTCTTCGGGCTTTGACATTCACTCACGTCATTTCATGACTCTGAGTTCTGTCACAGAGGGGCAACTGTAGACACCCCATTTTTTACTGCCATTAAGACTTAGGCGCCATTGATTGATCACTCGATGATGAAAGTTGTGCTGGGCAAACGTTCAATTTCTTCAGCAAGAAAAGGTTTAAATCCCAACCTTACACCCCATTTTTTACCAAAACTATTTTGACCAAAACAAATTTAGACCTTAAAAACCTCTTTCTACGATGTTCCCAGGCTTGTATTTCGTTTAAAAGTTGAACTTTTCGATAAAAGGAGCAAAGACAAAGTGAAAATAAATGGAAGAGATGTGAACTCTTTCAAAAATATTTTAAAACATCTCATTTAGAGGTTTGGAGTTGAAGAAAATAAGAGTGGAGGGAAGAAAATTAGTTGGGAAAGTGGTTGAGCTTAGAACCATTAAGGGAAAACCAAGCAGCCTCACTAAATCAAGCCTATCCTTTTGTACATTTGGACTTTAGCTATGAGGCCACCACCATTGGAAAGGAGACTTCCAGGGATTCATTTTAGACTCAAGAATCTCCTAAAGTGTAGTCCGGATGAGGGAGATATGGCTATTTGAAGTTAGGCAACAATTCGATTAAGCAAAAACTAAGCAACCTTCACTAAAATAGGCATATCTCTTTACACACTTATAATTTAGATGTGAGGCTGCCCCCATTGGAAAGTAGACTTTCGGGGCTTCAATTTAGACTCAAGAATGACTTACAATCGAGTTCGGATGAAAGAGATATGCCTATTTGAAGTCGGACTTGGAAGCACATTTTTCTTGTGGCTGGCAGGTAGCCAGCAATCACGATTTTTAGACGGCTAGCTACCACTTCTGGCCTGCCAGCCACTAATGTCCATGCCGGCCATAAGCCGGCCACTGGTGACCAAAAACAGATTTTTTTGCAGATATTTTCCTCCAGCTGTTTCCACACTGCTCCAGGTGTTTCTGAATAGATATTTTCGACCAAAGCGCATGTTTTCTATATATACATGACCTAGCTCTCATATTTCAAGGTTAGAAAAGTTTGGGAGTTGAAATTCTCTCTAAAATTCTCTCTCTCTCTCTCTACAATTCTCTCTCTCTTTTGCAACTTGCATAGCCTATGCCCAAGCACTCTAAACCAAACCTAGAGAACTTCTTGCTGAGATGATTTGAGTTTGAATTTGAGCTCTTGAAGCACTTGAGAGTGTGAAATGGGTGTTTTTTGACTTAAGGGCTCGTTCATCTTCAAGAGGTATACTTTCTCTTGCCTTTCTACCATCTTTACACCACTTGTTTTCCATATTTTCTTGCTATTTTTAAGCTCTTTAAAACCTATTTTTATGGGTTGAAGCTTGTGGTTTAAGGCTATTAAAGGTAAAGGGGTTAACCACCCTTCTTTACACCTTGTTTCCTAAGCCTTTCCACTTGTGTTTCCCATTCTTTCATCAACTTTTTTTGAGCTTTTTACCACTGATTTTTAGAGGTTTTCAGAGGCTAAAAAAGTGGTTTTGAAGTCCCAAAAATGAAGAGGTTAGCCAACTCTCCTTTGGCTTGTTTACTTGCTTGAATTGCTCCATGTTTTTGTCTTCATTCTACCACATTTTTGTACTATTTTTGGGCTGTTTTTGGACTGTAAAAACTCTGCATTTTTGGGCTAAAAGTTGGGTTTTAAGGCCATTAAAGGTTGAGGGGTGGTTCACCCTTCTTTGTACTTTGTTTTGGAGGCCTTTACCCTTGTGTTTCCCATCCTTTTACTATCTGTTTTTGGGCTTTTAAACACTAAATTTCAAAGTTATTTCAGTGGCTAAAAACACTTTTTGAAGTCCAAAATTAAAGGGGTTAGCCTCCCCTCCTTGTATCTTGCTTACTAGCCTAGTTAGTGCTATGTTTTAACATGTTAATCTATCTTTTTTTAGCTCAAGCCCAGCATGTTTTAGGTCATATTTTGGATTGTTTTAACTCTATTTTGGGTTGGTTATTGCATTTGAGTCTTATATTGCATAGTCGTAGTGTAATAGTCCTCACAAGCTTGGTGTTTTAGGCCTTTAGAGACCGCTTGTTTGAGTTGATTGCATGTTTTTAGTGCTTTTCACACTTAATTTCAGCACTAATCATCTCTGCAGCCTCCCTCTTTTCTTGGCTTTTCATTTTTCTTTGAAAGTGGTTTCAAGTCATTTGTGTGCTTAAGTGTGAAATTCAGGTTTCATACTTAATGGTTTAATCCCCTAGGAGGTTCATTACCAACGGTATGATGCTTCTTTCATACCCAAAGTAACTTGTGTCTTCAACCTTCTTTCTATTAGAGGACTTTATTCACCTTTGGACTTAATCGGATTAAATTATGGTCGGTAAGTTAAAATGAGTAACTAAAACTTGGGACTAAAAGTGAGCAAGCTAATAACTTGTGTGTTGTGTGCTCAATCAGACGTTAATTGAACACAAGGAAAATTGGGACATTTCATACTCAAAGTGATGAAATGTGTCAAGTGTCTTAGGTCTCCATTGCCCTCGATCATGCATGATAGGGTGATGGTTCTTATGTGTCTTGTGTTGCATTTATTGAACTTGCACATCTTGAATCACAAGCCATCATGCAATGGAATTGCTTGAGTTTGTGGTTTGTGGCTTAAGTTCGCCTTTTCTTGGATTTGTTCATGAAAAAGAGAGGTGAGCTGTGCAAACAATCTGTGAGAATACCCTCTTTTGCTCTGTTTGTCCTCTGTTACAACAAGATGAACCAGTGCATCAGTGGCCGGTAGGCCACCATCCATGGCCGACAGGCCACTTTCATGGCCGGCAGGTGGCCGGCAAGCTTTACCAGTGGCCAGCCGCTATTGATGCAAATCTCAGCAGAGTGTTGGTAAGGTGTAGCAAAATTGTTCTGGAAGTGTTCAATTGTGCAAACAGAGGCTTTCAAGAGCGAAACGGAGGTCTTTTCGGGGATATCCGAGCATGCGCATGCAAATCTTCCATTTCCTGGGGCAGAGTAGTGGCATAATGGTTAAATACTTTAATTACTTGCATTTTTGCATTTGTGTTGTAATTATTTAATTAGTTAGCTTACTAGCTAGTTAGTTAAATTCAAAGTATTGTAATAATTAGTTAATTAATTTAGCTATTTATTCGGTTTGTAACAATTAGCTTAATTAGCTTAGCTTTAATTAGTTGTTAGTTAGCTTAGCTTTATTCATTTGGACTCTCCTTCATGAGAGCGTATTGTAATAATGTATATGTCTTCCAACTCCACGTCTTTTTCCCTTTTATATAATTGCTTTTGATGGTTAGATTAGGGACATATTTCAATTACCATACCTTATGCTTGCATCCATTCATCTTGTATGGCATGCATTGAGGCTCGGTTCATCATTCTAACTGCATTGTTGTTTAAATACATTAATTGAATACGTGCTTAGACCACATGCTATTTAAATTAACTCATATGCCATGCTTAGTTACCGAACCTGGTAATTGCATATCACATGCGTTGCATTAGAAATTTTGTATAGTTAGGAATCGTGCATTTTTTCTAACTCTTTTGTTTATCTTAGCTTAGAGTACTAAGTGAGTTTTTAATGCTTTAGCATACTTGCATGAGTGTAAGTGATTACCATGTTCAGCATGCTTGCCATGAGGCTAAGTGCTTAATTGCTATAACTTCTTGAATGCTTGTGGATGAAGGCTTGTTGCTTGAATTGGAATAATTCAATAAATGTACTTTTAAGCCTACTATGTCTAGTGGCAAATTCACAAACTTTAAACCTACTTGAAGTGGCAAAATCAAACCCTTTTCAAAAAAAAACCAAACATGAAATTGAATTGTTCCAATTCAGGCAAACTAGTCTATACTGGCTTGTGCACATCACATAGTAATGCTAGCCTAAAAACTAGAACAAGAGCATATAATGTTGATAAAAATCATATCATGATTAGTAGAGGCCGATCTTTGATCGGGCGAGCGGGGGTGCTCAATTCATGACCTTCCCCTCTCGTACCTAAGTTCCCGAGCTGAGGCAACTTTGGTGATGACGGACACGTGGCCTTTGGCATAAGTCATGGGTTTCCTAAATTTTCCCAAAATAAAATATTTAGGTGGCGACTCTGTATCTGGCAAAGCTATCGAATTTTCTCATTTTTGATTCAAAATCGATTTTCCAAAAGACTTGCCGGATTTGGACTCTTTGGTGTTTATCAATTTCACATTGCACTTGTGAGATTAGATTCAGAACCATGGGAGTCCGAACTGTAGGGCTTCTTTCAAACTTCTGAAAGGGGGCGCGAAAAAGTCGAGCCATAGAAATCCACCAAGGGTAATGAACTTCTTGGATTGCCCTACTTCTAACAAGTTTTTAATTTCTTCCGCCACCACCTCGGTGTGATGTAGGGCTGATCGCCACATTCTTTGTATGACGGGTTGAGCGTTTAGAAAGACATTTAGTTGGTGACAAATGAAGTTTAGATCGACACCAAACATGTCGTAAAGCATCCATTCGAATACTTTTATGTTGGCCACCAAAAAGTTTATAATCTCCAACTACTCTTGGGAGGATAAAGATGAGCTGCGCAAGAAGAACTTGCTTGGATCATTCTCATCAATTAGTACTTCCACCAAGTCTTCAACGACCTTTTCCTCAGCTTTTTTGCCGACATCATCCAAGACCTTCTGATCCTCCGGTCCTTCGATCATTTGCATAAAGCCTTTGGCTACTCAGCTTCCATTCACGGCCACAAAACATTGCTTAGCCATCATTTGATCTCCTTATACTTCCTCTATTACCCTAGTCATAGAGGCAAACCTTATCACTTGGTGGTAAGTTGACGCCACTGCTTGCATGGCATGGAGCCATCCTCTGCCCAGAATCAAGTTGTAAGTGGAGGGTACCTTCAAACCCAAAATTCCACTTGATTGACAACAGACCCTGCCTTGACCGGTAGTATGATTTTCCCAACCAGCCATTATGGTTTTGAGTTAAAGCTAACCAGCAAGGAAGTAATTGGGCCTAAGTCTTTGTCTTCCAACTTAAGCTGCTTAAAAGCGTCATAATACATTATCTCGACCGAGCTTCCTTGGTTGATCAAAATGCATTTAATATCAAAATCCTTGACGCGTAGTGTGATGACCAACGCATCATTGTGTGGGGTTTGGATTCTCTCCAAGTCTCTGCTAGAAAATGTGAAGACGTCCTTCACCTTAGTCCTCCCCTTCATGACAATCGATTGAACAGACATAACCTTTTTCATACATTCTGCTTTCTTGATCATCACGTCAAGCTCGCATACCCGCATTGGCTCGATGATCCCGTGGATTACATTGATGACTCCTTGGAGGGGTATCTCAGCTTGCTAAGACATTTGGCTTGGCTCGCCCTTGTGGTGCCACTCTGATGTCATCGTCGATATACCGGTCCAGATGCCCAGCTACAATTAATTCCTCCAAGTGCGTTTCAAACACACATAATCCTCTGTGCGATGGCCTCTTTCATCATGGTAGGTGTAGTGATATCTTGGGTTAAAACCTCTCTGGGCATCCCCCAACTTAGCTGACCATCGGACGTATGCCTCATCACGGATCTCGCTAAGGATGCGATAAAGAGGAATTTTAAAGACTGTGGTGATGCCAGTTCGGGCATTTAATTTTCTCTTGGCATCTTCTGTAGCATCACAGGGGTTGTCAGCCTGGTTGGAGTTGTTGTTCTTGTTATTGCGGTTATTTTTGCAGTTTTACTCTCTTCCACGGTTGTTTAGACGATTTTCCTCCTATCTGACCGCATGAACCTTTCCCGCTATCCTCTTGTCTTCCACTACTAGATTTACCTTCACAGTAGCTACGGCTATATCGTCTTCAACCTAGATGTGCTCATTGACGCGTTGCATGAGAGACTCTTTGGTTGACGGTTGATTCACTGTGAGCGAATCTCTCAATCTATGTCCGACTAAAAGATAGCACTTATATTGAGTGATTGTTAGGTTAGCTAGGAAATCAATGATCTCATTCAACGTCTTCCAATACTTGATATTGTACACCTTTAAGGAATCGCCTGATTCCATCTTCACTCCCAATAGATGGTCAACTTCCTTGGGTGTTTTGGCGTTTGTCTTGAATCTTGTGACAAATGCCTCTGCCAACTGCTGCCACCTCTCGATACTCTTCTCTGGCAACCTCTCAAACCATTTCAGGCCCAATTCACCTCAACTCGATGGGAAAATTAGGCACATTAATGTATCATTTCATCTATACCTAGCCATAACCTGCAGATAGTGGCTTACGTGTATGCACAGATCGATTTTTTTTTGTCATAAAACGTGAATTTTTGCTAGTGGAAGCCGGTAGGAAGCGACGCGTTCTCTATCTCAAGGGAAAAGGGGCGGCGCTTAGCCTTGCCAAGTCTATATCTGTCGGTACGTGCGCTACTAGGCGTGGCGAGGCATTACAACTTCTTCGCTTATGCGACCTCTAGGGGCCAATCGTTAGAGCGCCGGCATCCTCTAGGCTTCCCACCGACATGCTCGTTCCTCCAGAACATCTCTCAAATTCTCTAATCGAACGGAATATGAGTATCTCGACGTCGTCGATGGACGCGAGGGACGGTAACTACTGTCTCGAGTGTGAGACCTTTTTGCTGGTGTAACAGAGTCAACGACTCTAAAACTCCTTGTGATGGAAAGTGGAGGAGTTGGTCATTTACTCCGACTGCTAAAATCGTGGGACTGGGCGTACTCACTGTGGTTTCCCACTCCAACAATGCCCTTTCCTTTAGCTCGCACTTCATAGCCTTCATCTCCACAACCATCCTTCGAATGATTACTTCTTTATCCCTCAGCTTGCTTTCTAGATACTAAGTGTGTGACCCACGCCGTTACTGGTGCCCTTCAGGGCTCTATAAGTGCCCTGAACTTCTCGTGTGTTTGTCTCACACGTGTCTGTGAGTTCCTCGCATAAAGGCCTTTAGTCTAGCCATGGTTTGAATGGCGGACAAGTCATCGCGCCTCTAAACAGACTCTGGCAAAATGCTATCGATGGCAGACATCAAAATGTTGTCGTTGTTCGCCATTGAAAGTGATCAAAAAAGCTTGGAGAACAAGGTTTCGTATGCTTTGATTCCCACAAGTAGGGCCAATTGTACGGGGAGTAAATATTTTTTACTTCTATACTCCTTGCAACCAAGCTCTATGTTGCTCTAAATGGCATCATACAGCCTGAAAACACGACGACAGTGAGCTACCTAGCGGGTGTGTTGCTTAGAAACCCCTCTGACGGTCAAGTTAGCACCCTTAGAGAGAGAAGAAAATGACTAAAGTAGCTCAAAGTATGGAAAAATTGCAGACCTTTTGCATGAAGGCGTCACAAGATTTATATAGTTTGTGCGTGCACTACCTTGCTCGTCCTTTCTTGGACGCGTAGATGTACTATCCTCTATTTTACTTACACGTGTGCGTATCAATGCTACAAACAGTATTAGCTAAACCTCCTAACCGTATTGACGTGTACGATTGGCGAGTTTTCCTCCTCGTGCTCTAATTTGGCGACGTAGTTCTTGCCCACCAAGCTAACCTAGCTCGGTTCAATTTCAACATTCCCAGAGTCGAACTCTCCCTTGCAAGGCTGCAACACAAGGCTCAATGTTGCCCATTTCGCCACGTCAGCTTGTAGCTCGGCTACACTACATTTAGCCCTTCATAGTGCGAACTTACAGCTCGGTTGAGTTGCGGGTAACCCTTCACGACTAGAACTCATTGCCTGGCCAAGAATCCTTTCTTGGGCACACATTCAAACCGATCTGACCTTTGGGCGCCGATCTGACTTACTCGCAGTTTTTCCTCGGTTTAAGACCATGCTATCTAGCCTAGCCCACGATTCAAGCCCACCACTAACCTTGGCTTCGACTTCCGTGATCCTCGTAGCCTGGTTGGTCGGTTGGGAACATGGCCCATGCTAGATTCTGCTCGACCCAATTGTTCGACACAAATTCCCCTATCATATTCTATTTGAGAAATACTTATTTTTCATATATATAATTATTATGATATTTGAAAAAAAAAATTTATCTCAATGTACAAATAAATAAATAAGACAAAATATGCTTAATTATGTGCATCGTACGGATCAAATTAATTTTCTTTTATATTTTTTATTTTTTGTCTATCTTATTGATATTTTAATATTAATTTATATTTAATTTTTTATTTAACATGAAATTATTTATTACAAAATATTTATATTTAATTTAAATTTTATATACCTATATACAATATGTATGAATAATTCAAAAAGAATATCAAAGTAAAAATCAATACTCTACATAATTAACACAATATGTATGAATAATTCAAAAAGAATATCAAAGTAAAAATCAATACTCTACATAATTAATTTATGTATTCTTTTAGTCTAATCACAACATCTTTATATTTAATCTTTGAAATAAATTTTGTGTTGTTCTATTTCTACATATTTTTATTTTCAAAATAAATATAAAAATTAAAATCAAATTTAATAATTAGAATCACTTTTAATTTTATATTACTAATTCTCTTTCTAATTTAACTATTATTTTTAATATCAAAAAGAGCGTCTATTTACTATCTTATAATTTAATATATATATATATATATATATGTCATCTAAAATCATTATATGATAATCACACTTTTATAGCACAATAGAACTAAAATTATCAAAAGAAATAAACAGTTTAACTAAATTTATTATATATAACTATTCAAGTAACACTTTTATAGAACAATAAGACGATTATTAAAATAAATAATTAATATTATTCTTTTGTAATACATATCATAATATAAAATATTATTATATTAATTAAAATTAACTCCACTGTGATTCTATAACAAACATCATATTCTAAAAGTGATTTACATAGTAACATCTAATATGATATTGATTTATTAAAATAATGAAACTTAATACTTTTTGGAGAATTCTATTATACACACTTACATATCATATTCACCATTAATTACGTCATTTTCTTCTTTAGTTATGACCAATTTCCCTATTTAGTTATAACATTATTTTAATATATTAGTTATGACTTTTTTGTGTTAGGTTATGACTTCTTTTTTTTTTTCTTTTTTTTTTTAGTTATGACTCAGAAATTATGAAGTTATACCATTTTCTTCTGTAATTATAAATGCATATGGTACAAACCTTTAGATGATAAATTGACAAATGACAAATAATAAATAGTGTGGAGTATTCTTTTAAAGAATAATGATTCATCAAAATGATTGTATATATTTAAGGCACCTATTGATGTTTCTTGAATAAATATTAAATAAAAATTTTGAATTTGTAATATTACTGATAATGTACATTCATGCGCTCTGCTAGAAAAGATATGCAAAGATAATTTGGCTGGAATAAAAATTTACTATTATTATGATGTGTCACATAGTTAATCAAAATCCCTCTGAGAACTGAAATTATTAACGTTATAAAAATTTTGTACCTGATTGCCTTTGAGAGCACTGTTTATTATTTGAATTTGTAATCTTTTATACATTAATATGATTAACTCTTACGTTCTTACTTATATAATCATAAATCATACTTTTGAATCAACCCACCTTAAGCACTTTTTCGTGTAATAATGCTTAAATATTATCATATAATATTTTTTTAAAATTGAAGTTGATCAAATTTTGCTTTCATTCAGTTAGGTCATAAATTATTAAATAAATAAATAATGTTAGTTATCGAAAATGTCCAAAATCTATTTAAATAATTATGATTTATGTCTATCTCAATAACTATGATTATCTCAATTATAAAAATTAAATAAAATGCTTTAAAAAATAATATTATGATTATTGTGAAAAAAAATTATAATCGAACTAGACACTAATATAATATTTTTAAATTGAATTAATCACCTAATATTTTAAATAATTTTTGTGCATAGCACACATAAACAAATTAGTAATTTTAATATTTATAAATATAAGCAAATTTTGTATCTGTACAAAAAAAAAAAAATAATAGAAGAGAGAACTAAACCAATTTTTTTTTTTTAATATGGACTCCAATTTTTTAAATTCGCCTTGACACCACAAAGTCAGGTCGGCCCTGTCTCCTTCAACATTGGTCCCCTAAAATCTTCACCCTTATTCAGCATTGGCCCCCTAAAATCTTCACTCTCATCAGCAAGATCTCTCATTTAATCATTTTCAATATATACTTCTATCTCATCCCTCAAGGGGTTTTCTTGTGGAATGGTTCATTTTTAACTAATTAAGTGTCTAATATTAAATATACTTTGACATCTAGTGAAGTCCTCTAAATAATCTACAATAATAAGACTGTTTTTTAGTATATAAACTAGATCAAATCCCATTTGAAACAAAGTACTCTCTGATATAATTCTTTTCACTTCTCAGCTACATAATTTCTAAGCTAACAAACTCTCTCTCTTCTCTCTCTCACTGCGCGCGGATGCCCGTATGTACTTGCTTACTTTTTTACCCTCATTTGTTTCAACAAAACATATTATGGAAAACATATTTAGCTTTTTGCTTTTTACTTTTTTTAAACATTTGATATGATATTTTGCATGTTTAATGAAAACAAATTTATTTGAACAAATATATTTTTCACTTTTGAGGTGTGCAAAACATTTTCTTAACTATAGCCCCCCACCCCATAACTACTATCGCTGCTACCACCGTCACCGCCAACCATGGTTCTAAATCCCAATATTAGAACACATATTGATATCAATCATGGTGTATTGATATTGAGACTATCAGATGTATTAAGAATTAAGTGCAACGATAGTAGAAGTTTTAAAATCATGAACAACTCTTTAATACTCAATTATATATCTTTTGTTTTAAGTTTTTGTAACTCTTTTAAGCTCAAAGTGGAATTAAAATCCCAAAAAAGTAGAAAATAAGTCGAATTTTTCATTTTGCATGCTTATCCCACATCGATTTAATGTACTTGCTCCTATGTAACCAACCAGTCAAGTAGTCTCATGTTTTCCCCTTTTTTGGTTTAAACAATTAGTCTAATTTTTAAATTTAAAAATATATTTAATATTTCAGTTAAAATAGCACTACTCAAATAAATATAAATATAAATCTAGCTATCTACGCATTTGATGCTTATCCCCATTCAGTTTAAAGATTGAATATATTTATTTCAGCAATATTGCCCTCACGATGATTCAAACCTCCACAAAATATTACCCTCACGATCCCCACTCATTTGTAATTGATCCAAGAAAGAGAAAGAAAAAAAAAATAATAATACGAATACATCATTGGTCCACATCACTGTGGGGTGGTGAGAGTCTCCCCCAAAAGGGGGTCCCAAACATTTTCCTATTTATTTACTTATATTTATTTATTTTTGCCTGCGATATTGTAGCTGAACCGGTCTGGTTCCTTTGGCTTGAGAATTGGTAAATTATCTAGTTTGATTCGACACATGATACGAATCTGCCAATTTTACTATGAACTGACCATGTCCCCAGCACCATCACTATTGGCACATTACTTTCAAGTTCTCAATCAATCATAAGAAAATATTTTATGGCAAAAAAGTTTTTCATACATTTTCCATCAAAAGAAATGGAACAGTAAATTGTCTCTTTATTTCATATAAGCTCTCTTCAAGAAAAGAACGTTCTGTGTAAAATGAAAAGGGTTGGATTTTTCTTGAACTTCAAATATGAACTTGAGAAAATTGTTCAGGTCTGAGAGCATGAATCTCATTTCGATGATCTGATCAATTCATTTTATAAGGTCAAATTAGTGTATCATTTTTGAAAATAAATTAGGTCGATCTGATAATCATAATTTTTTTATTTTATTGCGTTTGTGTCTAAAAAAATAAAAAATGTTAGGGCTGTCAAGTCGACCTAATTTTTGTATGGATAATATTCATGGAGGACATTTCAAAATAAATTATTCAAATAATCAAGATAAAATCTATGATACATGCTCAAACAATTCTGTAAAATTTAAATTTAAATTTGACAAAAAAAAATCCATCCCAAATGAAAAATGTCATGTAGTGCCAGACTCTCTTTATTGCCACTGCATATGCATGCAGTAAATAAATAGACACTGTTGTAGCCTTTGAAATTCATCTCACAATAATTTTTCTACTTTCTTTGTACCTGAAACCATTATTTCTTCTTGGCAGGAAGTCAGACACTGATTAGAACATTGTCAGTATATCTTCTCTGAAATAAGGTAACTGAATCCATATCATATATACTAATATTTTCTATATGTATCTATTTATGTTAAATCTATGTCATTTATCATATAATATCTTCTTTCTATTTAAAACCATTAGTTAGGTATGTATCTATCTATACTATTACAAAACCTATCCATGAAGGAGGCTTCTATGAATGTGTAATTTTACGAATGAATTTCAGAGTTAGATTAACGGATTTAAAATAGTTAAGTGAGCATGTATTTGTTTTTGTTTTTAATAGGTAAAAAAAAAAGAAAAAATTATTAACTCGAAATATAAAAATACAAGAAGGTAATAAAGGAAAGGGAAAGAACAACATTGTCTAAAGACATATGACAACAAAATTGGCACTCTAAAGCAAAACTCAATCCCTACTAAAATAAACTCTAAAAGAAAGACACGAAAAGTTGGCAAGGTGGCAATGAAAACAATCACCTGTGAAAATACTACACCTAAAACACCAATACACAGCAAAAAACTCAGACAAAACAGGATAGTCAAACATTAATGTTGTGTTTGGTTCATATATTTTGAGAGAGATTTGGAAAGTAAAATGAAATGTGTGAAATTAGATAAAATTTAAGTATACTTTATTCACATTTCACTTATATTTTCTTTTACCTTTCCAAATTCTTACCTGAATCCTTGAACGCATGGATTTAGGTCAGATTTTGAAAAGAAAAAAGGAAAAGTGTGTGAAATGAAATTATATTTCATTTACATGTCACCTATTTTCTGTTGGAACAATCTTCTGTGTAAAATAAATAAGTTGAAACAAATCAAATAAATAAAAACAAATTACTTTTTTTTTTATCAGCAAAAAAGAAGCTTTATTGATAGATAAACATAACGAGTATGAAAACATACATCAATAAAGAAAGAGGGTGCAAAAAGCATCACAGTGAAACATACAGATCCCAACTAAGTTGGCACCTAGATGCATACCAAATCATCTGCTAACACACACTCGGAGCTCCAAGTTGGTGAGAAACCAACATGCAGAGCAAAACAAAACAAACCAAAACACAAAAAGCACCAAAACACTCCTCTATTATAGAATTTATTTTACCGAACCGAATAAATATTTAAAAGATCAAATCGAGTATGTAACACTCTGTCCTTAAGACAGATTCGCCCCGCTTCATTGCTTATGGATAAAAGGCATCTATCTACCAAGATACAATGATCTCCATAAATTGTAGTAGCATTCCAAATATTTTGTATAACGAACAAAACCTATGCTCTTATACTCTCAAATATATCTCCTAAAAATAATATGAAGAATAGATAATGCAAAGAGCAAAATATGGAACAATTCTGCTGGAACAATAATGTAACAAATGAATTTTCGAATGTACAATACTGCTGGAATGATCCAGTATTTATAGGCAAGTGGTACCTATTCGGACAGATAAGATTTTGAATTGAACAGATGCAATCTGTTCTGAACAGATACAATTTATACCGAACAGGTCTGAACTGTTTGAATCTGTCTGTTGGAAATAAATCTATCTGGTTCAACCTATTTGAACCTACTAGAAATTGGACCAGAGAAGGGCTATGTTTGGACAAAAAAAATTGGCACAAAATTTAAATTAATTTCGTTCAATTAAATTTTCCCATAAGAAATTTTTGAAAAATTGGACCGGAGAAGGACTCTATTTGGATAGAAAAAATTGGCACAAAATTTAAATTAATTTCATTCAATTAAATTTTCCCGCAAGAATTTTTTGAAAAAATTCAAATAAATTTTGTCCAAAAAATTAATATAAGAACCGACCCGGCTGGTCAGACAGTGGCGGCAGCAGTGCGCGTGTGTGGTGGTTTGAGTTAAGGTTCACTTTGCCTATAACTCCTCCCTGGTCGAACAGACGGCGGCGGCGGCGGCGCACGTGTGTGGTGGTTTAAGCCAAGGTTCACTTTATCCATAACTTCTCCCCGGTCGGACGAACAACATCGACGGCACGCATGTGGTGGTTTAAGCCAAGGTTCACTTTGTCCATAACTCGATGGCGGCAGAAGTGACGCGCGTGTGTGGTGGTTTAAGCCAAGATTCACTTTGTCCGTAACTCCGCGTATGTGGTGGTTTAAGCCAAGATTAACTTTGTCCATAACTCCTCTCCCGATCGGAGGGACGGCGGTGGCACGTGTGTGGTGGTTTGAGCCAAGGTTCATTTTGTCCATAACTCCTCCCTTCTACAAACTTAGGGTGTCCCTTGGGACCCAACCCAAGTGTTACCACCTAGAACTTATATACACATATAAATTCTCTTAAGTTTTCAATGTAGGACAAGCCTTACAATGATACCTACATTTTATTCCTTCAATTGTCTATTCCACGAACTCAAAAACGACATCAACTTCCTATTCACTCATAAATGGTTTTGACGAACCGTCTTCACCGGGTGACTTGTCATGCGATAAGGAACACGTCACCTCTTTGAACCCACCCTAAAAGACATTTGGGATCCACCCAAAATTAGGTTCAAATTTAGTCCAAAATAAGCCTATAAAATCATAATTCCAACATTTTTTCCATTTTTCTTTTCAAATCTCTCACCAAATCCATAAACCAAACGAACTCTAAAGGAGATCTTGAAATAGGGCATCTGATTTAACCACCACTTCACAACAGCAGAGCACCCATTTATGTGAGCTTCAAACCATGACCAAATTTCCTCAAAAAATCCAAAAGAAATCCACCTAATTAGGCACCCATTTATGTGAGCACCCATTTATAAATTGATCATACCGAAGTTTGCCGAAGTGGCAAAACAAAAGACACAACCTGAAGGCCACAAAACACAATGACTGCCATTCACAAGAAACCATCTCCACACAACAAGACCAAGAAAAACTAAAATCATCCCTTACTTTTTACCTTTACCCAACTTCATACTTCAAGAAGGATGAAAATTTGTGCAGAAGTTTCCTTCCAATGGAGAAACATAACAAAGGGTGCATATGGTAACAAAGGGGTGTGTACCATAGCATTACCTTGAAAACTTTGAATTTTGAATGAAGAGGAGAAGACAAGGGCTATGTTCCTAATCACAAGTTCATAATCTTAAACACTTACAATTCTATTAATTCAAATCTGCAGGGACATAACCAAAATTTCATTATCAATGGGCCAAAAGACAAATAATATTTTATTACCATATACCCAAACACACACATATACATAAATTATATATAAAAAATAAAAAAATCAAGCACCATAGAAGCAATCTCTAATAGGAAAAAGAAATTTTTTTGGTACAAAATAAAAAGAGAACACATGATAAGAGAAGAATCAAATATGTATCTTTTATACTGTGAAATCATTTTATTTATAAAATAAGATATATATTTTTAGAAATACTATAACAAAAATAATTTCTCACAAAAATAGTCTTCTCCTAATCCCATCCCTACAAATCTAAGTATTAGAAAGCTAAAACATATTGTAATACTTATAAGAAAAAAACTTAGAACCATAGCTAAAATACAAAACTAATTTGTTTAGTATTATTTGGAAACATAATTCCAAATAAAAATAAAAATAAAAAACTAACTATCCTAATATATCAACTAAGCAATCCCATAATTAGCAAGAAGCCTTACACTTCAATAGGAGTTCTCTCCACCTGTGTGTGTTTTATTTTCCGTATATGTGTTTGGAGATATATATACATATATATATATTTTTTTTTAAATCCTTTCTTTGTATTTATTATGTATTGAATTTGATTTTGATTGTGATTGCAATTGATCGGGTATCATGATAATATCTATCAATATAAAAATAAAATAAAAACTCCTAATGAGGCTCTAGAGCATCCTATCTCTTCCTTTATATTCCCTCATTACTCAAAATAAGAAATTTTTCTGTCAAAACACATCCTCAGCAGTTCTCCTATCCAAACCCCCAAATATAGGTATTGCTACAGTGACTTCCTACAAATAGAGAGTCACTATAGCTCCTCATATTTGATAAATTCTTATTTTATTTCGCGAAGAATGTCCTCCCGGACATCCCTCCCTCAGATGTCCCGTGAGAGCCCTGAAGCTAAAGAAAAAAAATGACCAAAATTAGCTTGACCGGTCGACCGCCCGGTCAACCACCCCTTTGCATTCCTCGGCTAGTTCCTGCTATGTTGTTGGGTTGTTGCATTTGTGTTTTATTATTTTGTTATTAAAAAATATTTAAATTTAAAAGAATTAAAAATATTATTTTAATAGAATAGAGAAAGAATATGAAATTTGTTGGGAGAAGTAGATGAAAAAGTAATTCCTAAAATAGGAAATGAATTTTTTAATAATATTTTAAAGTAAAATTTAAATAGTCTGATAAGGATGCTCTAATACCTGTAGTTAAATGACAAAGAATTTTAAATAAAACCTCCATTTCAAAATTATCGTTTACATGTTGGGCATTAATTAATTAATTCAGTATTTAATTATTTTTAATTAAAGAAATTACATGAGCCAGCAACATTAGAATTGCCTGCCATGACTAGGTGTTTTTATTTTTCTTTATTTTTTACTTGACAACCTTGTTACTGAAGTAATAGAAGTACAATTGTTCAAAGCATTAACCCAAAAAAAAAAAAAAACATTTCTCAGTCTTCTTTGTTTCATGTTCAGATAATAACATCCATGAGTGGTTTATTTATTTATTTATATTTTTTCAAACAACTTAACAGGGAAAATATTGAATGGTTGTAAAAGATTCCAGAAGCACATGTACTTGAGCCTAGCAATGAACAACGCAAATCCTAATAAATAGACCTATTACTTAATACGTGTAATTAGCGGTGTTTTTATAATTAAAAAAAAATACGTTATTAATTGTTAATTTTTAACAACAATTTAAAAAATTCGTTACAGAAAAACATCGTTAATTGTCAGCTTTTAGCAATAAATTTAGAAAAACGTCACAGAAAATGTCATTAATTGTCAGTTTTTAGTAACATTTAGAAATACTTTACAAAAAATTCACTAATCATCAGTTTTTAGCGACGATTCTATTAGCACCAACTTTCAGCGATGAATTGATAGGATTTAATATAAGATTTGCTGGTAATTTATCCCTTTATTTACACAATGCTTGCACACTATCACTATAACAATTTTAATTACACACTATTTGCACATAGTAGTGTGCATATTATTTTAATCTTCATAAATGTATAGACTCCCAAAAATAAAGCTGAAAAAGAGTAGTTTTTTTTTTTTTTTTTCATGTAAAAATTCAACTTTTTTCCCCCTTTGTCATTGTGAAAGTCGAGTTGATTTATTTAGTGCGATATTTAATCAGTTCAATTGATGATACTTTCTCTATTTAGCATAATGGCTGTCCTCATGAAGTAAACCTATTCATCAAAGCTTGGGTAGCATCTTGTATTACATTTTGGACGCTAATCGAAGAATTTTATTTTAGATAATAAATTTTTTTGCAATCTTACGAAGGATCGCATCATAATTTGATCAAAATTAAGATGTTGAGTGTTATAATTAAAAAAATAAAAGATCAAAATGAGATTTAATAAAAGCGAAGGGATGCCAAAATATAACATAGTATTTATTTGTTATTTTTTAGGGCTGAATTTTATTCATTTATTTATTTTGAACCTTAGTTCTACTTGCAATGAAGTCCTGCACTTGGAGACTAACAACTTCAGCCTCTTTTATTATTAAAGTAATTGAGTCAACTTAGTTGATTATTAATTTAGGGAGAGGATTCTCTCCCGTCCACATAGTGGACAGAAGTGTACTGTTGGGTTTATGGGGCTCACCAAAGGTCTCATTTCGATAATTCAAACCGTTCAATATGTAGAACTAATTGAGTAATTTATGCTTGCAAAAAAATCACGTTGATTAAATATCGGTAACCCCTTGATTGGAACATATTTTTGTCAATGATAAATATTATTTTAAAAATTAATTGTTAACAAAAATATGTTCCGATTGCATGCATAAAGTACTCGACGAGCTCTACACGTTGAACGGTTCGGATTATCAAAACAAGATCCGTGATAAGCTCCACGAGCCCAACAGTCTCCTTAATTTACACTCTTACTCAGAAAGTCATAGAGCCAATTTGGTCAATTTTTATTATAGGTAAAGATTAATTATTTTTTCGTTGAGTAAGTTTGTTTTATTTCTTTTAATTATCAGTTCTTTGTATTTATTATTCGCATTAATTGTTGAACTTACATATATATATATACACACATTAGCTTATGATTATTCAATATTTTCACATAAATATGTGTATTAAGAAGCAAGATTCTCTTATGTCTATAGTATTTTGATTGAAGAAATTATGATAATTTTGCCCTCTAATATAATTTCGTTGTTGTTAGAACTCTATTTCATGTGTTGGAAAACTTTTACCTTGTAGTCACTCATGATATTCGTCAATCGTTTATTAACCTTTATTTGATTATGTATCATCAAAATTCACTAAGCTTGCTAAGAGTTCAATAAATAACTAATTGTAGATTTTGTTGTACAAAATCCATGTAAGATGAACTACCCCATTCTATAGCCCTCTTCATCTTCTGCATTAGCCTTTTCAACCCCCACCCCTGTAACATTAGCCTCATAACAGCACCTGTAAAATACTTCTCTCTCTCTCTCTCTCTCTCTCTCTCTCTCTTTATCTGCCGCAGCATAGAATGTGAACAACAGCAAAATCGTGCACAGCAAAGAAAGTTGCAACTTTTCTACGACTTATAGAATCTGAAGATTACCAAAAATATAGGGAAAAAAAAAAAGAAGAGAGAATTCTCTCAACAAAGTGTTTGTAATATATCAAAAGTGTTTTCTATAAGGCTTACAACTCTTATTTATAATAGAACAAAATCCTAATTAAACTAGGAAATAAACCGAAAAAGACAATACTGGCTAATCAAGCCTAAATGAAAAAGAAATTAAAAAGGAAAGATTTGAGTTAAGCTCAAATATGGAAACTATAATGAAAAATGCATATTCTAGAGAAAAACCTGGCCCTAATTGGATTAGTCTAGGCTGAGTTATAGACGACTCAATTATTTCTAAAAACGGCGAAATCGCGAAATTAAAGACCTAAACAATGAAATTTGACCGAAATTCATCATAGGCCATGGCAAAGCGATGAGTATTGATTGCCACATAATTTTTCATTTCTTGAGTGAACTCCACGGCATTCCAAGCACTTCCATCTTGTATCTACTAGTGCCTTTTACCTTTGCCTTGTCCATGTATAAGTTCCAGAAACTTTATAGCCAAACACTTTGCATCATCCTCCCTGAGTTGAAGAGAATTTGTATCATCATCATCATAATGATCACCATGGTAAGGGACAAGATGCCTGACATTGAATACATCAGATGTGCAAATATAGCTTGGAAGCTTTAATCTATAGGCATTTGAGTAGATCTTTTTTGTAATTTCCAGGGCCCAATTTTTCGAGCTGCTAACTTGTTGTGCTCTCCCATAGGAAAATAGTGTTTAGGTAAGATAGCCCAAACAAAATCTCTCACCTCAAACTCCACTGCTTGGTGTTTCTTATCAGCACCTCGCTTGTTCTTAGTTGTAGCTTCATGTAAATGTTGTTGGGTCTATTTGTGAATTTCCTAAAGCTGTGTAACTAGATCCTCTGCTTTTCCCTGAACAAGCTTCAACTCCAAAACGGGGGCTAAGTCAAGTAGTGCTTGGGGGTTAAACCCATAAGTGATGTAGAAAAGATTGAACCCAGTGCTGTGGTGGGTGAAACGGTTGTAAGCAAACTTAGCTTGTTACAAGTTTTGGTCCTATGACTTGAGGTGATCTACTACGAGGTTACAAAGTAAACTACTCAACGACTGATTGGCAACATCCATCTGTCCATCTCTTTGGGGATGATAAGCGCTGCGAAAATCTAACTTGATGTTAGACAAATGCCACAAACATCACCAAAATGACTGAGGAAATGGGTGTCTCTATCTGAAATGTGGTAACCCATGTAGACAATAGACTTCCCGAAAATAGAGTTAAGCAACATTGATAGCATCAGTAGTTTTCTTACAAGCAATGAAATGAACCATCTTGGAGAATCTATCCACCACTACAAAGATGGAGTCATTCCCCTTCTATGTCTACGGCAATCCTAACACGAAGTCCATGGGTGATCTGGAATTGGAAGTGGCATGTATAAGCCAACATTGGTAGCAGTGCCCTTGGAAACTTGACAAATGCAGCAACCATCCACAGTTTCTCCAACGTGTTGATCTATTGTTTCCCTTGACGCATCCAAATCTGCTTCTATTGTTGCCACCAAATGAACCCTTTTGTTAAGGGGAACCTCTTTGAAATCCAGGATCTCCTCTATTGCAGCCACCCAATTCAGAAATTCTCTAGGTTGTAGACAACCCTTGAACTATATAGTATAGTACATCAAGTTTGAAGCCCGAATCCCACCGATTGGATGTACAGTTTGCCACCAGTCATCTTATCAGTGGTCTGTATGCACCAAATAGGTTCTCGTCTTCATTCTCGATATCATCCATATCCTCCTTTTTCATTCACCGTGGATTTGGAAGACGTTTTTGAGGTGCACCTTTATCAACTGCCATGGCAGCGAGCTGCTCTCCTAGCGCTTCAATTTGCTCAGTGAATTGTTATGTTATTTGGGCTTCTAGTTGTGCTTGTTGCACAGCATCATTGCGCTCGTACACATTTTCAACAGCATCTTGTTGACCACCACCACAAACTCCTTGAACCATGATGATCGATCAGAAACTGAGACTAAGCTCTGATACAAACAAATGCAGCATAGAACGTGAACAACAGTAGAATCATGTACCAAAACAAGCTGCAACTCTTCTACAATCTGTTGAATCTAAAGATTACTAGAAATATAAGAGAAAAAAGAGAATTCTCTTAGCAAAGTGTTTTGCCCTAAGGCTTACAACTCTGATTTATATTAGAATGAAGTCTTAATTAAACTAGGAAATAAACGGAAAAGGCAATACTTGCTAATCAAGCCTAAATCAAAGAAATTACAAAAATTATCAAAAATGGAAAGATTTGAATTAAGCTCAAAGCCTCAAACTATAATGAACAATATATATTCTAGAAAAAATCAAGCCCTAATTGAATTCGTCCAGACTAAGTCATAGGTGAATCAATTATTTCAAAAAATAGAAAAATGGTGAAATTAAAGGACTAAACGTTGGAATTTAATCGAAATCATTGTTGGCCATGGCAAAACGATGGGCATTGAGTGCCACATCATTTTCCACGTCCCGGTAGAATTTCACAGCATTTTGAGCACGTGCCATCTTGCATCTACTAGTGCCTTTTGCCTTTGCCTTGTTTGTCCATAAGTTTCAGAAACTGTATGGCCAAACACTATGCATCACCATCTCTCTGTCTTTTAGACAACTATCTCTCTCTATGTATATATATACATGGGAAAGAAACGAAAAAAAAGAAAAAAAAAAAAAGATTGTATGGCTGGTGATCGACATGAATATGGAGGGAGAAGAAGATAAAAGCATACATCTCTCTCTTACAATGTAAATCCTCCATACCTAGCAGAGAAAAAAGTTTGTGCGGTTGGTGACCAAAATGAATGAGGGAGAAGAAGGTGAATGAGAGAGAGAGAGAGAGAGAGAGAGAATCATTTTGCCCTTAAAAGTTTGTCATTTGTGCTGCACATTATCATTTTTTTAAAAAAATTTAAATGACTATTATTGATTGAACAAATTTAAACTAAAAATAAAATTTAAAAGATAACTGTGTTGAATTGAAATATCAATAAAGACCAAACTAAAACTAAACAAGATCATTAGTGAAGTTTGTGGTTGTTTGATGTTGGATTGTAATATTAAGAAAATTAAGAGTCACCTTTATATGATGTTAAACTTGGCATGTACTTTCTAGGCTTTGGAAGAATTACACTCAAGGTGACAAAGAACAGAAAATGTGGAAACTTGTACTCTCTAAAAGCAATGATCCATGCCTCAAAAGTGTAAATAATCACATTGGTAGACAATTTTGGGAGTTCGACCCAAATCTTGGAACAACTGAGCAACGAACTCAAATTGAAAAACTTCGCCAAGAGTTTTACAAGAACCGTTTTGAAGTTAAACATAGTTCAGATCTGCTCATGAGACTCCAGGTAACTCACATTTCATTGTGTTTTAGTTTCAATTATCATTGCATAGTCCATTTGTAAAAATTATAGAACACCACCCAAAAGAAATAAAAAAAAGCCCACCATGTGCATTTCTTTTTGTTGATCAATCTAGTTGTAATATTTATATAGAGAGAGAGCAATGATTCATAGTTCTAAATTTGAAACTCTAACAATAAAAAAAAAAAAAAAACATACATCAAATCATTTATGAGTAGGATCCACTGTCACATAAGTAGAGATCTCATTAAAGGTCTACTTTAGTGTTCTTAAAACATTTTTGATATATATATTTGAGTAATGATTTGTTGATACACTACTTTTATTCCTAATGTACAAATAGTTTGCAAATAAGAATCCATGTGAGATGAAGTTACCACAGCTGAAAGTTGGAAGTGAAGAAGAAGTAACTAAGGAAGTAGTGGAAACCACATTGAGAAGGGCCCTAAGGTTCTACGCATCCCTCCAAGCTGAAGATGGGCACTGGCCTGGGGATTATGGTGGCCCCCTTTTTCTTATGCCTGGTTTGGTATGACCCTCATATTTATTGTCGTCAATGTTTGGGATATGACTTTTTTTTTTTTTTGGAACAACAAAAGATAAAGATTTTATTGATGTAAACCGAAGGCACAAAACACAGAAGAGAATGCATAAATAACATGGAAAATGTACAAAGCATCATAGCAAAACCTCTCCATCCCAACTAGGTTGCCACAAAAAAGCACGCCCAATCATATGCCAGCACTTTCCAAAGACGAGAGTTTTGAGATTTCCAACGAAAGCCAAGGAAAGAACAAAAAATAAAAATATCGTATAAAGCAACAACTACGTTCAAAAGTCATTTTCTAATCCTTTACCATCAGCACAACTGTTGCCAATAGAACTAACAAATTCCTGATGATGCTCCTTTGCTCCAATTCAAAGCACTATATGCAAAAACACAATTGTCGACGACAACTAAGCAACTGTGACATTGGCAAACCCCTTAGCTCAGATCTCATATTAGCCCAAAGAACAACACAAATTTAATTAAATCAATTAATTCTTCTCAATTTGATTGAACACACATTTATTTTGAAGTCCCCACACTGACCATAATACCATAGATGGGATCACCTTTCAAATAACCTTCCTTGCTCTTTATATATCCAACTCTTCCACCACTCCCATAACAGGCTTATAGAACCTAGCACCACCCGAACCAACCCCCACCACTTAATAATTTCTGACCACAACCTCCAAACATTCATGCACCAGAGTAGGACATAACTCAACTTCACTTTTGTAAAAATGGCAAGGTTGTCATTTCACGCACTAGAGAAGTTGAAGTTGAAGTTCAAATAATAAAAATGTTTTGTGGCACACTTTTAACCATTTTGTATCATCAATTAATTAGACGTATCATGTAATTGATTTGTTGTCCGAAGTTATGATTACAGTGACAATTAAAGGTAAGTAATGATATGAGATATTTAACATTTTTTTTCATTCATATAAACTCTTTCATATTTTGTTACTAATTAACAAAAGAGAGTGGGAACATGTGAGTATATAAATTTTGATTCCATCTAGATTTTTTTTGAGTAAGTAAATATTTTATTATCAAAAGGAGAAAATACAGAACAGTGTCCAATACAAACCTTGTAAAGGCAACAAATGCAAAAGAAACAAGCCTCAAGCTCAAACGGCTAACACTAACAAAACCTAAACCCTTTTAAAATAGTCTATCACAACCCCGAGAGTCTAAGTTAAGACAAAAAAAGAAACAATGTCATGTATCTCATTCACTCTAGCTCGTTCCAATAAGAAGAGACATGAAGAATCAAAATTTCACCCTGCGAGAGGAAGCATTTGCCTCAAGTTGATGTAAGGACTTGAAACATATTGGAAACATTTCCATCATTCAAGTTTGAACTTGCTCTGACCTTACCAACCACATTACCTATATCTTTCCTCTTTGATGCCTCTACCCAGTTAGTTGCCTTAGTAGTGCATTAGTAGATAAGTACATGCAGTAAGTTCAAACTATAAAATATTCCTCTTTACAAAATTGGGGCACAAATCACTTAAATGTTAAATTTTGAAATGTTTTCCTTCCATCCATGTGCTTTGAGGAAATTTTTTCCTAAACTAAAAAGTGAAAAATATGCTTTTACTGTCCATTTGGATTTAGTGATTTGATGAATGATACAGAATGAAAATATTTATAATATATAACTTTTTCTCATGTTTGGTTTTAAGTTGGGTGGGAAATGATGAGAAATGGAAAGAAAGAAAAGTCCCTTATTTTATGAGTTCCATTTCTCACTAAAGTGGTAAGTTTTGGTGGAATGCAAATTGATTGATTGTAAATGCAAATTGATTGATTGTATATTTTTCATAATACCGAGATTGCTCATCAAAATACTAAAGAAGAAAAAGAGATCTCATCCATATTCCTATACCACATACTTTTCTTTCTTACTCATCCAAACATGATAGTGAGTGAATACAATCATACTTTTTCTTTTCTCATCTAATGAGAGACCACAATTATTTCTTTGATTTCTCACCCCACGATCTAAATGCAAAAATTAGAGAATATATGCCTACTAGTAGCATTGAATTACAAGGGATTGAATGCATAAAAACTTGCATATGACAATAAAAATTTCATCTTCCATTTATTTGTAATTATCTGCCCAACTCTTGCTTGCTAAAGTATCAATCGCATCATTTCATAGGTTATCGGCTTGTCTATCATGGGAGCCTTAAACACAATATTGCCACAAGAGCATCAACTGGAAATTTGTCGTTACCTATATAATCATCAGGTAATTATCTCTTTTCATTTGATGTATAGGTACAAATATTAGTAGTAGGAAACTCACTTCCAACCATAAACTCACTCCCAATTTATGCAATTATGGTCCAAACAATGCAAATATACTTGGGTTTGAACGCATAGTTATGGTTAAACCTTAGCGTAATCTATTTTGGAACCCAACATTAGTAAAAATACTACATAACTATGTGGATATATGACGAGAGAATTTTAATTTAGTAAAGCGGGTTAGGAATGTTCAAAATACAAGAGTACAACAGAACATGGAAAAATGATAAGGCAAGAGTGTTGAAGCTAACATGTCTTCTTCTTCTTCTTTTTGGGTGAAAATTGAGAACGACTATGATCCAATTATATTTGCAGAATTTCGATGGAGGTTGGGGATTACATATAGAAGGGAGCAGTACCATGTTTTGTACAGCTCTCAACTATGTTACTTTGAGATTGCTTGGAGAAAGGATGAATGATGGAGATGGAGCCATGGAGAAGGCAAGAAAATGGATTCTTGATCATGGTGGTGTCACGCACATTCCTTCATGGGGGAAGTTTTGGTTCTCGGTATAATCTTGTTGTCTTCTTTTTCTTTGTTTTCTTGTTATATTGTTGCTTAGTAATTTTTGATTAATTTTAAAAAGTAGCCCAAAACTAATTCTATATTTGTTCCAAGTTTATTGTTGATATAATGTCTTCAAGGAAATAACATAAAGCCATTTGGTTGTACTGAATGGGATAGAAGAACAAAAGAATATTAAAATGGTGCTAAATATATTATGTAATAATGAGGCATGGGCACCGATAGTGTAATTATTATAATCATCTTAATTGTTATTATAGAATTAAGGTATAATGAGGGATTTACATGGTGGGCATTCTTCACCTTTTGGTAGGTACTTGGTGTTTATGAATGGAGTGGCAACAACCCCCTACCCCCAGAGATATGGCTCCTACCTTACTTTCTTCCCATACACCCAGGTTCTACTTCCACTTTTTATTCACCCTCTAATTCTACTTTCTGTTGGGTTTTGTCTTCTCTATGCACTTTTCTCTAGTATAATTACAAAAACTTTTATCAAAAGAATGGTGAATAATATTTCAGATGGAATAGCATGGCATGACATGTGCAAAGCACGTGAAATAGTAACCAACTCTAATTTTTGTACTACATTTTAAGATGTGTATGTAAATAAATGTGCAAATGCCTTTTTTATTTTTATTTTTAATCTCGTTATGTATATATGCATAATGCATGTGTTTGGATTTATGCTTTACAATAGGGTAAATTACAAATATATCTCTTGAGGTTTGATTAAATACGAATCGCCTCCTATGATTTTGAAAATTATATTCTACCTCCTGAGATTTCTAATTTCATAACAAATCTCTTTTTTTATTAATAAATCATCAAGTCAATTATTAGTTTTTAATAATGTTAGAAATATATTTTAATTAATAATTTAGGTAATTTTATTATTGTATTGGCGAGCAATTATGAATTTCATTTTATTAATTAATTCTGTTAAATAAAAAATACTAACAATGAGGTGTTTGCAATTTTCTAAATCATATGGGGCAATCTGTACTTTAAGTCAATCTCAAAGGATGTATTTATAATTACCCTTTACAATATTAAAGAATGCAATATACTTTAAGAAAGTATGTAGGCTTACAGATATGTCATATAAATTGGTATATCAATACATCAACAACCAAAATTACAAAAGATGTTCCACTTTATGCAGGGCGTATGTGGTGTCATTGTAGGATGGTGTACCTACCAATGTCATATTTATATGGGAAGAGGTTCGTGGGGCCAATTAATGCTACCATTTTATCATTGAGAAGAGAGTTGTATACACATCCCTACCATCAGATTGACTGGAACCAAGCTAGATACCTATGCGCTAAGGTATAGTTTGATACATATTTATCCTTGCTCAGTTGCAAAACTCTAGCTGACAGGAACAACTATTAAGAAATCTATTCAACTATTCAATTGATCCCAAAATCAAAATCTATGGAGAATTGATCGAGAAGAGAAAATAAAAAAATATCAAAAAGACTAAGAATAAAGGAGGAAAAACACGAGCCACAAATTTTCATGATCTAGTCAAGTCCGTCCTAACTAAAAACCAAAAATAAAATAAATACCAAAATATAAAATATTATCAAAACTAATTATTAAATCTTATTTCTTTAATCAATTCAGTTATCGTTCCCTGCCACTAGCTCCACCATATTGCTTTAATGAACATACTGATATCAACAACTAAACTTAGTACACAAATTTTAGTGATAGGCTACCTAATTACATCCCTAGGTCAAAGAACTAAGTTAATATAACAACTAGTTATTTAGGGTTGAGCCAAAATTAACTCGACCAAACAAATTTGAACCATCCCATTATCAACTCTAGCATATTAATCTCAATTGAAAATATAATTTGTTCTTTCCCTGTCGTTGATGTTGGATGCATTTCAATCAGAGATCAATCATGAAATGCAATTTTACTTGATAATTATGCCATTGTTTGAGGTGAATATGTAATAATCATGATAATATTTATAATATCCAATCTAGTGTTGCAGGAAGATTTGTACTACCCACATCCCATGATACAAGACATCCTTTGGGATTCTTTACATAAGATTGGGGAGCCTCTTCTCATGCAGTGGCCTTTCTATAGGCTAAGAAAAAAGGCATTAAGCATGGTAATGGAACATATTCACTATGAGGATGAGAATACACAATATATCTGTCTTGGACCAGTAAATAAGGTACTTACTTTTATCTCTAATATATGCATGTTATCTCTTTTTTCGAACATTTGCATATCCAAGCATTTTGGAAAAAATCCTAAGCATGAATATCTTAGGAAGGGAATGCCTTGGTTGTTAAATTGTAATAAACTTTGGTATACATCGACAATCTGATATTTTCAATAACTTATGATTAGCCTATCTACTTGTCACTCTATAACAAACTACTTTTATTTTTGGGAGTGTAAGAATTATACCGAATACTCATAAGTTATTCTTTCTAACCATAGGTACTAAACATGATATGTTGTTGGGTGGATGATCCAAATTCAATGGCAAATCAGCTACACCTCTCAAGGATCAAAGATTATCTCTGGGTGGCTGAAGATGGAATGAAAATGCAGGTTTTCTATCAAGTATTTTTTCCCAATTAAAATTGTTGCACACTTGTTGGCTATTAATTAGAACTTACAAGTATGAAACAAAGTAATGTGAAAAAAGGAAGCTGATACCTCTGTCTAACAGATTTTCTTTGAACTACTAAAAAACAAAAGGCAATATTTCAATGTCAGGGTTACAATGGATCCCAATTATGGGATGTTACTTTTGCTGTCCAAGCAATCCTCTCTACCAATCTTGTTGATGAATATGGTTCAATGCTTAAAAAATCCCATGACTTCATTAGGATCTCACAGGCAAGTTAGAACTTTGGTGAACAATGTTCTTCATGTATAAAAAATTTATTCTAATTATGTCAAATATATGAGTTGTACTAATTTGAATTTGATTTTGGCTTAAAGGTTAGGAATGACAGCTCAGGCAATCTTAGCTTCTGGTACCGTCACATTTCAAAGGGTGGGTGGCCTTTCTCTACCCCAGATAATGGTTGGCCTGTGTCAGATTGCACTGCAGAAGGTTTAAAGGTAGATTGTTTCCATAAACTTCAGAAAGTTTAAGATGGTCCTTAGAAGGTGCATTAAAATTTCATAAGTAAAAGATATACTAATGTTGTTTTAAAACATATTCTGTAGAAAACTTTTAGAGGAAACATAGAACATAGAAATCTATCTCCCTTTCCTCTTTTTTTTTTTTTCAAAAGCATGAGCCAATGTCTTTTTCTATGAAGTATGGATATGAGATACAGGTATGATACGACATGAATTCAACGATATGAAAAAACTTTGTAAGTAGAATATGGGTACGACCAATTTATGTTCATAAAAAATATTTTAATAATTTTTGTATTGTGTTATACATGGCGAGTCAATGACCAACCATGTTACATTTTTTTTTTTTTTTTTTTTTTTGAAATTTTCATTTCAATGTCACATCTAAACTATTTTTTTCTCCTTTGTATTTTTCTTTTTCATAGTTGAATGTGTTATACACAAAGTGTTTGTGTTGAAATCTAATTTGAGGATCATCATATTTCCAGAGCTGTCCTTACTTTCTAAAAACTATATATGGATATGAACATGAAATACTTATATGACACATTTATAAGGGTACGTCAATTGGATAAGTTTTAAAAAAATATTTTCTTCTTCTTTGTAAAGTATTGAGAAGTTATTCTTGTATGTATCCTACCAATTATACACTAATCCTATGCAAATATTATTACAATTTCACTTTCACAGTAATTCAAAGATGTTATCTAAAGTAGCTGATATTCTTTAAAAATTAAAAAATTAAAAAAAAAATCAAGTATTCAATACATTTAGGAACTATCACATATGTATCCATGAGTGTTTGGTAAGTATTGGTTTGTGATACGAATATGACTCCAATAAGATAGGACCTTTACAATTTTAGTAATGGAGTTCTCTAAGTTTAAAAGATGGACTAAAAAAACAATGTTTTCATTTATGGTATAATATAATTTTATGCAGGCAGCACTCATGCTATCCCAGATGCCATCTACCCTTGTTGGAGAAACAATAGCAGTAGATCAGTCATATAATGCAGTCAATTTTATTCTCTCTCTTCAGGTACTACTCTTGAGGTTCTTAACTAGTGAGCCAGAACATATGCAAAACATTTTCATACTAAAACTTTAGCATAAAATCTTGATGTATGCCTTTAAATTGTGTGCTTTAGAATGAGAAACACCCAGAGTTATCTCTTAGTTACAGTGGTGAAGGCTGCAGATTAATTGGAGATCTCATTACTTGACCACTGCAACTAAGGAAGATGTTTGATGAGCACTCAATCTAAAGAAAATGTTGGTTTTTAATCCTTGTGAACCAACAATTGCCTATTGGTAAGTGACATATGTTATTCAACTGAATTAGTAGGACAAATAATCTCCTCCCTTGTCCTCATTTGTTTTGTAATAGATATGGACATACATAACCTTAATTATATGCATTATTAGTTATACGATTAAAATTTTGTCAATTTTATTAGATAGAATTTTATTGTAATTTAATCTAAATAATAAAAATTGCACCCAAAACTAATAATTACAATTCATATATTATAATCCACTCAATCAAACAAACTATATAATTATTATTGAAAAAAAAAAAAAAAAAACCCTATGTAAACCATCCATTTACAAAGAAAAAGTCTACGATTCCAAAAGGTCAAAAATTCTAAGCTCGTGCAAACATGTTTAGATGTATCTCCCAAAATTTTCACAAAACAACAAACTAAAATCAGATTTAGATCCTCCAACATGGAACATATCTCAATCTCAGCCAAGAGTTCATGAATAAAAACAGGGTGTTTTGTTCTGTTTTGAAGTTGTTGCAAAGCTAATTGCAGAATTTGAATTCTTTTATTAATATTTGTGATTGATTTCTAAAAAACAAAATATAAAAAATAATATTGTGTTAATTGAAATCAAGAACCAACAATACAATGATAAATATATAAATATATATATGAGATGAAATTTTTTAGTGAAATAATTCTACTAAATCACACACATACAACTCATTCATGATAATTCTTACTGTAAATTACATATGTATTGAAAACAAAGGGATTCCAGTTATAGATTGTTCTCTAAATTCTAATTCAAAAATAATAATCCAAAAGTTACAAAGTAAAATCTAGGATTGTTACAGTTTTGAAAATTTAGGGAAACCAAAGAGAGACAAAAACAAAGAAGAAAAAAAAAAGATTGAGAGAGAGAGAGTCCATATGTAAAACAATGAAGGCGGGAGTTGATAGTGGAGAAATGAAGATAGCACCACTGATGGTGGAGAAGCGAGGATGGTGGCGTTGACAGTGATGGCGCTGGTGAGTGCCACACAATGGGAGTGTGAGAGGAGTGAGGGTTGCTTGTAATCAACTGTCACACCCCGAATTTCCAAGATCCGACCTATGTGAATAATCTATTAAATACTAAATGAAAAGACAATGAATAAAAGAAGTCTAACTCTCATACATGCTTATATTAACATCATTCATATCATGAAATAGTTCTATTACAAGCGTCATGTCTATATACATATACAAAACATTATACGTTGCCCTGAGGCTTACAAGACAAAAGGGTTCAACCCTTAACAAAAATGGCTCATGGCCTAAATAAAAGAAAGGCCCTAGGCCTGAATATCAGGCTCCTCAAGCTCAAGCACAAATCCCAGCGCATCGCCTTAAGGTTGGCGCACACCATCAACAACTGAAAAGATTTCAGCCACATACGATAAACATGCAGTCCAGTAGGGAACATTTCATAAACCAATACAAATCCACAAGTATAGATGATCATGATGCTATACAAATATAATGTGTTTAAAATGTTTTGTCTAAACCACCATTTTCCAACATAAACACTAAGACCCGGTGAATCCTCTCAATGGTCATCGCTAAGCACCACTTATCCCAGTGCACTATGTGAAGTTACACTCTGCCAGTGACCATCACCAAGCGTCACCTAAATCACCAAATTTACTGGTTACTAACCGGAGGACCTTGGCACTTAACTGCCCTTGTTTTCGGTCTTTCATCATGAACTATAGAGTCAAATTAACCATTCACAATCTCACCATACATGACCGGGATTCACCCTAACCGTTCAATTAAAACCATGTTTTTAATAATACCAATGCAATAATAAAATGTTCATTTCTTGCAAAACGTGTTCCATGCACCACCGTTCAACAATGGGTTTCATTGTCAACAAAATCTCAATCATAAATGAATGAGAACAACTATCAACAACCAATAACACTACCTTCCAACACTTCAACAACCATTTCTCACATTCCAAACTCAAAAGTTCAAGGATTTTGTTTACAATTTGGAGTTTTCTCAAATTAAAGTGTTCACATGCACTTTGTTACAACAATAATAGGTTTGATAAGAAACTAACAGAGAAAACCCACCCAAATCATCAAACTCTAACCTCATAACCATGTTTTTCCAAATCAACAACAACATCAACAACATGGTAGTTTTATATCAAAACTACCATAAGTACACCAATAAACTCATATTGAGTCAATGAATTAAAACCGTACCTCCTGTAGAGAAGAGGAAAAGCTAAGAGCAAAGATAGAAGCTCAAATCCACTTTTGGCCGAGATTAAAGTGAAGTCCTACTATACCCAAGTAAGAGTCGAGATCAATCCCAACTCTAGATGCTCCAAAATCAAGGTTGAAGCCCCAAGAACTAGGTCAAATTTTCACATGAGTGAGAGAGAGAGTGCAGAAAGGTGTATCAAAAGTGATCTTTTCATGCATTGCTATGTTTTTATAGAATTACAGATCGCGGATGCGACCCATTTCATCGCGGGCGCGATAGACACAGTTGCAGCTGCGGTGGTCTCCTTCACGAGCGCAAGTTTTTCACTCAGCCAAAAGTACTGGGAGGTGTTTTTGGTCACAGTCTCGACATCTACACATCACGGGCGCGATGGTGCCTAAGACAGATTATGTTCTGCTTTACCCTAGGACAGTTCTAAGTGTAACAACAACCCCCAACAATGTGCAAAGTACAAAAAGTAGTATATAAGATAACAACAACATTATTCATCCATTCACAATCCCGAAAGTGTGTCGGGGCATCCGTACAAGTGGGTTTCAAGCTGGGTTTTAGAACCGAGACATTACATCAACACTTCAATTTCATCAAGGTTTCAATAGATTATTTTCTCCTACAAAAGGTTATAGTCACCAAATATATAATCTATATAAAAACAGCCAAAACGACATTGCATTAGTATCTGCAACCAAATTATATTAGTCACTAAAAGATTAACAACTCCCGCTTAAATTTTTGCCCTCCCACATCGACTTTTTGTGACCAAGACTTGAAATTAGTCACATAACACAACACTTCTGCAACTAAAACACATTAGTTGTGAAAATTAAAAACCATTGTCTTCTAATTTTTTATATTTTTTTTTATCACCAAATACGAACTTTTCGGAACTAAATATTACAATATAATATCATATGACCATAATAGTGACCCATATCATCAAACAAAGTGCTTCTACATAAAAATATAATTGATTTGTTTTTCTTTTAAATTACAGAACAACAATGGAGGCTTCGCATCATATGAGCGCACACGATCCTACACATGGTTGGAGGTAGGTGCTTTCTTTCTATCTTTTAAGTTATGCTCTATCCACAAGGGATCGAATGTTTAACTAATAGAAGCTTCATGCAACTTGTCTCACTCACAGATGATTAACCCAGCTGAAACATTTGGAGATATCATCATAGATTATCAGTAAGATAATGCAAATTTCTATGAATTATTTGCACACTCCTAGTGACAATTTTTTATTGCCACCACTTCAGTGTTGCTAACAATCAAAAGACCATTACACCATTTAATTTAATTGCTAATGTTTTATGTAATTTAAAATGAAAGAAGAATTTTGAAGCATTTTTGTTTTGTTTTCTATTTAGAAGAATCATCTGTAGCATAAAGATAAATAGTGTGAAACAAAGCAAAGCTACTATGATAAATAAGAAGAAAAAAAATCACATTTTATTTCCTCTCCCATGCATCTTTTTATATATATATATATATATTTTAACAATGTCATCCTAATGTAGGTATGTTGAGTGCACCTCAGCAGCAATACAAGGCCTTAGATCATTCATGAATTCCTATCCAGGATATAGGAGAAAAGAAGTAGAAGCATGTATCGTAAAAGCAATTAATTTCATTGAGAGCATACAACTGCCTGATGGCTCATGGTTTGTTCACTCTTTCTAATCCAATAGTTTGCTTTTTCCATGTTTTGAGTTGGGAGAGAGAGGACTCCAAATGAATTGTGTTCTTGCTAACTCAAGTGGATGAATTTGCAGGTAACAAGCATCACTAGTAAAGAATGATCAAAGCCCATGGAAGACTTAATATTTACACACAACAATTTTTTAGAAGCTGAAACAACCATTTTGTTTTAGGCCAAAATTCATTTTATTTTCTTGTGGTTTGAAGCTTAAGAACTTTACCGTCCTATGGTTCAAATATTGTCAAAAAAATCCTCATGTCATTTTCGACTAAAGTCATAATCATTAATTTGATTTTTCCATCCAAACTAATGGAAAGTGAAATTAACATAACAAAAGGACAATTTTACCACATCTTCTACAAACTTAAAATTAGATTAAGATGTTAATTAAAATAAAATAAAATAAAAATATAATTAAAGATTGATCTAAATTATAATTAATTAAAATATAAAATAAATAATAATTAAGGATTCATCTAAAATATAATTAAATTAAAACTAGATTAAATTGTTAGGAATTACAAAAAATAATTAATAATTTATGATTAATTGTGATTTATTTGAATTAATGTTAGAAATTATAAATTAAGTGTATAATAGGAGAGAGAGAGAGAATAACAAAAAAGATACAACGTTTGAGGATATTATAGTCATTTTACGTCTATAATTAACTGAGTTAACAATTACACTTCATCCAAAACAACATGGGGACTTTGTGGCTATCTTCTGATAAAAGGATTTTTATTATTATTATTATAAAAGATTGCTACTTTCGTTTAAGATACTGTCTCACACTGATGGTCAAGTTGCACCACATGAACCAACATATTCATAAATTTGGCAAAACTTGACAACAAACCAAGAAACTTCACACTTGAAAGGTGGTGTCAAGTGACCAAGTTTGCCCACTAGACTCTGGTGTATACAGTAAACATGAAATTTTGATCCTTGGGTAGGTCTGCTACTTTTCAAATCAATGGTATGAGGGTTAAGTCCCTGGTAACTAGTAGTGATCTGAATTGGAGATTCTAATTATAATCAAGTGTTTTTCAACCTTTCTTTTTGATGTTTATTATAAGTTAAAACTACTACTTCTGCACTGAATTTTCACATCTTCCTTAACAATTAACTATTCTCACTAGCCATTGAAAAATAAATAAATAAAGGCTTAAATTTCATGGGATAAGCCACTTAGCATGGTTAAAGTTCTTATGTAGGTATGGATCATGGGGAGTCTGTTATACTTATGGGACATGGTTTGGGATAAAGGGGTTGGTGTCTGGTGGAAGGACCTTCCAAGATAGTTATAGTATCAGAAAAGCATGTGATTTCTTATTATCCAAACAAGTTGATTCTGGTGGTTGGGGAGAAAGCTACCTTTCATGCCAAAACAAGGTAATCTTACCTCATATATAGCGCTATTGTTTAGGGTTTAGGGTTTAGCCTAACCATTCACTTACAAGTCTTTAATATTGTGAAAAGTTTAAACTTCTCATAATGCAAAATTTCGTTTAGTTTTTGACTAAGATTTTCAAATTCTAGTAGATTTCAATTACAAACATGAATTGCTTCCCCTCACCTTTATTTGTTGTGCGTATGAGAACAGGTTTACACAAATATAGAAGGAAACAAATCACATGTAGTAAACACTGGATGGGGTATGTTGGCTCTCATTGAAGCTGGGCAGGTGTGTCCATAGAGTTCACAAGATTAATTTGTTGAGCGCATGCTACGAAAACTATCATTTACGAATTGTTAAGCACTCGTTTGTTATGTTAATTTACAATTTACAATGACCAGGCCAAGAGAGATCCAACCCCGTTACATCGTGCTGCAAAAGTATTAATTAATTCCCAAATGGAAAATGGAGATTTTCCACAACAGGTAATAGTTATACTAGGTGTTTGAGGTTAATTTTCAATTTAAGGACATGATGGATTAATTTATATATTGGAAATTTTTTTTTTTTTTTTTTTTTTTGGGGGTGTGACAGGAAATTATGGGAGTGTTCAACAAGAATTGTATGATAAGTTATTCTGCCTACAGAAATATCTTCCCTATATGGGCCCTTGGAGAGTATCTCAATCATGTAATATTGCTTTAAAATGAAACTTCTAAATGTAAAACTTATAGTTTTTGCTAAAGTGTATGTAAACAGTTGTAATAAATGTGTTGCACATATTCATATCCTTACCATGAACACTGGTTCAATCTTCACTTCACAATTGGCTCCAACCACTGTCGAATATTCTCTTGAATTATGACTGATATAATCTTCCACCGAGCTCTACAAAATCCAACTCCATCGCAACTCTACAAAACTAATTAACCTAACTATGCCATGTTAATAGAAAACTCCTTTCCTTACTTGATTCATTCTCAAAATTACTTTCCTTAGTCAAGTTTCTTTAGGTCAACAAAATCAAGTTTTGTTCATAAAACATGCTTTGTTTCCCTTTATTAAACTTATTGTGGGTGTGCCCATGGGCTTACAGTTCATCTTTGACTCTTCACAATGTGCAATGTGAATCAAGTAAGCGTCTAGATTTAATAATAGCCTACAAAATCCACTTATTTAACGAAACGCCAAATAAAAATCATATCACTAGAATTGGAGTTGCCGCTTAATCTTTTAGAGAAAAATAGGAAACCCTGACTCCAAACAATATAGGTCGCTGACTGTGCACAACTAAAAAACTTGATATGGAAGTTTAGGTATGAGATGAGAAAGTGATTAATTGAGCAACTCTAACTCACCCAATCGAAAGATCAGCCTCTACTAATTTTTTAAGTCAGATTCATTACCAAATACGTCCATGTTCTGATTATGAAAGCTACCTTTTCTATGTGAAGTAATCAATAAGACAAATGACTCACTTTCGAATGCGTTATCCCCCTTTCTTTGGAAAAACAAAATGTTTTGATAAGAATTTCTTTAAAAAAAAAAAAAATGGGAGAAACTTCATTTAGAAGGGATAAAAGTGCTTCCAACTTACGCAAAACGTCCTCTAATCAAGAAGTAATCATAGAGATCTATCATGTAAACACAAAACCTCATAAAAGCATGCTTTGTCCATAAAAAGTTCAACAAAAAAACATGCAGGATGCAAAAGAAGGGAGCGAAAATTCACATAGTACTCCTCCGCACCAAACCAAAGAGAAAGAAAAAGAATTAGAAATACAAAAATGCATAAGAACACTAATGCAAATAAACTCATAATAATGTAACTTATAGGGCTGGTCACCACTAGAATATCATATGAAGCATCTCAAGTCATGGAAATTTCCAAACACAACAATATAGCAACATCATCCAAAAATTACAATAAATCGAACCTAGAAGCATAGACTAAGTTATCAACATGTTAGAAAATGCAATAAAGAAAATAGAAAGAGAAGGTAGAGAAGAGATTATAGACATCCCATTTTTTACCAGCCTTAATACCCGGGCACTCCGAGGTGATCCCATAATGATGAAACAAAGAAGGTCCCCAACTAGCTTCAAGCAAAGCCTTTCAAGAAGAGATAGTTCCCAACCCTAAAACCCTTTTCAGCCAAAATGTTTTCAAGCCTTTAAAAACATTTTTAAAGTGAATTTTCAAGGATTGAGATGTCATTTAGATCATTTGACTTTGTTCGTCTCCGCATTTTTTTTTTTTTTTGATAAATCGTTCGTCTCCACATTTTTGCAAACCAAAATCCCTATTTCTTTCAAAATGAGCAAATAAGAAGTCAAATCGAACGAATGGATGGCAAACACTCAAGAAACAAGTTGGCCGCAGGTTTGTGGCTCACCCGCAAGTTTTTGCAAACCCACAGATGAGCCAAGTTGCAGATCACACTTGTGGGTGACAATCATACCTGCAGATAAAAGTGCAAGTGATGTGGGTCTCATGGATCGGATCGTAGGATCGGATCGAGAATCATAAAATTCTACTTTATATAAAAGTAAGATAAAAATACAAATCAGAATGATATATATTAAAAATAAAGTGAAAAATCATAAATCCAGCAATCCTACCTATGATCCCATACGATCCTACTTGCAATCCTACTATAATATCGATCCTACAACAATTTGGATCGTTTTGACAATTTAGGATCATAGGATCGTACAATCCAGATTTCGATTTTGATAACCATGCATGAAACTGTGAATGTATAATCTATTTAAACTTCTTAACATGCGCCCAAAGCACAGTAAACAAAATCCATAATTTACAACAATTGAAATTTATGTAGTTCATTTAAAATTTTATTTTTTTCCAACATGTTTGGCATAACTTCTTCTTGACCGTGGCTTGTCCCCTGAACAAGAATCATGGATCTATCCATGTGTGTGCGTGTGTGTGTGAAGATCAAGAAGACACTTCTCATGGGAATTGGACACACTGAAGTGAACTTTCGTGCAATACAAATCCTTCTCAAGAAAGTACGATACAAACAAATATCAAAAGGGTTTTATCTTCTTCCATATAACACTCTCTATAGACTTAGTTCAAAGGCTAATAATTTCTACGCAGCAGGTTACATAAAGTCATTAACATTAATCAAAACTGTAGAAGTTATACCAAAAAATTGGGACTCACCTCATATACACTACAAAATATAACTTGTGATGGAATAGACCTCCTGCTAGAAAAACAAAATTCACACCTTCGAATTGTTTTCCTGTCCTTTAACCATGCCAGAAGACTTGAATTTAAACTTGTGCTTCCTGTATGTTTCTGATTTGACACTCTCTTTCAATTTCTCCAGAGCTGACACATTGGCAAGAACAAGGGCAAGTGTTGGCAAAACAGCTAATGCTAATCCACACGAAACTAAAGCCACATTCAACATAGCCCACATGTATGCCCAACCAAATATAACAACAGAAAATAAAAACTATATACAACAGGTACAAAACTAACAGTTTAATATCAAATTAGATTTGATGCAAACCTTTTTACTTAGTCAACCTTTTTTTTCCTCCCTCTATTAACTTAAGTCAATAATGGCATCATGTATTCAAAAAGCAGAAAATAAAAATATTCAGAGACAGATAGAGGGAGAGAATCTATGAAAGGGGCAGACCAATCTGGAATGTCAAACTCTTTAAGTTGTGCATAATGCAAAGAATTAAAAGACAACTGAGCTAAATGATTCAAAGGTGGTTAACAATTGTGACATCCCACATGTAGGTAATTCCAGTTATGTTTATTAATCAGGCTCTCAACCTTGGCGTCATGCTCATCACTACAGGAGAGTTGAGATTTGTTCTTCACTCTTCAAGCAGCTCGATTCAGCACACACTAATAGGCAGGCTGACTGAGCAACTGCAATGCATTCGTTTGCTTTTGGGTTAAAGTTGTCTTAAACTGACCAGTTAAATCCAAGTCCAGTGCTTTGAGTTTTTCTATTGGTTTCTCTAATAATTATTTATTCTTCTACTCCTTGTATATACTTTTTCTCTTCTTATTGTGAATAAATGAGTGAAGGATATAACTTACATTTAGCAACAACAGCTGTTTAGATCAAATTCTTGTTTTCTCTACAGGTCTCAAATGTCAAGAACAAGATAAAAGACCTCTAGTTCAAAAAAAAAGATATAAGACTTCCAAATTGCTATAAGCAAACAATATCCAAACCACACATGCCTGTGCACACACTTGTAGGTGTAGCATGTGTATAACATCAAAAGGGGTTCTAAAAATTTGAGGGTCCATTTGTATAGTAATGGATTTCAAATCAGGGGATTTGAGGTTAAATGGATAGAAAAATAATGGAAAAAGACAAGTTGAGATAGAAGATATATACATTTTAGTAGGATCCTTACAATTAGAAAGAGAATCCTTAGCATGATTTACAATTATTTCAAATCCATCATGATAAAGCTATTTAGCTCTATCTTGAAATTCATACGCAAACTATCACATCTAAATTTGAGTTATTTTTTTGAACGATTAAGGTCAAATCCCTTGATTTGAAATCCAAATCTATAAAAACAGACCCTAAAAGTAAGCCTTAGTTAACTTTAAACTACTAATTCCAATATTTAAAAACAGTTACAGAACCTTTTAGCAGCTTTTAGTGTGGTGACTGTTTAGATCAAACAGTTACATTCTCCCGTTTCTTAGTAGGGAAAACATAGGAACATTATATCCACTGGGTGACTGGTGTTTAAACATATCTAATTGGTACCAACTGCAGCCATAAATAAATCCTGTTCTCATGGCCTATACAAAAATTACCAGAAGTGTATGTTGAGCGAAATGATTCTATAGAATCGCAAGGAACAGAATAAACAGGACAAGAGTTGTTGTCAGCTTTCTGCAACAGCTTCTTGAATCGCTTAACCTGAAAGAAAAGAATGAGTTGGTGATTTCTCGCAACTTTAACCAAAGGATGAGTACAAAAAGAGTTATGTTGAGACCTATCTCAAAGCAATACCATTCCTACTCTCATTCACATTTCTTTTTGTTGGCAAAACCTTATTTCTAAGTAGCAGTACCACACTGGGTGCCCGGTAACTCTTTTAGGAGGTCACATGCACAAAAATATGACACAATAATTGATCTAGAGATCAGTGCCAATAAAATACTATGAAGCAATAAAAATCAAATTTAAATTGAGTAGAAATACTTTTCATATTTAAATTACCCCCTACGCATCTCTAACCTTAACAACAGTGACAGAACCAGATATTTTTTCAAGTGGGAAATTATGGAAGTAATATCAGCTTTTAATTATACATAATTAACAACAGAATACTTTCTTGTTATATACTGAAACTGTATATTTATGTTATAGATACTAAGATATTTATTTTAATTTTACAACTTATGAAAAGAAAAACCTTAAAAAATGAACCTGCGCAATTTGTTTCAAAAGTAATTACATATAGATATGATAATAGTTTGAGTAATAAAAAGCGATGCTAAATCAATTCCAACTCAGAAACTAATGAAAGTAAAACCCAAATTGCAAATCAATCTGACACTAACAAAAACTAAACAACAGATTCCACAAATGTGTGCATATATATGTATGCTTTTTGTGATTTAATGGTATAAAATGGGGGTTAGCCTTTCCCTATCCATACCTTCCTGAATTTAGATGAAAATGGGACTGAATCTTAGATCTTTAATACTATTGCGAAAATATTTTACCAGATAAGTTAACTAATGCTTTCAAATAGATGATTTTCATCAAGTACAAATTTCAACAAATTTAATTCAGATCAATCATCTACAATCTAAAGTTAATTCTATTTTAGTTTAGTTAAGAAAGATCAACCATTACAAGAATGGAAAACTACTCCTACTTCTTTCCTCCATTGTGATGTAATCATCAACTTGCGTCATAGGATGATTGAGGTATGGATAGTTAGAGTGCGGTTCAACTTTTTAACGCTTACAAAAGAATTAAAAAATATAAGGAAGGAACTATAAATCCAAAAAAAGCAATTGTGTAAATTTGTAACTCACACTTTTTAATATTTAAAATTGACACATCCTTGCTTCAAAATCTTAGTATGTTCAAAAATGAAAAAACCTGCAAAATCTCTACATTATTGGAATATTTTGAGAGTTTCTTTGGGGTCAAGTGACCTCATTTGCTCTACTTGGCTCCATCCTGGCTTAACAATACACAAGTCCAACCAAGAAATGGAATGATTTCCACTCCAAAATAAAAACAACCTACAATACCCAACTAAAGTCTTTGATGGCTAAAATGGTTATTTATACTTTCTATACTTGTACAAATGAAAAATGAAGTATATGATTTGAAGAAACATCACTTTTCCACATGTATAGCGTCACAAAGATAGAGGGAGTGAAAATGAAAAGTTTATTAGAGAAAGCACTGAAGGGGATGCAATCCAAAACAACTAGAGGAATAATAAGCCTTCCTAGACACCTCTCCAGACAAAAGCCTTCGACACACTTCCTTTCTAGAAAAAAAAATGATCATAAAATTCCAAATTGCTCAACAAATTGGTTTACCACTCCCAAAAGTCCAACGATACAAAATGGACAAAATTTTACTCTTCAACTGAAAAAAAGGTTCCTCCACCCACTTTAAACAGACAACATACCTCATCTTTACGTAGAAGCGTAAAGCAACGTCCTGCCTGGCCCGCTCTTGCAGTCCTCCCAGCCCGATGAATGTATGTCTTTATATATGCAGGCACATCATAGTTGATGACATTTCTCACCCCTTCAACATCCATTCCACGAGTCATTGCATCAGAAGAAACAAGTACTTGTATTTCCCCTGTCCGGAATGCCCTCAATGTCTTGCTAGAGAAAAAAAATTCACTCTCATTAGATTTGAATCTCGTTTAGACTAATTTATGATTAAGCTCGAGGTTTATAGCATGAAAGATTACAGATGAAAATCGGAAATAAGAGAAGCCAAAGGTTGGACATGTTCTTCAAAAGTTAGAGAACTCCTGTTCCCATAGAACAATTTTACCCTGCTAACCTACGGTTAATACAGCATGACACTAAGGGTGCGTTTGGTAAGTGAAGTTTTTAGTCAAAAGTCAAAAAGACACTAAAAAGGCTAAAAGGCCAAAAAAACATATAAAAAAGTCAAAGACTCCTCATTCTCTCTACTTTTTGCACATTTTTTCGTAAAAAGTCAAAAAGTCATTCCTAAACACATCAATTTTTTTTACATCATATTTTAGCCAAAAAGGCATTTTCTAGACCAACCCTAACTAACAAAATGTGGGCAGTCCATATAATTTAATGTTCTTTATCTCCCCATTTGTCGTCCAAATAATTATGAAAGCTCTAACAATAATAATTTATCATTTACATTAAGTTATATTAAACCTGACTGATAGTTTGTACTTCAAGTGTGAAAGCAATTCAAATAAGAGACCAGCACCCATATAATTGGAGACCTTTCATCTTCTTTTAGTTAGCAATTAAAATGCCATATTTCTATCCAAAACATCATTCTTTTTCTTGTACACAAGCTAATGCATATGGACACACACAATACACACAAAAAGTGAAGCAAATCAAATTCTTAATACTCCCTCCGTCCCAAAATATTAGTCTCTTATTCCATTTTTCATTGTCCCAAAATATTAGTCCATTTTCAAAAATCAAGGACTAAAATAACATGAATATCCTATTTTGCCCTTCTTTTGAATTCATTAGCTCTGTTATCAGAATCTTACAATTCGCGATTCGATTCGCAATTTTTGCAAAATCAATACGAATCTATGAGTGAATCTATTTTGGAAGTAAATCTCTAGTAAATCGCACGATTCACAATCGATTCATGATTCGATTCACTTTTTACGATTCATGAAATTTTTGAAATTTTGTGTCTAACATATTTTCGACTCTTTTTGTCCCCATCTTTTTAGTGAAAATGACATAATATAACTTCTAATACGTTTAATACCAAAATAACCAACATATATACATGATTTGTTGTTATTTTAGTGATCATAGAGTTTTTAAGAAGATCTAATCAGATTCAGTCAGACCCAACATATTTTTAACCTTTCTTCTTATTTTTTTTCCCTTCAAAAAATCATAATATATCTTCTAAAGATGTTTAAGATTAAAGTTACACTATGAATTATCTATTGCTATTTTATTAAATTGAATATTACATGTGTGAGGTCAGTTATACCTTTTAAAATGTTTTAGGCTTTAAAATAAAATATTCTAAATAATTCTTTTTTATTATTTGCTCGCTGTTACTTAGAAAAGTATATATGCTTATTGTCCAAATATTAATATCATTGTTAATTATTGTTCCTTTAGAAATTGATAGTTTGTCTATTTGGTTATTATCTTTATTAAGAATGGCTGATAAAAAATATCTAAAAAAGAAAAAAAGGTAAGATGGTGATATTACACAGAAACTTTTGTTAACTTCTTACCTATTAAACTGTGATTATCATTCAAAATAACATTATTGTTGATTTAAGTCTAAATATTTTTTATTTATAAGATATATTTAACATCTACATGTGTAGATATATATTTTTAAGTAATTTAGAAAAACCGAATCTTTACGATTTACGATTCAATTCAATTTCGATTCGGTACGAGGCTATTTTCAATTCACAATACGAATCCAATTTGACAATTATGTTCATTAGTAATATTCTTGAAGTGTAATAATTATACTACCAAAGGGTAGTTTTGGAAAGTTAAAATTTTTGAAGTATAACAATTGTACTACCAAAAAAAAGTTGGATTCCCCAAAAGGGACTAATATTTAGGGATGGAGGGAGTAGAATTTGAATAAAATTGCTCATGCCCTGTGTGCAGATATACAATGCTGACAAAAATCTAGTATTTTATGGCCAATAGCACCTAATATTGGGTAGAGACTGACCATGTAAATTCTTGAATACAAAATTAAACAATTTATAAGAGTCAGACTTCAGGCTTTCATTAGCTACAGATATAAAATTAAACAATTATACGATTAGTCCACCCCATTCATGTGGACCACAAGCTTTTACATTTTATAACATAAAAGAATCCACAGTTCAGGACATGAATTTAATCGTGTATAGAGAAATGAACAAATTAAAAGTGAACTACATGTATAAATATTACCAATCAAGTAGACAAACTCAGATATTACCTTCTTACAAACTGACGCTGAAGACCCGAATATTCCTTGATCTTAATTTGTAAATCACCAAAGAAGTTCAGTAAGGTGCAGAGTCTGTGGGTTGACTCCACTGACGATGTGAAAACAATGCACTTCTCCCCTTGCAATGTTTGGAGAAGGGCTACTAAATACAAGGGTTTAAGCTTTGATTCACATATCTGCACAGAAGATTGGGAGGAAAATACTCATAAAAAATCCATGCAACAATTTATTGGGGAAGGATAACAATTGTTTGGGAGGTGAAGTTTAACTAAATTTTGCATTTAAAAATAGACCAATCGGATAAAATCCCTCTTTAAGTTCACAATTTAATGACATTTACGTGCATATTTTTCATTAAAAAAAATGCTAAGAGTTATAATCAATTGGACCAAATTGAGATAAAATCATAAATTCATGGTCAAAATCGAGCCAATTGAAATGATAGGGATCAAAATGACACAAGGACCAAAGTATAGGGACTACCATCGTAATTTGCCCATTAAAAAATTACTCTTTTAATCCCCATAATAAGAGTTGTGTCATTCGAGTCTTCAGTGTTTAAATTGTGTCAATTTAGTCCCTAAAAGTGTAAAAAGTTTTTAATTTGATCCTTTAATCTAATTTTGTTTCTCTTCATCTGAACCAAGGGTAAAGCATGGAAACCATAAAACACATATCAGCAAAAAGTGGGGAAAAAAAGGAAAAAGAGAGAGAATATCTTTGGAGGGAAATATTCATGTCATCCAATAAGTATATATAATATGTTCCATATATATCAAAACATATTGGACGATGCAGTACATTCGTGACAAAACAATGTCCCCAAAAACTTCTCGACGAAAAAAATTGGCGACAAGATCTCATTCATTGTAAAAAGTAAGCTTTGGCAACAAAAAAAAAAATTGGCATCGCAAAAGTTACGTTTTCTTACCATAGTGAGAATATTTCCCTCCAAAGATGTTGGCTCTTTTTTTTTTCATTTTTGATTATATGTATCTAATATTTATGATTTTTCACATTTTACCCCTAGTTCAGAGACAAGGAGGGAGAAGAAAATAGAATTGCGTAGGGAAGCAAATCGAAACACTTTTCATATATTGTAGACTAAATTGATGCAATTTAAACATTAAGGACAAAGATGTCACAGATTGCCGACTATGGGGACTTAAAAGAATAATTTTTTAATTAAATTTCCACATTTACCCTTGACTTTAACTACATCTAAAATGAAGTTAGGTAGAGGATTAAATTGACACAATTTAATCACTGGGGACAACAATGACACAAACTTGATACTTTGGACTAAAAGGTAATTAACCCTTATATTTATGTTAGGGGTGTTCACGGGTTGAGTCTAGTTGGGTTGGGTTTGATATGTATGGGTTTTCACATTTTAACCCTAGTTCAAACAAGGAGGGAGAAGAAAATAGAATTACGTAGGGGAGCAAATCAAAACACTTTTCATATATTGTAGACTAAATTGACTCAATTTAAACATTAAGGACAAAAATGTCACAGATTGCCGACTTTGGGGACTTAAAAGAGTAATTTTTTAATTAAATTTTCACATTTACTCCTAACTTTAATGACATCTAAAATGAAGTTAGGAAGAGGACTAAATTGACACAATTTAATCATTGGGGACAACAATGACACAAACTTGATACTTTGGGACTAAAAAGGTAATTAACCCTTACATTTATGTTAGGGTGTTCGCGGGTCGGGTCGAATCGGGTTTGACTCAAACCCGCTACTCGATCGAAACTATTCAGTTTGGAAACAAGTTCAATCGTTTCCAACCGCATGTTAATTCGAAATTGTCCATCTATCTCCTTCGGTTTGGTGGTCAGATTCGAACGGTTTCGAAATTACAAAAGCCAAATATCAAAAAATTTGGAAAAACAATTTTAGATTCCCGAGATTCAACAAATTCAATGACCAAAAGAAGAACAAAAAACACATCCATATAAATACGCTATGAAGCATGGACACTCCAAAATCGGTGTCGTGACGGTGTCTGACACACGGACACACCGGGGAGACAAGGACACGTCGAGGACACGTACGGACACGCCAGATGGCGTATCCCTTTAATTTAATGATTTTTTTTTGTAGGGGACATGCGTGTCCATATCGGGACACAATATGGGACACGGCGGGGCTCATTTTTAATTTTGTTATATTTATTTGGGGTCAAAAGTGTAATATTTAAAAGGTAAAAAATAATAATAATAATGTATAAAATTGTGTACCCCATCCACTCCTCTATACAGTCGATCCAATTGGCAATGATAGTCGATCCATCCATTGAACCAGTCGTCTATCGCCGATAATCGATCCAGTCGATCAAAGACTCGAAAGTAAGCCTCTCTCTCTCTCTCTCGCGTCTCTGTCCTGCGCTTTCTATCTTGTCTCTTATATATATAAGTATATATAAGATAATATTAATAAAATCATATTATTTTATAAGTATATATAACATAATATATACTACTTATACATATTAATAAATAAATAAATAAAAACACATGTATATAAAATAAAATAAAATAAAAAATTAACAAAAACACATTATTTAAAAATGAAATAAATAAATAAAATAATTAACGTATATTAAAATAAAAATATTTATAAAATTAAAAAAATTTTAAAAAAATTTATCGTGTCCCTGTCTCCATTTTTGGAAATTGCCGTATCCCGTGTCCGTGTTCGTGCTTCATAGTAAACATGATTCTAATATACCAAAAAAAATTAACTAAACTTAAAAATAAAACAAAATAAAATAAAAACTAAACTTGAGGATCAATAGATCTAGATCAATTGACATCACTACCACATCCAACCATCTGCATTTTTACCATCATCGTTCTTGAAGCTTCAAGATCAATCATTTGATGCGTATTCCCAACGAAGTCATCATAAACCAAACCAAACCAAGTCTTAAGTCCCATCAAATGGGATCGGCTGCATGACTCTTCTCCACTCAACTCTATCCAAGGCCATTTCGTTAGTCAAATTAAGAAGATTCATATCTCTATTTACAATACTAGTCCAGGTCAATTTATGTCTATCCCTTCCCCTAACACTACCCTCTACCGCCACTGTATCACATCTCTTCACTACTGCCTCTATTTGTCTCTGTTGTATATGACCAAACTATCTCAATCTATTCTCTCTCAACTTATCTTCTATTGGTACTACTACACATTCACAAAGTCACCATCAACTTTAAAAATTCATAAATCCAACATTGATGAAGCTTGAAGGTCGTTGACCGTGAAAAGGAACGGGGCTTTCCCTTTGGATGTTCATATCATGAGACGGCAAGGTCTTTGGAATTTAGGGTTACAATTGAATATCTAATAGAATAGTGAGAGAGAAGAAGAGAGAGAATGAGGGAAAGAGAGATGCATGGGAGAAAGAGAAAGTGGTTGACAGTAAGTGAGAGAGAAGAGAGAGACTGAGGGAACAACAAAGAGAGATACATGGAAAAAAGAGAAATTTGTTGACAGGAAGAGAGAGAATAAGAGAAGGATAGACACAATGCCTGGAAAAAAAGATAAAGTGGTTGAGAGTTTTGAGAATGACGTTTAAATAAAAGAGAAACATGTTTGAGAGTTTTCTAGATATCATAACACGCGTGCCACGCAAATAATGTGCAATCCCCAAGACCAATAAAAACTTGACAGGAGGAAAGGTAACGATTTTACAATATATATTTGGTCGGTCCGGTTTCAACGGGTCCCAAATATCTAAACCCGTTAACCGAACCAATACCCAAAAAATTACATTTTAATAAACTACAGCCGACCGCTGGGTGTTTTGAAACCATCCGTACGCTCATCGGGTCGGGGCAGCCCGGTCAGATGGGCCGGGTTTCACATTTTGGTGAACACCCCTAATTTATGTAATAAGATACACTATTGTGATTGTAGCTATAAATTTGTTATATTGTATGATGCTCTAGTGTAATTGTAATTGTGATTATTATGTTAAGGAATATGTTATTTCAATTTTAATTAGTGTTATGCCACATTAAATAATCATATATTAACATACACTTCTTTTTTTCTTTTTTTTTGCATGTCATCTATGTGTCGTGCATGCGCTTTTTGAAAATTTACATGTGAACATGTCCATGTCAATGATTCTTAACCTAGGAAGCACGGATACAAATATAGACACAAACATGAGACATGGCGATTTCAAAAACAATTAAGACATGAACACGACAGGGATACATCAAAAAAAAACATTATATATTTTATTTGCTATTTATATTAATAATACATCCACAAATAGCCAAAATTAATAAAACTAACATTAAAAATAAAATAAAAAATTTAAAAAAAAAACACAAACACAAACAAACTAGATTTAAATAAGCCAAATACTAGATTTGTGTTGCATTGCATTACACGATCCATAAATTATTAAAAGCCTCTCTCTCAAATTCACAATTGTATTTAGATCTATGTTGCATTGTCAATGGTTTGATATAAGTTTTATATTTATTTATTTTTTTAAAATTCAACTCTCATGTTCCAAATATTATAATATAACCCCCAAAATTAGGTTTGAAAAATCAAAATGACCCCATTGTGTCTCGAAGTATGACCCGACGTGTCGCCCAAAATATATTATTAAAAAAATGCTTCTGACACAACTGCAACACTTATTTTGAAGCGTCGGTGCTTCATAATTCTTAACTAACCAATCTACATTAAGTCTGATAGAAAATGTTTTCTCCCATCATTATTCCAGCCGTTTTCGTGTTTCAAACATGTCTAACATGGCTACGGCACCTATTTTGAAGTGGTGGTGCTTCATAGTTCCTTGCTAACCAATCTCCATTCAATCTTATACAAAATGTTGTATGCTAAAACGAAATAAAAATTACTCTTAGCTCAATAGTCTCTTCAATGATTATCAAATCATAAAACTATAGTAATATAAGAAGCATGAAACTTGGGTTGTGAATTATTGAGCTTAGGCCAAATCCTACCAAAAAAAAAAAAAAAGATAACCTAAATGAAAACCAAAAATAAAAAATAAAAACAATAAGAAGAGGACTTAAGGCTTGGTTTGGTTTGGTTTTTAAGAAGAGGCATAACAACAAAATACCCATCTGTTTAAATAAATTTGATGTGCCATTTGATTTTTGTAAGCATAAAATTCATGCCAAAAATGAGATTAAAGGTGGACAAGTCATACTAAATTTAATCAGAACAAAGAAAACAGATCACCCAATTAAGGATGTACATTCGAACAGACTCCAGAACTTGAACATCTTTGATATGATCTCAAGCCATACAAATGCTTCTTGGTTTTAGTTTTTCACAACCATTTCAACAAATAATGTTCAGGAATTACAGATTTTGCTTCTATTTTAAACATGACCAACAACTGAAATAGACATTTAGATTTAAAACCCTGGGTCATGAATACAGTTATGACTCCATTTTTAAAAGATCAGCATGCAAGGAAAATGATAAGTTTTTTCATACATGGTGCCTGAATGATTAGAATATTGACTCCCAATGCATTAAAAGAAATAGTTTTTTGTACATGGTGCCTGAATAATGAATAATAAGTTTGTTTTCTTTTAATGCATTAGGAGTCGAGACTCTAATTTATTCTCAAATTTCAACAGAAGTTGCTCTTTGTAAAGTTCGTATCTCTGCCATTGCAGGTCTTTTGTACACACCTATAAGGGCTTCAAGACAAATCAATCTACGTAAGCTTGGCCCATGATTTCAGAGGTTAGCTCATGATTGCTCATGAGATAAACAAGCCAAGCATCATCAACTTGTTAATTTATTGAGCTCAATAAGCTTATCAGGTATCCCAAGCCTATCGAGCTCAGGCCAAGGTGCTTAACTAGAAGGTCTGCTGAGATTGCTCATAAAATAAATGAGCTGAGCTCCAGCTTAAGTTTCAATTTCATTAAGCCAAACGTGAGCTACCCACTACTTAGCTCAACTCATCTCATTAACAACTCTACATTTGAATCACACAGCCAAAATGTGAATGCAGTAAAAAGCACATGGTACAACCCACGAGATTTGAAAATGACCAAAAGCATTTATACAAAGTATTGACATATTTACTAGTATAGTTATGAGATCATACCAATTTGAAAGATTCTAGTTGTTCAGGGAGCTGATAACGTCTTTGCCCAGTTGTCAGCAACAAAGGGTGATGCAGATTAAGCTGGGCAAGCTTGCCTGGATCTTGGGTTAGCGTGGCAGATAGAACCATCTTCACAAGCCTAGGGTAAGATTTGCCCTTGAATCCCCTTTCAACACCACTACAACAAATTAAAATAAATTATTAGTACAAGCTAACTGTCACATGGAAAATACTTCAGTAGACATTTGGACAAAAATTAAACAGGAAAATTGAAGAAAAAGTAAGTCTCCACAAACGCCTACAAGGATCTGAAACTCCCCACCTTTAATCCAGTGGTAAAACAATGAGATCAAAGTGTCCACGAGTCTCAAAGATCCCCTAGCGGACTATTGTTAAGCATCAGTACGGTATTAGACTCATCTGTGGGTTCCAATACAAATTGTTTAGACCACAAAATTTCCAAGAGTATGAAACACACATTCAACCATTGCTTATCACAGTTTCTGAAGAGTGAAGACCACCATAACTGGCAATTCACCAGTAAACCAACAGTTGCTATATATAATAGGATAATGGATACCTGACTGCAGTTTCATCTGCAGGTGTATCCAAAGCATGCTGAACATACCATGCAATACTACTGTCACTGACCAATTACTACAAGAAAGGAGGTAAAAGGAATTAGAACTCACGATCTCCTTATGGTTTTCAAGGAACCAAATGGGGAAGGAAAGAAAGTGTTGGCATGAGGGAAGAGACTTCCAACACTAGATTGGATTAATTGAAGAACAGTCGGCAGCCAGGATTGGTATGCCTCCCTGAGTAATCGATCTGTTTCATCAACAACCTGAAAAATTGACCTCGTCAAAAGATAGTTTTCTAAAGAAAATTCAAATTAAAAGTTATGGATGTTAAACGCAATGTTTTGATTGCTGAAGTTAAATTTGTTCGTTGTAATTTTTTATTCTTCCATTGATCAGCCATCACAGCGACAAGATACCAACAGAAGGACAAGCAATGATGACTGCAATTTTTGAAACACGTTGACAGAAGCATTTGGTGGTATCATGAATTTAAGTATGGACTCATGAAAAATCATAAAATTGTAATCCAACTGCAGCAGCATAATATTTAAGCAAATATAGATCATTAACTTAATTACAGTATTTATCACAACTCCAAAAATATGTAAATCCAAGTTGACCAAAGCTTGCTTGTAAGAAATAAACTCGCTTTATAAGTGGAGATACACTCAGACCATATAATACTAGTGCTAATCAATAGCAATCCATTAAACACTCAAGTCGTTAACAAAATATTCTAATCTGATGAAATACAAAAAGTACATAACACATTTGAAACCATTATTTCAGAAAGTGGAATGCTGTAGGGAACAAAAGTTACATCAGAATTATATGTGAAAGGTGAAATCAACAAAATCTGCTACTCACCAGATAACAAAGATGCTCAAGTGTAAAACCTTTCGTAGAATTTATATGATCCATCAGCCTGCCAGGAGTAGCCACCAAAATGTCCACTGAACTTTCTAAATCCAGCGAAAGATCTTCTGGGTCATAACAGATACCTGCCTCAAGCTTAGGTCTCTTAATAAGTTCAGAAATTTCATCAGCAATCGAAGATTGACCAACTGCCAAACCAACAGATAAGCCCACTGCAGGTGCAATAGCAGCAAAGACTTCTTAACCTGAAACCCCAAAAAAACAAGAAAAAGGAAATAGATACCTTTCAAGGGAGCAATAAAATAGACCTTGATACAATTCCCCTCTAGTATTCATAACATTCACATTAGTCCACTAACCACTCGTTTTCCAAAGGATCAATGTGATGGCAAGGATGGAAAAAACAAAAAGGGTAAATCTGGAATTTCACATGGAGCACGATTAGAACATCATGGAGCAAAGATTGAGAAAGTTTTAAGTCTTTATTTGTGTTTATTATAATTTAGTACACTACTGAACAGATTTATGCCATTATATTAGGTTTTTGTAGTTGGAGGTAGTTTGGTAATTTCAATAATTGTTCACCATGAGTAGTAGTAGTTATAGTCCATGGATCATAAAGTGGGTCAAGTAATGTTATTTGAATTTTATTTACAGTCCTAGTTGATCTAGAATATTTGTACTTCATAATGGAAAAATAATCATAAATATGATAAGCATAAAGGTAGCATTGACTAAACATCAAATCAACATACCATTTAGTTGGACCATCATTGGAAACATGAGCTCCCCTTTCTTTTGGAGTATCCAACAACATGAATCCAATTTTCCCATTTACGGATCCAAAGAAACATCTTCAACCTAGGAGATTTCTCAAGTTCAAATAACATTCCATACCTTCCTCTCCCCTTTCCAAAGCCACCAATTATCATTGTCTTTCATCAGTGCCATGAGGCACCTTCTAGGAATATGTTTTAACTGCTTTAAGTATTCCTCCCATGGTTATCAGAATCCCGATCCGGATCTTACGAGTCTACGATCTTACGATTAATTTGAGTACAATCGATCCAGATCGTGTAAAAAATTTCTTATAGGTAAGATCTTTCAATCCTGGTAATGGGATTTTATAGGATCTTGGAATCCCGATCCGAATCCGATCCTATCCGATCCAATTTACAAGCCTTGTTTTGTATTGTATGACATTTTATTGTAAATTTTATATTTGTTGTCTAAATACCAATTTATGTGGTCAAAATAAATAATAAAAATTAAGTAGCATTGAATCAAATAGACTAAGAAAAACAAACTAGGAAACAAACATTCAAATATTGCGGTAATTTAAGAAAATTAACTAGTCGGAAAAACAAACTTAACTTTAGTGGAGTCTAAGGAGGGTAAGATGATTGCAACTTTATCCCAATTTTTGAAGAGATTATTTTTGTGACTAGAATCCGCTCCACTAACGACAAACCTTACCATTCGGTTAAGCTGCTCTTTTGAGTTCTTAATCTATTTTCATATTCAACTTTGTTAAATATTTTTTCTTCACTTTTTATGCATTATTGTAGATTGTAAAGTATTTTGTTATAGAATTCTTCTTCTTCACCTTCTTTTTTGATGAAATACAAAACTTATACCATCGAGTTTTCTATTGTATAATATTATATGTACATTTTACATGGAGTATTATATTTTTCACAATATCTTCACTTCTTTTTAATAAAATATAGGCTCATTTTGTGTTATACTTTTTAAGAAATGTTTATTTAAATTACATTATTATATAATTTGTCTTTTTCGGTAGGATCTTACGATCCTCGATCCGATTCTACGATCCGATCCTATAAACACTTCCAACGATCCAACGTAGGATCCCGATTTTAACAACCTTGATTCCTCCCCTGTTCAAACACATTTTTATGTGCTTCCAGATTTATCATTAATGCTCCTTTCCTTGTTTATATTCTATATTATATTTATATAATATATACATAAATATAATTAATAAGATATTAAACTTTTGAATTTTTTTTCTATTATATATATGTGTGCATATATATATATATATATTGCAACTTTGGAATCATTTGCTTTAGTTGAGTGGAGAAGCAATGGGCCATGTGGGACTTTTATAAGCATTCATCTTTGAGCATACTTTTGTCATGGACCGATGTGGGACTCTTGTGTGCAATTCCTCATAGCCACAAAACGGCGTTGTTTTGTTGTATCATGTTTCAAACAATTTCTGTCCCACATCGTTTACACAATGTTGTTCAAGGTAAAGTGATCTCTATTTATGTGTAGTAGGCTGGCTTTAAGTCTTGCTTTAAGTGTTCCATGAGTTTCACTTGGCTAACGAGCCATAACGAGCCGAGCCCGAGTTACACAAATTTTATATGAGCAGAGCTCGAGCTGACATATTTGAGCTCGCTTCGAGCTCGAGCCGAGCTCAAACATCTTTAAAACAAATCGAGTCGAGCTCGAACATTGATAAAGTCGACTCGGCTCGGCTCGATTACACCCCTATTGATAAGTGACTTTAAAATAGAGCACTTTGTGGATGTGCAGGTTTTTACTAAATATCAGAGGACGGTATTTGCATATAAAGGAAGCTTGTATGTCTGCAGTGTTGTGGAAGTTTCTCTTCGTGAGAGTGAATCCCAGACCACCCCAAAGCAAGGGATGATCCGTAAGCGCACAAAAGCCATAGTTGAAGTTCCACAATCACTGGTAATGAATGACAACTGTGTTTGTTGGTCTCTGACATTTCTCTATTTGTCGGAACAATGTTCCGGTGTATAATGATATGAATTTTATCACAAAATTATTTAAGTTTTTATAAATTCAAAAGTGACTTAAATTTATATAATTTTGTAATAGAATTGCCTGACATTTTTTAATATTATTATTAAAAAAATTCTAATAGACACCATTTTAAAAGTAGAGTTGTGTGACAAATTTCTTATATTATTATTAGGAAAATTTTGATATACATAATTTTTAAAAAAATGTATTACATATATCTCTAATTATACTATTTTCTTTTTTGTTAGGTCTAATTTTTTTTAATTATAATATTATTTTAATTATGACTTATGAGTTCTTTAATTATGTCTAATTGTGTTTTGTTATGATATTTTCTTGGGAGAGGCTTCTCTCCAGTTCACTATGTAGATTGGAGTACATTGTTGGACCCGTAAAACTCATCACGAGTCTCGTTTCGATAATCCGAACCATTCAATGTGTAAAGTTCGTCAGATACTTCATACTTACAAAAAATCACGTTAGTCAGAATACATTTTTGTTAACAATTTATTTTTAAAATCATATTTATTATTGACAAAAACATGTTTCGATCAAGGAGATAACAATATCCAACAAATGTAATTTTTTACAAGTATAAATTAATTAAAGAGTTTTACAAACAGTTCAAATTATTAAAATAAGACCCGTAATAGATCACAAGTCCAGCAATACACTCCAATCCACCCATTGAACCGTTCAAGTTAATAGCCCTGTTTGGCAGGGCTTATTTTCAACTTATTTCAGGTTTTAGCTTAATTTAAGTTATTTTGGTGTGTTTAGTTCAGCTTAATGGTGTAGATTTTTATAAGTGGAAAATGAGGTTTTGGTTGAGGGGGAAGGTGCTTATCTTTTTTCAGCTAAACAGCAAGCTAAATGTGAAGGATAAAAAATACTTAAATACCCTTCACACTCAAGTTATTACAAGTCTACCAGGTATATAAACAAAAACACACTCAGTCTCTCCCTCTCACGAAAGGAGAGGGGCGATTTCCGGCGACGCTGGAAAAGATGAAAGAGGAGAGCAGAGAAGATGAGCTCGTCGCTGGAGCTCATCACAATCTCTCTTCTCTCTCTCTCTCTCTCTACCCCGTCACGATCGCGAGGCTATTTCTGCGAACAAACCGGAGCGCACTCTCTCTCTCTCTCTCTCTCTCTCTCTCTCTCTCTCTCTCTTCGCAATCTCTCTTTTCTCTCTCTTTCTCTGTCTCTCTCGTCGCGTTCTAAAGAGGGAGCAAAACCCTAACGTTGTCATCGTCACCATTGCAAGCCTTCTATCACGATCGACGGTGTTCTCTCGAGCATCACGATCGCGATGACGATCAACCCTAGCTCGCAATCGACAACCCTAACCAGAGTCGCCGTCGTCGCAATCTCAAGGCAAAACCCTACGCATCACGATCTGAACTTGAGTTGCCGTCGTCGTGATCTACTATCGTCGTCTCTCCCTTTTTGCCATTCTAGATCGCGGCGGTGGCTATGGTTACAGATCACCGGCTGCGTACGGATGAAAGAGGAGAGGAGAAGAAAAGAAAAAAAGAAATATTAATTGGTATATTTTGTAATGAATTAGTAAATTAAAAAAATAACAATTTTTATATTATTAATGTAATGAAAAAAATTATTGATATAAATGAAACAAATACATGAATATTAACTGATATTAATTGTAATGAATTAATAAATTAAACAAAATTAAATAAATTGCACAATTTATTTCACAATTAATGAAATAATTGTTTTTTTTAATTAAAACTGAAAAAAATGAAAAAATAACAATTTTTATAAGGGCAAAAAAGACATTACACAGAAAAAAACTATTTTACAACTTATTCAACCAAACACTACTCTACTGATTAAATCTAAATCTATAATCCTACAGCTGCACCAAACAGTAAGAATTATTCAAAGTTGTTGGCATGGTTGATCACAAGGTACCCTAATCCGTGGAGCTGAAACATCTAAAAACATATTTAGGGAAGGCTTCAATATGGAATCACTGGAAGAAGTACTGATATCACTTGGCATTGGAGGCATGACATCCCAATTCGCTCAAATACTGCAGTCTGCATTTGGCTCACGGATGGTTCCTCCTTTGTAGCAAAGAGGTATTCAGATTTATTGTAAGATTGGTTATTCTGTGAATTATTGAGATAAATAATTCCTTCTTATTCACGTTTATTTTGCAATATATATATATTTGTTTTGCATTATTAGTTGTAGGATTAATCTGTCAATTGTATTGGATAAAGTGTTCATTGTCCAGATAACAAAAATCACGACCAAACAATGCAATGTGAGTCACATGGATTAATAATCTTAATCCTATGTTATAATCTGCCCAATCAAACCGGCACTTATAGTATAGTTGCTTCCTTTGGTAATTTAGCTATTCATTCAAATTACTACATATTTTCGATAAAGAAAACGCTAACACCCTTTGAGCTGTCAATAATCTCGGTATATGTATAGGAGTATAGAGGTGGGTGAAAATGTTTTTAAATTTAAAATATATATATATATAAAAATGCTTTGAAAATAGTTTTGTATGCTAACAAGCGAAAGAAAAAGAGTAGTTTCAATATACCCCATTGGAGCTTATTGTGAAACCTTTGCTAGTTTTTTGTATGGAAAGGAATTTTTAGCTTTAAGCCATAACCCCAAGTCGATCCCTTACTTTTATAGGATTTTGATATTAAAAAAATAATAATTCTTATGAATTCTTATGCAAAATATTTTCATCCACTAACATATATAAAAGACATTATAACCTTTAAATATATTATTGTCTCGTGATTACTCAATAACATGAATACTAACTAGTAACATAATTATTTTAATATTTCTAAATTTATTATAGCAAGTTTATTACTGAAAAGTACAACAAAGCGTAGTAAAATAGGTTGAAATTGTTGGGTATAAAAGATAGAGGTGAAGAATTTGATAATAGCAGCAGATAATGAGGTCACCTCTTTATCAATAGAAAAGAACACTAGAAAAAAATGTTGTGAATTCCCCCTAGAATCCAAGAATAGATAACAATAAGTGATGACGGGGCAACTTTCTTATGGTAGTAATTGCAAACTCATTCCATTTTTGGAGGGTAATTTTAGACTAAATTTTATTTAAATATAAACTAATAGGATAAATGGGTTGAACAGTCAGGTTAGGATTTATGTACTTTCAACTCTCTAGCTCAATCCTCAAACACTACTTGTATCACATGCCTTTCAAATATGCCACCTACTGCTGCCAACTATACTAGCAGATTCCAAAGAACATCCTTAGGCCATTTAGATATTTGCCATATTTGGATAGCTGCAAGACAGACAGTAGTTCTTAAAAAAATGTAAGAACTAAAGGGCATGCAGACCACACTCTTTGTACATGGACAAAGAGCAAAATGAAGTGGTCTACTGTTTCCACCTCTTTGCCACAAGGGGCAAGAATCCATAGAAAGCTATCTCTTTTACCTTTAGAATGTTACACCTGGAAATATACGCAAGACTCATTTTCATGGGGACATTTCAAGCTTGTAGTGTCCTTTCATGACCAAATCTGATTCCATATGCTTGCGGGAATTTGAACTAGTCTTGGAGGGCTTTCCTTTTTTTGGTGGCCAGCCTATTTAATATATGATACATGGCCCCCCTCCCCAAATCTAGTTACTATAAGTAAATAACTATTGACTTTCTTGTGCTAGGCTGAATTTGAAGCATGTAAGAGGAATGCTTCTATATGGGCCACCAGGTTCTGGAAAAACCTTGATAGCACAAAGCATTTGCAAATTTCTAAATGCAAAAGAGCCCCTGGTCTCTCTCCACTTTTTTTAATCTTATTTTGACACTTCTTTTTCTCCTCCCATTCATGCATATTGTAAATGGACCGAATGTGTTAGATGCATTCCAAGGTCAAATTAGAGAGGAAAATAAGGTCACTCTTTAAAAAGGCCGTTGAGGATGAAAATAAATTTGGTAAAGATGCGCACATATGTTCATTCTAAATTCACTTCGTTGTGCTTTTATAGTGAGATCATTTAATCTTTTCTTTCAGGAGCTAAAAGTGACCTACACATCATCATATTTGATGAAATTGATTCCATTGCTAAGGTGAGCACAGATGCAACATTTGCTCACTCTAAATGCTGTTAGTTGTGCTACCTACAATTCGTGTTATATACATGTGCGTGTGTTAATTTCATGATATCAGACTTACGGTTTTTGACATAATTCAAGTATTTTTTTCCCTGTTTGGGTTTGACATCATTTTGGTGTTTTCATATTCCCATGGATTATATGTTCTGTTTCTCCCATTTCATTCCCATGTCATACGTGGCCAATTTGTTGCTTGTGTGATGTTTCTTTATTCCTTATTAGTAGTAGTGGTATGTACTCCAAATTAGTAATTGTAACTCATCTTTTGAAACATTTACAATAAGATATAAGGCTTGAGTTTCATGCTTCTATATCAATATGCTTTTGTAAGACAAACATTCACTATTGAGTGTGTAGTCCAGATTAATTAGCATTGCTTTCACATTATTTCTATGCCCTATGATTTGTGATTTCAACTTGTCATCCACTTTTAAATGTTTTTATTAATTTAAACAACCTATGCTTTTAACCAGTGTAAACAATCAACATAGAAATGCTATGAAAAGGGTTGCTCATGGCTGAAAGTTTTGAATTCTGAAAATAGCAGGCAGTGTATCCTATCCGAAGACCCCAAAGGTAATGGTCACCTAGGCAAGAAACCGTTTTTCTAGAAAGTGGTTCCTAAACAATAAGCACCCAATTGTTTTGCGCATAAATACAGAAAGCACTTGACTGACCTTAGGTAATCATCACATCTGCATGTACTTCATAGCTTCACCATGACAGTTGTATTGAGCATGGGATCCCTTTATCCCAAAACCTCTACCCACCGCACATATAGCATCTCTCGTATTAAAATTGAAGGAGGCTATCTCCAGGGAGCCTTACAGGTGCATTTGGCCTTCCTTCCCAGATTAAGGGGACTGTCCACCTGTGTGCGCTTGTATCCACTTGAGCCATCACACTTGGGCCCCCTGGGCCAAGTCGAGTTTCCATCTCTTATATGATTCTACACTTGTTTTCCAGTCACCCTAATACACTCATGCCACTCTACATCAGATAGAAGAGCCTCGGGACACCTTTGGGCTTGGTGCCACAATTACGGGGCACCCAAGAGACCTCATGACTCTACATGAGATCGTAGGAATTTTGGACTTGGTATATTGGAAATGAAGATTTGTCGAGATGCCTCGTACTATTCTCGTTGGGGGATCTGCATTTGACCGACCTTGGAGAGATCTCGACAGGAAGAGAACTCTAGAGTGTGACAAAGACAAGTGACTTGTTCATATCTGAGCACACTTGACCACCATTCCAACTATTGAGGCCACTAGGTGAGTTGGCCTATGTAACCCAATCCTTCTAAATATAGCCTCCATCTTCATGCATAAAGAAGATCTAACCATCTCTATCTCTTGCTTTTTGGTTATTCACTTCTAGACCTCTAAAACAACTCCTCACTCTTTCTTTTCCCAAAGCCATCTTTGCTTTGACCTAGCTAGTATCTGATGATGTAGTGTCATCTCAGCATCCTCCATAGTTCCTAGATAGCTCCCTTACTAGGTCATGTAGCCTCAAATCACACACACAACCACATATAGAACTTCAATTTTTTTTCCTAATACAAGGAGGTAAGAAAGATCCTTAAGAAAATAAAGCATGATCTCTCTCAAAATTTTTCTCTTACAAAAATAATCTCTCTCAAAATATATCTCTCAAAATAAACTCTCTAAGTTTGGAAATGTTGAGCTCTAGAGAGTGTTGGGAGAGATAGAAAATGTTCTGGAGAGATGCCAAAATGGTCTTGGAGAGGTGCCTCAACAAATGAGCAAAGGGTCCTTTAAATAGACCTGAGGCAGGGCACTTTCGCGAGCGTGGTCAACCTTGGTTGCGGCCGCAGTGTCCCTTCGCGGGTTGTAGAGCAAATTTTTGGGAGCTGGTCATTTGGGCAAAGCCTGGTCGCGGGTGCGATGTGCATGCTCACAAGTGCGACCGTGCTGTGTGTGAATCGCGGGTGCGATGGTGCTTCTCTGAGGTAGGAATGGCAACAGGGCGGGGCCGGGGACCACACCCCCCGTCCCCGATCCCCGATGGTGAAAATTTCCCCGTCCCCGGCCCCGATCCTCGACGGGGAACCTATCACCGTCCCCGTCCCTGTCCCCAACGGGGATCGGGTTTCCCCGACCCCAAAAATTCCCCGGTCCAAATCTGTTCAATAACATCATCAACAACAACCCTGGTCCAAATCTATTCAACAACATCATCAACAACTTCTTTCAACATCAACACCATCAACATCATCAACAAAATCATACACACAGAAGGAGACACACACACATACATATATACATACATACATACTATGTATACATTAACACAGAGAGAGACACACATACATACATGTATATATACACACAGAGACACACACACATACACATGTATACATACACACAGAGAGAGAAGACAGGGGAGCTCGGCGGAGATCGGCGGCGATGACGGAGGAGATCAACACAGATCTCAAATCTGTGTATCTGTGTCACATAAGAGACAGAGAGAGAGAGAGTGGTGATTGCGACGGCAACGGCGGCTCCGGCATGCGGACAGTGGCAGTGGCGCTGAGGAGAAGGAGAGGTGCAAGTGAGAAAGAGTAAAGAGAAGCGAAGGAGGGGTGCGAGAGTGAGAGAGTAAAGGGAAGAGAGAAAGAGACAGAGAGAGACAGAGGGGTCATAAATTTTTAGGGATATATATAGTAGGTTTACTTTGGGGGGGTAACGGGGATGGGGTTGGGGCTGGGGCCGGGGCTGGAAAACATATCACCGTCCCCAGGCCCGAAAGTCAACGGGGATTCATTTTTGAATACCATCCCCGGCTCGTCGGGGGTATTTTTCAGGAAAAAACCGCTCTAATCGGGGTCGAGGGGCTGGTCCCCATCGGGCTAGGTTTAAATTGCCATCCCTACTCGCGGGCACGATGGTGTGTGCGGCTGAGCAGCTTTTTTTGACTCTTTGCTTCATATTTCTTGCGCGTTTTGCTCCACGCTTTGTCAGCCTATCCCACAAACAAACAGCCTCCCTAAGCCACCATTTTGCTCTATAAAGTCCATCACTTTGTCAAAGTCTTATCCTCATGCTGGCTATCAATGAAGATCCAACAAAATCCACAAAAAGTCCACACATGTGAAGCTCTATCCTTTCACCCATGTGTTGACACCAAAAAGCTGAGACAACAGCCAATTTGAGCATCCCAAAGTTGCCATTTTCAAACTCGAAAATTCAACAATATTATCTCCATATCTTGACGAGCATCATGAATCATGTTAATGTATAAGAAGATAATGAACAGGAAAAAAAAAAAAAACACTTGAATAAAATCATCATATTAAGTTTTGTGAAGAGAGGTATTACCAAAACATAAATCTTAAATTTCTTTAGGATAAAAAAATCCTAACCATAAACAAAGGGTAGAGGAGGCAACAATGAGAAAGTAATCATAAGCATTAAGAGAGAGTGAGCGTGGTCTTCTTTGGTTCCATATGTATATTGCAAATCATGTCTTAAATATGTTCTTGGTTTTTTTGCAGAAAAGAGGGGCAGCTATGGGATTACACCATATGGATAATAGGCTTGTAAGCCAACTACTTGCAATGGTTAATATCTCTCAGATTTCGTTTATCAATTTTTTATTTTTATTGTTTCTCCTTGTCTAGGCAATATGTGCAAAATTTGCATGCCTTTAAGATTGATGGCCCGAAAGCATTTAACAACATTTTTATTATTGGTACTACAAATCGAAAGGAGCTCATCGATGAAGCCCTGCTGAGGTAACCTTCTCTCCGTTGTGTTGTTCTTTGCTGATTTCTTTATTCTTTTTGAACAATGTCCCACATTTTTTGAACTCGAATGGTATGTTCAAATTTTGAGTTTATCAAGTAAAGAAAAATGAAATTATTTAAACATATTTATCTTTTATGGGTAACCAAACAAATATATATATATATATTTAAAAATAGCTATTTATTTTATTCTCATTTTCCTAACTCAATAAAAAAAATAAAAAAAAAAGTACTTTATTTATTGTATTTGTTTGTAGGGAAGGTAGAATCGAACTACATGTCAAAGTAGAGTACCCAGATAAGCAAGGGCGCCTGCAAATTTTGGGCATCTACACAAGGAACATGAGACAAAATTTTGTACTCGATAAAGATGTGAATCTTCATGAAATTGGTAAGTTGTTTGAGCAATATTGTTGTGTAAGCGGAAACATCAAATCATCATTTATGAAATGAGATTGTGTGTGTGCTTGTTTGCACAGCTTGCAGGACGGATGGCTGTAGTGGCTCTGCCCTTGCATCTCTAGTCACTCGTGCACATCCATATGCTGTGGTCCACACAGTGGAGAATGGATTACTGCAGCATGTCAAGGATGATTTCAAAGTAACAATGAACCACTTTCTCTGTGCTATAGAAGATGTTAAGTCTAGACTTCAAGAATCTGACTTGGAGCCAAGCAGGTAATACACATCAACATTTTTTTGTAACAAATGACATAACGTACATATTGTAGATTTATTTAATAGAAAATGTGATTTCAATTAAAACATGTTTCCTATATTTTAGCAGGAAATCTACCTTTAGCAGGAAATCTACCGCGAAGGGACACCACACCCGCGAAAGTGCCCTGCCTCAGGTCTATTTAAAGGACCCTTTGCTCATTTGTTGAGGCACCTCTCCAAGACCATTTTGGCATCTCTCCAGAACATTTTCTATCTCTCCCAACACTCTCTAGAGCTCAACATTTCCAAACTTAGAGAGAGTTTATTTTGAGAGAAATATATTTTGAGAGAGTTTGTATTTTGAGAGAGTTTATTTTGAGAGAATATATTTTGAGAGAGATCATGCTTTATTTTTTAAGGATCTTTCTTACCTCCTTGTATTAGGAAAAAAAATTAACGTTCTATATGTAGCTGTGTGTGTGATTTGAGGCTACATGACCTAGCTGAGATGACACTACATCATCAGATATTAGCTAGGTCAAAGCAAAGATGGCTTTGGGAAAAGAAAGAGTGAAGTTGTTTTAGAGGTCTAGAAGTGAATAGCTCAAGTGGATACAAGCGCACACAGGTGGATAGTCCCCTTAATCTGGGAAGGAAGGCCAAATGCACCTGTAAGGCTCCCTGGAGATAGCCTCCTTTAATTTTATACGAGAGATGCTATATGTGCGGTGGGTAGAGGTTTTGGGATAAAGGGATCCCATGCTCAATACAACTGTCATGGTGAAGGTATGAAGTACATGCAGATGTGATGATTACCTAAGGTCAGTCAAGTGCTTTCTGTATTTATGCAGAAAACAATTAAGTGCTTATTGTTTAGGAACCACTTTATAGAAAAACGGTTTCTTGCCTAGGTGACCATTACCTTTGGAGTCTTCGGATAAGATACCCTGCCTGCTATTTTCAGAATTCAAAACTTTCAGCCATGAGCAACCCTTTTCATATAGAATAGCATTTCTATGTTGATTGTTCACACTGATTAAAAGCATAGGTTGTTTAAATTAATAAAAACATTTAAAAGTGGGTGACAAGTTGAAATCACAAATCATAGGGCATAGAAATAATATGAAAGCAATGCTAATTAACCTGGACTACACACTCAATAGTGAATGTTTGTCTTACAAAAGCATATTGATATAGAAGCATGAAACTCAAGCCTTGTATCTTATTGTCAATGTTTCAAAAGATGAGTTACAATTACTAATTTGGAATACATATCACTACTACCAATAAGGAATAAAGAAACATCACACAAGCAACAAATTGGCCACGTATGACATGGGAATGAAATGGGAGAAACAGAACATATAATCCATGGGAATACGAAAACACCAAAATGATGTCAAACCCAAACAGGGAAAAAAATACTTGAATTATGTCAAAAACCTTAAGTCTGATATCATGAAATTAACACATGCACATGTATATAACACGAATTGTAGGTAGCACAACTAACAGCATTTAGAGTGAACAAATGTTGCATCTGTGCTCACCTTAGCAATGGAATCAATTTCATCAAATATGATGATGTGTAGGTCACTTTTAGCTCCTGAAAAAAAAGATTAAATGATCTCACTATAAAAGCACAACGAAGTGAATTTAGAATGAACATATGTGCGCATCTTTACCAAATTTATTTTCATCCTCAACGGCCTTTTTAAAGAGTGACCTTATTTTCCTCTCTGATTTGACCTTGGAATGCATCTAACACATTCGGTCCATTAACAATACACATGAATGGGAGGAGAAAAAGAAGTGTCAAAATAAGATTAAAAAAAGTGGAGAGAGAGAGAGACCAGGGGCTCTTTTGCATTTAGAAATTTGCAAATGCTTTGTGCTATCAAGGTTTTTCCAGAACCTGGTGGCCCATATAGAAGCATTCCTCTTACATGCTTCAAATTCAGCCTAGCACAAGAAAGTCAATAGTTATTTACTTATAGTAACTAGATTTGGGGGGGGGCATGTATCATATATAAATAGGCTGGCCACCAAAAAAGGAAAGCCCTCCAAGACTAGTTCAAATTCTCGCAAGCATATGGAAGCAGATTTGGTCATGAAAGGACACTACAAGCTTGAAATGTCCCCATGAAAATGAGTCTTGCGTATATTTCTAGGTGTAACATTCTAAAGGTAAAAGAGATAGCTTTCTATGGATTCTTGCCCCATGTGGCAAAGAGGTGGAAACAGTAGACCACTTCATTTTGCTCTTTGTCCATGTACAAAGAGTGTGGTCTGCATGCCCTTTAGTTCTTACATTTCTTTAAGAACTACTGTCTGTCTTGCAGCTATCCAAATATGGCAAATATCTAAATGGCCTAAGGATGTCTTTGGAATCTGCTAGTATTGGCAGCAGTAGGTGGCATATTTGAAAGGCATGTGATACAAGTAGTGTTTGAGGATTGAGCTAGAGAGTTGAAAGTACATAAATCCTAACATGACTGTTCAACCCATTTATCCTATTAGTTTATATTTAAATAAAATTTAGTCTAAAATTACCCTCCAAAAATGGAATGAGTTTGCAATTACTACCATAAGAAAGTTGCCCCGTCATCACTTACTGTTATCTATTCTTGGATTCTAGGGGGAATTCACAACATTTTTTTCTGTGTTCTTTTCTATTGATAAAGAGGTGACCTCATTATTTATCCCCCCCCCCAAAAAAAAAAAAAAGAAAAAAGAAAAAAAGAAGAGAGTGACCTCGTTATATTCATTCATCTTGCGCTCGAGCATGCGTCTGCTTCCCGGTCAGACCTAATGGTCGATATTCTTCGCTCGAGCTAGCTCTGTGGAATTGTTTCTTCGCTCGAGCGAGAACTCTTGCGCTCGAGCGTGCGTTGTGTCACGACCCTGACCCGCCCCTTATGGGTTCAGCGACGTAACCGGCCAGTAATCTTTGGATTTTCGAAGGCCTCTTAGCATAATAACATATAGTTAGGGGTTGCAAAAGTAAATACATAAAAAATACATAGTCCATCGAGCTATGCAGACATACATGAGACTGATAATCTTAAACTTTTATAAACATACGAGTGACGTCATAGGTACAGCATTTACACATCACTTCATGTACATAAAAAGAAAACTTGTTCATAGAGCAAAAGAACAGTCTTATACATCCATATAAACACAGCCACGAAACATGACTTGGTCTGGAACCTCCTCGTGAGGCGCAAAAGGTGGCTAACAACATAAAAATGCTACAGGCATCATCCCAGGCCTAATCACGAGCCTGCTCACCTACATACATAATAAATAACTAGTGAGTGGAGGCCATCAATTTTTTCCCACTCCACCTTGCAACACCCTCACCTCATAGACATTTCTTAGAAATATAGCTTAAAGTACATTCCATCACATTTTTTTTCAAAACATGCGAAACTCATACCAATTCACAAACATGTTCCCTCTTGCATCTGCATATAATTTTTGTAGGCAGGACCAAAAAAAATGAAATTTGATAGCCAATTTATTCTTTCATCCCTCTTTCATTTTGTCAGTTAAAATGGTCTCCTTTTTCTTGGTGAATAGTAAAAGCTCAAGCTGAAAATCACAGAGAGGAGGATCCAACACCAATATCACCCAGTTTGTGCAAATAAAAAGTGGTGATGAGGTGTATAAGAATATTAATCTTCCAGTGCCTCGAATTGCCAAGACAACCATTATGTAATGGCAGTTTAATTAAAATGATCCTTTGACAGTCTGTCTAGCAATCAACCTTATAATAATATCCCACATGCAATGAACAAAGCTTTAGAAGTTCACAATGAAGACCATATAATACAACAATCAGAAAACCAATTCCCAAACATGCATACAATTTTGCATGAAGAAAACACCCATCTCAATCACATGATCAGATGTGTCTTTATAAATGTAATCAAAATCAATGTATTTTCTCATGAATTTTAACAAACAACTAAAACAAAACAAATACAACAGTACTCAAACGTATTCTTAAGGTTATGAATAGTTCAATCAACTTTGGTACAGCAATACAATTGTGAGTTCATATATCTAAGTCAAGCTTAGGGGTAAAAAACACAGATAGTTCCATGATTATGAGATGAGAATTAACACATAATGAAGAAAAGATGCATGCCCAATACGTGCATGTGTTTAAGTGAGAGAGATTGATGGCAGCAATATCCCTTTAAGTAGAATCACCAGGACATGTGCAAAAATGGGAAATCGGTATGTAAAGGTGAATGTATAACCTGCACGGCTAAATCACGTGTGGGTAACACCACTAAAGCACGAAGACATCTAACTGCACGATTGACAGCATTTGCACTATGGCACATGCATTAGGCTAGTGTCTTCCCACTTCCAGTTTGGTGAATTTATACAAAGGTCTCGCTCACAGGAACCAGGTCCGATTGTCTCTGCCAGACTGCGACTTGCACTGGAAAGAGGGAAGTAAAATCCATATTCTCCAACGCCACCTCCAACCTAATATAAGAACAATTCACAACTAACCATAACCACAAAAATATAAGCAATATAATTCAAGGGAGTAACAGAGTGAAAGCCATTTTGCAGTAATCAAATAGGTACTCAAAATTGAAGCTCAATGTCAAGCTCCAGGGGGAAAAAAAAGTTCCTTCAAGCTAAAGAAAAAATGATGCCTAAACCTCAATGTAAGAGTCACAACAATGATTGAATTATAAAGTGGGTGAAAAGCATTGTACATTTTTACCTATATATCAAGGGTCTTTAAATGGTTAAAACATAATAAGCAAAGGTTGCCTCTAAAAAAAATAAAAGTCCACAAAACTTCATGAACACCAAATTACGTGCTCCTTTTAATATATTAAAATATAGATGTTAAAAATGTTATAAATTTAAATTACAGAGGTTTATTTAAGTAAATAGTAAAGTGAATTTATATTGTCAAACGTTATTTTATTTTTTATTAACTAGACATTCAAAAACAGGTATGATAATTATAAGAAAGATGAGTTATATTTAAATGATTTTTTAATTAAAATAATTTCTCTAAGTAAAAAGGTGACAAAGAGCCCCTCTTGTTAACTTTTCAAAAACAATGGTAAATTACACTAACACCCCCTTGAGGTTTGTTTTTACTACAATTTCCCCCTCGACGTTTGAATTTCATTGCACTCCTTGAGGTTTGAAATCGCATTACATTTTGCCCCATTTTGTTAATGGGGGTTAGGTCAACTAACGGCTTTGGATGACATCAACGTAAAAAACCTTACTTATCCAAACCTAACCCCTAACCCTAACCCAACCCGAATTACCTACCCATACCCAATAAAACTCTAAATACACACTAACCAAAAATTTAAGTTGAGAAAAAGAGGGAGAAAGACGAGAAAGTAGAACGAAAGGGAGGGGGATCTTATGTCCACGTGCAGCCATGAGATTTTCAGTGGGAGAACAAGGATCACGACAACCACAATCCTCCTTGGTGGTCTAATGTTGTGTTGTTTCTTCTCCAACACCAGCCTTGCCGATTAGAGCTACTTGTTGGTTCTCCACCACAACCTTGCTTATTTCAAAGTGCGGACGAAAATAGTTGATTTACCCCCACCTCTCTCTCTCTCTCTCTCTCTCTAGGTTGGTGGTGTGGATGGTGAAAGAGGGAGGGAGATGGTGCTACAGGGCTGGTGATGGTGTAGGTGATGGTGGGTATATGCTAAGAATTTTTTTCCAATTGACTACTCAGTGGAACCCTCTTGGGCACCATTAGTAGCTGCATGCTTTTTGTTTAGTTGTAAAATTGTCGAATCAATTGAAGAATTGAACTCTTTGAGCCAATAAATAAAGAGATGGGGTATTATATAGATTGTGGCTATGGTTGGGTGGAGGCACAAAAAGAAAGAGACATAACAATTTGTTTGCATGGGAACATCTATGCTTGTTTAGTTGTTTATTGCAAAGCAAATGCATACTCAGTACATTGATGTTGCTAGATATATTCAAATGGCCATCCACATGTTGTCAAATAGCCAACTTTCTAAATATTTTTAATTGATATGATGTGTCCACAAGGTGTTTGTATAGCGATGGTGTTTTGGGGGGTTGATGGTTAGGGCTGAGATGGAGACTAGAGAGAGAGAGAGAGAGAGAGAGAGTAAAATTAGGTCGTGTTGAACGAGAGGAAGAGAGAAGGGAAGAAAGGTAATAAAGTCATTTTATTTTTTTCTGTTAGCGGTGTTAATAGACAAATTATGATAAGGGGGTCAGTGTAATGTCTAGGATGTAAGGATGTGACTGCAAAAAACTTAAAATCAACCTATTTTGCCTTAAATAAGTGAAAATAAGCTTAAACTATTTTTACTATAAATTACATCAAAATGTTATCTCAACTTAATTAAAACTAAAAGTTGAAAGTTGCAATATTTAAGTTATAACAAACAACCACATTGTTCAGTCGCATCTAGTCAATAATAGCCATGTGCATTTTATTAAGGCTATTTATAGGATTTTTTTAATTTGAAATTTTATACCAATATATTTGGTGTAGTTTCTGCTTAATAGTTTTAGAAATAAATAAATAAATTGAAAAATAATTGATTATCAAAAAACTAGAGGTGAATGTTTTTACGTTCTGATTTCTAATTCTCAACTTTCAACTTACCAAAAGTTACACAAAATAGGTTCAATTTTTCAAATAGAATTGAGTTTGGGGTTATTTTGTGAATGTTCGATTCAATTGGATTTGGGCATGCATGTGTACTAGCATTTTATGGAGCTTTTAAAACACAATAAATTTTTGGTTGAATTAGGAAAAGTCCCTTAAAATGCACTTATCATTAGAGACACCACAGCACATTTTAATCAATAAGATCCTTCGGTTTTAAAATTTTCAAAGGCTAAGTCCACATAGTGTACTCGTATAATTGTTTGTGACTAGTTTAAGCCTACACCTTTCACTGTCAGCCAAAACCTAGTAAATAGCTAAACAAATATAAATCCTAGTTGCACAGACTCTTCCGAAAAAGTGGGGGAAAGAAAAGACAAATTTAAACCTAATCCGTGAAGAATGTACTGCTAGAACCCTGGGAACTAACCATACCTGATGACAGGGATGGACCCAGAGGAGGGCAAGCGGGGCGATCACCCCCCCTATGACTTTTAAAAAAACCATTTGAGTTTGTGAAATAAATTAACTGCTTATCTTGTCTATTGCTTTAATAAGCTTTACTACAAAAATATTATTTATTTATTGCCTCAAAAAATAGAATTCCAAAATTTCTTATTTGTGAATACATGTAGAAGTTGTGAAAAAATAGCAAGGATAGAAAATGAAATGTAATTTTCTTGATAGGTCACAGGGACGGGTTCAATCCAAACCAAAGAGGAAGAAGTTCTCCTTCTGGTTGTGCCCATCTGTCCAAAAGTGCAACGAAATCGATCAACAATTGTTTTAGTTTGTAAACAAATGTGAATTAGAGGGGGGGAGGGGGGGTGATTTGGCGTGTTTAGACGTTGTTTTCATTTTTATAAGGGTAGATATTGATGTTCATCCTTTCTTTCTAATATTTATGGCTAAGGTAAATTCCCTGAGAAGAAGAAATGGAAGAAAAACCCTAATGCTGTGTTTGGTTGGGGGATTTTGGGGAGGGATTTAGAAAGGGAAAGGGAAAGGGAAAGGGAAAAGGCATGTGAAATTAGGTGAAATGTAGGCATATTTTATTGACATTTCACCTAACTTTTCCCTTTCCCTTTCCGAATCCTCCTCAAATCCCCAACCAAACAGCGTAAGTAAAAGCAACAGAGATGGGTATGTAGAGAGATGTCAGAGGAATAGAAAATGTGAAAGCAATAGACAAATTTATCAATTCCTCGATCAACCATTCTAAACCTGAGGAATAGAAAATGTGATAGCAATAGACAAATTTATCAATTCCTCAATCAACCATTCTAAACCTGTTAGATGAATGAACTCTTCACAAATTTAATCAATTCATGTTGAGAATTATGAAAGATAAACAACAAAATACATACATAATAATCATACACAACTAAGAGGGAGACAGAGAGAGAGAGTACCTGGGATCAAGAAAAGGTAGGAGATTAAGAGGGAATTCATCGAAGAGACTAACATCAATAGGACTTCTCATCCATGGGAGTACAGGACACGCTCTGCTTTTTGTTATGCTCTGATGCTTCCTCCATTATCTCTTCTTCTTCTTCTTCTTCTTCTTCAGGGTCTTCTCAACAAATACTAAAACCTCTGTAAACCCTTACATGCACTTATGGAGAGAAATAAATAAACATTGATTAATGCTTGAGACCCCGTCTAATCTTATTGCCGATTGCAAATACCTGCTGAACCAGATTGATGTGCACACTATTAACCACATCTACCGTGATGAAGCCAATGGATGCGCGGACTTATTAGCAAATCAAAGGCTACACAATGCCAGAAGAGTTGCACATTTTTTACAATTTTTCCCAATGTATTGATGTAGGGGAAAAGAAATCAGAGAGTAGTGTGATTGAGTATTTTAACTTAAAAAATTCATTCCAAATGGCTCATATAAAGCCTCAATCCAAATGGGCTCATATAAAGCCTCAATCCATTGTGATTAGTAATTTTGGACTTGGATGAACAGTGTTTGCCCCTATGTTTCATTATTTGTCTTGCTGTCGGGGTTTAAGGGCATTGATGGAATACTGTAGTTAATTAAGGGTGATTCTACTAACATCACTATTTAATCTATTTACACCACTAAAAAAATATAATTTTCGTTACATCCCTAATATATTATCAACGCTAAATTAACTATTTCATCTCTTTACATCACCAATTTTGGTAACACGGTGCTAAATAATTTACATTATTTCGGTGTTATGCTACCAGAAAAAATAGATCTCTCTAGGATTTTGTTGCTATACATTTACAGAGACACTTTCTTCCAAATAATGATTTTTTAATTTGTGATAAGCCTGTTCGGTAATACAACGCTAATTAATTTGAATTACTCTCGTGCCATGTTACCAGACAATATTTTTTTTTCCAGCATTATATTGTCATCCAATTAGATGATAACAAAAAATTAATTTGGGCCACTTGTGAAGTGCATGTTCAGTGATACATTGTTATACAAATGGGATTACTCTACTATCATGTTACCAAACTACAATAGAGTTGTTTAGGCCCATGTCGCTGTACATTGAAATATTTACTTTTTCCTTGAAGCATCCATAAAAAAATTCATAAATCAAACACGCATCCATAAAATTATACATAAAAAGTATCCATAAAATTATTCATAAAAACATCAAGTGTACGAATATCCATAAAGTATCCATAAAATCTGTCATTGTTTGTATCCATCAATCAAACATGTTATCACAATTCGTCTTGGTAATTTGTAGGTAATTTTTACCCCCTTAATAAAAATAGACATCCACACTTTTTAGAATCTGTCAACTTCAATCGTTCCCCTTTGATCTTCATGTTGTCTCTATAGTAACTACTTCTTTTACAAGCAAGTGTAAGTTTTGGTTTTCTGCCATTACCTCCCACATCTGATGTCTTTATAATAATGACAAATTCAGTCTTCTTCCTAACGTCAGAAGCCCATTTAATTAATGCTTCACAACTACGAAAAATCTAAAGATAATAAATACATTTATACGTCAAATTATTAATAAAACTTAATACAAATTAAAAATAAGAAAAAATCGTATTCATAAAAAAAACTTAACAAACTTTTGTCTGTAATGAATTCATGACTAGAGTCCACTAATTTGCAGTACTTGCGTTGTTGTAATGAGTATAAATATAATCTTTCCAGGAAAAAAACTAAAAAAAATAAAACTGAAAATATATAGTAAGAAACCTAACAAATTAAAAACATTCGATTTGGGGTTACTGGAAATGTATCTTTTATTCAGTAGTTGGTTACCAGACTTATATTTTTTATTCGGCAATGTAATGTCGGACTATTTTATTTTGTTCGATTTCGAACCATAAAACGAAACTCGAATACCAGTCCAGAAAAACGAAACAAAAACCTACCAAATAAATAAAAAAACTCAACATTTCACTTTTTTGATGGTTTTTCACCACCGTTTCTTTATCCATTACTTTCTTTAATGATCAAAATACTATGTGTACGGGAAAGAAATAAACCTTCTCGTATAATCCTGTTGATCAAGTCTGCGCTCCTCCGTACATCGTCGCTTTATTCCCTGAAAACACAAACGGGAGCTAGCCGGTGAGTGTGTGCCGGAAACCTCTCCGATGCCTAAGTCAGCAAACTAGACAAAAACTCTGTGTATTCGGAAATCAAAGTTGTGTTACCTCTCCATAGGTGATGTTTGTGAGCTTTTATAGGTTCCGTGTGGCACAATCCTAGTAGGACTCTTACTCCTCCACGAAGAGTCCTCCTAGAGTCATATTCCGGAAAGATAATGCTTATCCTTCAACACCCCCCTCACTGCTTAAACCAAGTGAGATAGCTTTTCCATGGCCGGATTCCAATATGACCGAAATAAGTACGACTATGCTAAGCCGCAGAGTAAGCCGAACTATCTTTAGTTTGGTTCTTCCTTTCACTATCCTTTATCTCGGCTTCTCATATACAAACCATGGTGTGGTTAGACCGAGCTAACCACAATACGCCATGACCGAGCTAACTCAACGACCGGACTAAATAAAAAGCATCTTTAGACCGGCCTAACTTTAAAGTATCCTTAGACCGGACTAACTTTAAGCCTTCCTCGGACCGGACTAACTTCTGGGCTTTGAGACCGGACTAACTCCAAAGGCCCCTTTCACTCTGCCTCTCTTACTATGGCCCATTGTGCAGCTCGGCCCAATTTAACCATATAAATTACCCTCTCACTATGATTCTCACTTTTTGAAAAGAGATGTGTAAGAGAAAAGAAAAATTAAGAAAGGAAAATGAGGAGTAGGGATTGAAGACCAAGGGGTGTAAGGAGGTAACAAAATATATTTAATTTTAGTATTTTGTCCTTAAAGGTAATTTTGCACATGGATAAAATTAGAGGAAAAAAACTCCTCATATGGAGGGTGTAAAGAGGTAAAGTAGTGGTGTCAGTAGAGTCACCCTTTAATTAAACACAATTGTGCTTAATTTTTTTTTTCTTTTTTACCCTTAAAACAAAATTGTGTTCAATTAATCGAGCCAAGTCCACAGGGATAGCTACTTGTCCCAGAACTCTTAGAGATTTTCCACCAGAAGCCATGTTGATCAGGCATGTTTCTAATAAGACCTCAAAGTAAGTTAATCGGCACTACAAAAATTTCAATTTTTCACAACAGCAAAATGCCGTCGCTAATACTCCTAATGCTGTCTCAAAAAACCTTTAGCGACGGCAAATGACTTTTAGCGACGGCAAAGTGGGAGTCACAACTGAGGATGTTACTAAAATGTTTTAGCGACGGCATGATACCGTCGTCCTTTTTTTTTGCGACGGCAAATGTTGGATTTTGTGAAGGCGTTTTACTATCGCCTATAATATGTAAAAATTGAGACCTTTTGCAATGGCAATGTTGTATCGTCACAAAAAAAAATTATTTGAGAGGGCAAAAAAATGTTGTCGCGATATTTTTTTTTTTTGCGACGGCATGACCTTTGTCCCTAAAATTTTTGCGACGGCATTGCCTATGTCACAAAAAAAATACATTTTAACTCTAATGTTTTTTGCAAAGATGTGGTGCCGTTGCAAAAAAAAAAAAAAAAAAAAAACTTGCAATAAAATTATTAAAAATATTCAAATTAACTGTATTAAATGGAAAAAAATTTGAAAACGAAACCAATAATTGCATAATAATATAAAAATTCCTGTATAGAAATAACAATTTCTCCATAATAAAAATATTCTTACTTTCATAACTAGACATCAGCAAAATTACCCTACTACATAATGTTGCATAATACATATATAATATTTAAATACATAATGTTGTTCACAATTCAAAATAACATAAACCAAAAACAAAAGTTTTCCTCATCATTCTCCGTTGGTAACAAAAAAAAAAGTTAGTCGTATTCTTCACAGGTATGCATTCCACAAGAACCAAAATCCTACTCGGGAAATATCTGAAAACAAAAAACAAAAATTATTAATGACAATATAATTATGTGTTAATATGTTAATTACAAAAAAAAACATAAAAATTTAACTACTATACAATTACAAAGATAATTAAATAAATAATTTTGCCCAGACTGAAATCCGGCTCTAACTCCCAAACCGAGAACCCGATTCGAGTCCATCTTCTCTCATAAGTCTCTCGTGCCAAGGCGGTCATGTATGGCAAGTTTTGTGCTAATCCAACGCCGTTTGGTGATTTTGGGGCGTCAACACCTCGAATTCTGAGTTTGTTAATGTTTGCCTAGACCGAAATCCGGCTTTAACTCTCAAACCGGGAACCCGATTTGAGTTACGTCTTCTCCCGCAAGTCTCTCGTGCCTAGGCAGTCGTGTGTGCCAAGTTTCGTGCTAATCCAACGCCATTTGGTGATTTTGGGGCTTCAACACCTCAAATTCTAAGTTTCTTAAGGAACTAGTTTGCCTAGACTGAAATCCGGCTCTAACTCCCAAACCAGGAACTCGATTCGATTCCTATCTTCTCTCACAAGTCTCTCGTGCCTAGGCGGTCTTGTGCGCCAAGTTTCGTGCTAATCCGACCCCGTTTGGTAATTTTGGGGCATCAACACCTCAAATTCTAAGTTTCTTAAGAACTAGTTTGCCTAGACCGAAATCTAGCTCTAACTCCCAAATTAAGAATCCGATTTGAGTCCCGTCTTCTCCCACAAGTCTCTTGTGCCTAGACGGTCGTGTGTGCCAAGTTTCGTGCTAATCTAACGCCGTTTGGTATTTTGGGCTGTCAACATCTCGAATTCTAAGTTTCTGAAAGAATTAGTTAGCCTAGACCGAAATCCAGCTCTAACTCCCAATCCAAGAACCCGATTCGAGTCCCGTCTTCTTCCACAAGTCTCTCGTGCCTAGGCAATCATGTGTGCCACATTTCGTGCTAATCCGACGCCGTTTGGAGATTTTGGAGCGTCAACACCTCGAATTCTAAGTTTCTTAAGGAACTAATTTCTTAAGGAACTAGTTTGTCTAGACTAAATCCGGCTTCAACTCCCAAACCAGGAACCCAATTGGAGTCTCATCTTCTCCCACAAGTCTTTTGTGCCTAGGAAGTCGTGTGTGCCAAGTTTCATGCTAATCCAATGTCGTTTTGGTGATTTTGGGCTGTCAGCACCTCGAATTCTAAGTTGTTTAAGAAACTAGTTTGCCTAGACGGAAATCTAGCTTTAACTCCCAAACCGAGAACCTGATTCGAGTCCCGTCTTCTCCCACAAGTCTCTCGTGTCTAGAGGTGGAGGGAATAAGCTACAAATAATGACCTGGGCTGAAGTGTGCACATCTTATGTTGAAGGAAAACTTGTCTCAAATTCCTTGTGGTATCTGCAGTAATGGAGTTTCCTTCCTAAAATATGTAATTGGTTCATTACAAGATGAAAGTGCTCACTCAACCCAATGTTGTTTCACAATTTATCATGATACTAAAACAGAAGATTGCCAAGTTTTTCAGAGTGTGTGCAGCCCATATTCTGTGAAAGCAGACAAAGACTAGCAAAGATTAGTAGGAAAATTCCCACACTAACTAAATTGATCAATGACATTCAAATTCATTTGAATTAATGTACAGAATATGGATGGTACATAAATTTTAGAACCATGATTGTCCAAGTTCATGGGTAATTGTCACTTGAAATAAGTAATGCAACAACTAGTAGAGCTTTTCCTTCCCAAATCATTCTCAATCTTAAGCCCCTGTGTGTTTGGATCAGAAATTTATGGAAGAAATGGAAAATAAATAAATAAATAACCCCGCAAAAGTTAAAAAAATTTCCCTTTCTTTTTAATTTTTTTCTTCAATAAATTCCTCTACAAATCTAATATCCAGAAACACCTTTAGTTTTTGTTCCACTTCTTCGTTATTGCCCTAAAATCATAGAATTCATTGCATTTTGGTCCTAGTATCACATCAAAATCTGTTTACCGAGTTTAATCAAAAAAGAAATATGTTTACCAAGTTTTACAGACTTGTAGGTAAGAAAAATTGCAAATAGAATGCTCGAGTCAGATCATATACAATTTTTTCGCCATGTAAAAACTAAAAAAAAAGTAAAAATGAAAGCAAACAGACGCCAACACTAAAACACAAAGGAAGCAGTCTCTTTGCTTCATTACACAATAAATATTATAATCAAGTAGGAAATCAAAGAAATGCTACATCCATGGAGTCTTCTTCTTCTTCTTCCACTGTCATTCCATCAAATCTCAATATGCTAATTTCAAATCTGAGCTCTCTTGTGACAATCAAGTTAACGAAAATTATATATGCTCCCTCCCTCCTCTCATGACAATCTCTCATATCCATATGACACAATTTTCAATGAATTTATAAAATTAAACAAAAATTTCAGTTAACCTGGCAGAGTAGAGATGCGAAGACGAAGAAGAAGAAGAGCTAACATGGTTCAGAGATTGAGACTGACTAAGAGAGTTGAAGAAAGACACGTCGCACCGTCATCGCTCGCTCGCCGCTCACCGCCGTCGCACGCTGCTTGAAATTTCTAGCGCCATTGGGCTTTAGCGCAGCTGCTGCTTACTTCTTAGGAGCACCTTTTGCTTTTCCACGCCTGAACTGAGAAGTCCTACGTAAGCTTGACTCAACCACCATAGCAGAACCATCAGACTTAGCCGCCTCAAGGCACATAGCCTCTAGCTCCAAATGACGCGATCTGTCTTCGAATGTTTTCACACTCTCATTATGCATCATGTTCTCCTTCATCTGCTCCCAAGAATTTGGTAGAGAGTGAATCACAGCTTGCACTTGCTGTTCTTGAGTCAAATTGTACCCAGTAGCTGCAAGCTCACGTATCATGGCTGACATGACCCTCAAATACTGCTTCATCGAGTGATGCGCCCTTTTCTGATAGAAGTCAAACTTCATAGTCAGCCTACGCAGCTTTGCCAAAGAGGTAATACCAAACTTTTTCTTGAGAGATTCCCACATCTCAAATACAGTCGAGCAATGCTCAAACTCACTAATCAAGTCGTTGTGCATGCTGCTCAACATGGTAAAGCGCGCACACCAATCTTTGTTATGCCAAGTCTGAAAGACTTCAAGATCACGACGATGTTGAGCTGTATTGCCCTACTCAGGCTCAACCATCACTTATTCAAGTGTGGTCAACACTTCTTGCTCATTGAGGAGGTATTGGATCTTACGGCGTCATATGTCATAATTGTCACCATCCAATTTCTCTCCCTTAGTTAAGTCTGCCACCACTGTCTTAGCAGTCATTTCTACATACAGAGTAAACAAATGCGCAGGGGATATTAATGATAGCAACACAAAAATTATTTTGCAGCAAAAAAAAAAAAAAGAATTAGATAATGATAATATTACACATGTTTCAAGATCGAAAATTTGCTATGCTCGTAATCATCTCTTGCGCCTCTAGTGACAATTATCAAAATTTAATTTAATTCCATGCGCAAAAAAAAAAAACCTCCCACTACTTATGGCATGTACAAAGCATGATAAATTCCATATAATAGCATCTTAATGTAAATTAACACATGCTATATTCATTTAATAATGGAATTTAAATAATAAAAAAATATGCTTCTCTAATCACAACATATTACAAACTCTAAAAAAAATAATATGTTGTGTTTAATATTCAGATTATGCCATATAGAAAGTACATCATTCTGAAATTTTCTGAAAATTTTCTGGAATTTTAAATAACTAATAAACACACATAAAATCAGAAATAAATATTTTAGAATTTGGTAAACTGAAACAATTATACCAGTAAATAGTAAACCATTACAGTAGTCTACAATAAAAAATTTAGCTCCAGAAACTTAGTCATGCAACACCAGAAGCATTTTAAAGCAGAAATAATGAATTATTATCACAGGAAAAATATTTTTTATTGTCATAAAATTTTGAAAATTTTACAAAAGATAAAAAATTTAATTCTAAAACCAACAGTACCAACCATGCTTAAAACAAAGCTATAACGAATTATTTATGACCATTTAACGCGATTCAGAATTAAAAAAAAAACAAACAACGCCTTAGCACCTAGCAGCCAAGCCGGTGCAGAAAAATGACGCAGCCTGGCTCGGCGCACGACGCAACGCACGGCGCGCGCGTGTGAAGCGCGCTTGGCGCGTGCGAGCTGTGGCTGACGCGTGGCGGCATTGACATCGTCAAATGGCGTGTGTGGATCACGTGCCGCCTTCCAGGGTGTTTTCTGGTCCAACTTTGGTACTACCGGACTCCATTTTCCAAAATAAAAACATTTGTGGCCTCAAAAATGACATTTAATGAACATAAAAGATGATGTGTATTACATTCTCTCTCTAATGAGAGTGGAAGTGCAGAAACCCTGCATTTCATCTTCCTTCTTTAGCCATCAAAAATTCAAAACGAACCCAAATTAGGGTTTGATGTATCTCATCAACCGTAAATCCAAATCTAACAAATAATATATGGTTTCGAAGGTCTCGAAACAAGGATTCTAAATATGTAAGATTTGTAGACTGAAATTAAAGCATATAAAACCATCATGCATGTAAAGTTTCGGAAATATAAAATGGGTATCCATTTTTCTTGAAATCTAACCATTGGATTTTCATAAAACTTTGCAGATATCTTCTGCATTAATATACTACAACATATATAAATTTCAAGTCGATCGTAGATAATTCAAAAAATTATTAGTTTTCATGCATATATCGTGTATATATTTATATAAAATTATACACATATTTTAATACATAAAAATAAGCACAAAAATACTCATCATGCTCTGATACCAATGTAAATCAAGTATAACGTAGCGGGTAAAATTTCAGATCGTACCTTAGGTGATAGAACCTGAAGCGAAGAATCTTGTTGGTAAATCACATGCTTCAAAAAATGTGAACAACAAACACCCAGCAGTGGAGTGATACCACAATATGAGTGTCACCCACACAAGTCACAGTACAAAAAGCTTGATCATTATTTTAATGAGAGAGTCAGAGAGTCAGTATGGGAAAAATCATTCGTTATCTGATTCATCCAATATCCCATATAACGTATCAGATATATAGGCTGAGTATATCATCTATCCATATCAGTTAATATGAGAGATATAGATATCAAGAGTGGGTTATCCAAATAGGTTTTGAATTCAAATTCAAACTTACATGGATAAGATTCAAAAAGGTCATGGGTCATGCCACATAGGCGCCCAATTTCTAACAATTTAAGATGGTGTAATTGGTTTCTCCATTTCTCATTAATTTATTTGTTTTTATACCAGGTTGTATGTCAGCTCATTAAATTATTTACTTTATCCCATCTTCCATATGTCAAGTTTGAATTATCTTAACAGAATAGGTTATTTTATTAAATTTTAAATTTTTTACAAAAAATATGTAAAAAGGTAAAGAGAATGAAGTGACAACTTATAGTGACTTTTTAATTTTTTGACAAAAATGTTTAGTCCCAAAACAAGGTTGGTCATTAAATTTAAGAGGATAAGTTAGGTTTGGTGGGCCCTTTTTGAGTCGATCTCTATATGTTGTCCATTTTTTTAGAACAAATGTGATTCAAACATATAATTATTGATATCCAATCATCTTAATTTTTTATGTAAATATTCTACTTAACGAGTCCTAAAGGTAAATGATTCAAATTAACGAAATTAGTCTCAAAATGGACCCATTAAACCCAGCTATTCTCTAAGTACGGACTTGAAAGAATCCAACCCTTTTTAGAGAGTCATTTTTGAACCATTTTCATCATCATTCTTCCTTATCAAATTATTGTATTTTTGTTCAAAAAGAGGATTCTGGAAAATATATTTAGCTTGGATTCAATAGGGACAAATACTCTTACTTTTTAAGAATTACCTTCTTGCTTGTCCTTCCAACTATATGCAATTTTTTTATTTATTTATTTATTTTTTATCTTATACATTTAACTTATTGAATCTTGTACAAATAAGTAATCAACCTCAATCCCAGTACTTTGAAGCTATTTGAATCAAATAATGTATTTGCTTGAAATCAACACTTCTCTTTTGGTTCAAGGTACAAAATTTTGAAAAATTCTATCATATTTTCAAATTATGATATTTCGCAATATTTGATTATGATCCGCTGTGATATCGATTATGACTTGATTATAATCTATTATAATATTATTTATAACTTAATTATAATCTATTGAGATTGCTATTTTGATTATGATTGAAGAATATATTTGATTATAATCAATTATGTTGTTACCTATAATTTGGTTATTGTTGATGTTGTTTTGATTATGGCTCATGGGAAATTTTGTTATATTTATTTGATTATAACTAAAAATAGTTTGATTATGATACAAAGTAATATCAACAACTCAAAATATTATAACTTACAAAAGTTTGTAATGTGGAAAGACCTCAATTTTTTAATTTTTTTAATTTTTTATATTGCAATGATAATTTATTGATATAAATAATATGCAACATATGGAATGGAATGAAGGAAACTACTATTTAAACATAAAAATTCAATTATCTCAATCAATACATTTTTTACGAGTAATCTAAGCATATAAATGATTGATTGTCCAAAATCATCTTCTTTTTTTTTTTTTTGCAAGGTGTGAAATTGTTAATAAAGTTAAATTACAATTAAAGAGGTCACTGTTGTTCCATCAACTTGAACAACTGAACTTTCCTTTACCACCACACCTTAAAATGTGGCTACAAAACCACTCAACTAAACCCAAGTGCACTAGATAGATGCATATGTTTAGGAGATGAAATTATGAGTAATATTACAAACTTACCCTTATCAACTTAGAAATTACTTATAAATTAATCTCCATTACACTTCACACAAACCTCAGATGAATCCCATACTACATAAATTAATTTTCAACACACAATCATCCATCCAAATATTCTGAGCAGGAAAGTCTAATTTCCAAACTTTCCTTGAAATTATATGCAACATAAAAGAATTGCTCTGCAATTCCTGTGCTCACATTTCTATTTGTAATAATTATGTTTTGGATTTGTCTTACTTAGAATGCGTTTGTAAAATGTGAAGTTCTCTACACAACACGAATTACCTATTTCCAATTGTAGTTTATAACATAAAAATTGCACCATTTATTGGTCTTTAATACACAACCACTTTAACTGCTACGACAACATTAGATCATTATATATACAAGCACAAAATGAATATGAACAACACTTCGGCAGCAAGAGCCAATAGCAACACTTCAACAACACGAGGCAATAATTATCTACTTCTAATTGTAGTATATAGGTATGATAATTAAATCATTTATTAGCCTTGAATACACAATTTTATTTTTCCATATCTACCTTACTCAGAATGCATATACAAAATGTGAAGCTCTCAAACTAACAGGGCAATAATTACCTACTTCCAACTGTATTATGTAGGCATAATAATTACATCGTTTATTAACCTTGAATACACAGCTACTTAACAGCTATTACATCAACGTTGGATCATTGCACAAAACCATATACCAATATAACCAACACTTCAATAACAAGAGGCACAAATACTACAACTAGCTCCTACTAGGTTTTCTGCTGCCTCCACGAGCGTGTAATAGTTCCTATACATGCTCGCATCAACCATACCCCGAATATCATCGTACAACGTTCTCTCAAATTCAATATAGTGGCACTCCTCTATGGCCACCAACTCTGGAGTGAATCTAGACAAACTAGTGAATTGCGCCTCAAACTGCGCTAAAGGAGTTGTGTCTTGGCGCAACTCAACAAATTGTGTCCTCAATAGGAAAATACTTGGCCAAAAAGGCCAGAGTGAAAGCAACCCAGGTGGTGTCTATAGTGGTCTTAGCATATTTCCACTAATACCCGGCGTCTCCTCTCAGTTGGAAACTCGCTAGTGCAATCCTTAACCCGTCATCTTTGACTCTGAGCATATCAAAAGTCTTGGTGATCTCCTCTAACCAATCATTTGTTTTCCACGGCTCAAGTCCTCCTATAAACTCAGGTGGGTTAAAACGGAAAAACTCCTTAGTAAGTTTGAGGGTACGAGTATCATCTCTCTCATTGCGAGTTAGGGCCTCCCTCACTGTCCTTACAATCTCACGTGCGAACTCCTTGCCCACAGTCGATTCTGTCGGTGCGATTACTACTGGAATTGCTGCATCTCTACCGGCACTCCTACTTCCAACGTGTCTTTTATTCCCCCGTCCAGACATCCTATCAAAGACAAAACCTAATTAGTAAACAACTATAGCCTCTTCCGAGGTGCTCACTCACCACCATTAAGCTACAAGACACACTTAGCACATAAGCTATAAACACATAAACTTACACACTCAATCACATAATCGAGCCAAGTCCACAGGGATAGCTACCTGTCCTAGAGCTCTCAGAGATTTCCCACGAGAAACCATGTTGATCAAGCATGTTTCTAATAAAACCTCAAAATAAGTTAACCCGCTACAAGCACTATCTATGAGACTTAACTCCATGTTCACATAAATGCATTATATAAAGTCCTAACACTTAATCTTTCTACATGAAAACGTCTTCACCAAGTGTAAGAAAAACCCATTGCAGTAAAAACCACTTCCCACGAGTCCAAGTATTCAAACCCAGCTCGCTCTGATATCAAGTTGTAACGCCCCAAATTTTATTACTCAGATAATGTTATCTTCTTCCTTTAAATCAGTCCATTTCAATAATAATAAACATCAAAGGCATTTAGGAAGAAATCAATTGTTATACAAATTGTGTGGTAACATAAATCAAATAAATTCATATATTTAACAATCTAAATTTCATGCTGGAAATTATACATAGATAGAACAGAAATTCATAAAAAATAAAATTTCAGAAGAAAGTAAACCGAAGCCTACACTAGACAGTGTCCTTAAAACAGATTCGCCGCTTCACCGGTTGGGTGCTAGAGGTTGTTCGATGTTTGTCTCCCAGGATACGACGGTTAGACCAACTACGCAATGCACCGACTGAATAGCTTCGACGAACAGAACTTTGTAACACTCTCTCATAGGAAGAAAATAATAAAACTTGAAAACTTTTGAAGACTGGAATAGTAGCAATTTCTGGTAACCAGAATGAAGGAGAAAGGTCTCATTTTATACACATGGATGAGGAGAGGAGAGGAGAGGAGCCTCCTGAAGCAAATGCCAGAATTAATTCTGCATTAACCTGAATTAATTCTACAAAACTGGTTGGTTTAATTCCATCGTCAATAGAGGAGTTACCAGCTATACACACTAGGTTTTGTGTATATATTTCTACAGTCCACACATCTGACTTGACCTAAAAAGATTAAGAATGGTGGGCCAAGCCCAACCCCCACACTCTATCCATTCCAACAAGCCCAAGCCCAAGCCTCAAGTCCCAAGATCCACAACCCACGGATCACGAACCACTGACCACGGACTCGGACTCGATCCAGTCCGGGCGGGCGAGCAGCGAGTTCACGCGCACGCGTGTGGCAATTTTTGCATAACCAACTTGGACCATAGTCTTGGCCCAAGTCCATCCTTGAATCATCCATAACTCATTTCCTTCGAAAATTTTGGATGCCTCAAAGGGCTTACACCCTTAGGCAAAAAATGGGATTTAAATGCCCATCAATGCTCTTCTCTACAATCAATGTGGGATTCAAGGTTTTACACATTTCCCAACATCTCTTTCATGAGGCCAACTTAATGAGTCAATTTCTCATTCAAACCTTAATAGTTTTTTGTCATTCTTTTTGTGGTGTAAAGATTTCATTATAAGGAATCTAAACCCACTTTACTCCACCTCAATTAAGGATTAACACCCACTTTAATATTGCATTAAAGTCACCAAAAAATCATTATTTTTCCAACATCAATTACAATATCCTCTCTTGGGTACATGTAATAAAATACAATACACGCCCATAGGCGTTATGTTATCAATTACAAAATAACGAAATATATAAAAGGGATTAACTCTTTTTACAATACATTGGCATTCCGCCTGCATTTAAAAGGCCTCATAGCCAACAATTAACAGACTTCAAGTCTCGAGCAACTCTTCATTCCATACCTAAAAAATGATTAGCAACGTGCAATGAACACAAAGGTCCAGTAGAAATCCCAATAATCCTAAATAATAGCAACATATACATAACTATGATCATGAATGATCCACGTGACATTTCATACTTCAAAATATACTTACATAAATAGAATTTTCCAAAAGATCATTTTTAACATAATAAGAAACAAAAACCAGTTCTTATCTTTCAAAACTTTTTATCTGCATTTAATGAAATCTCAACAGTCATCAGATTACCATGATCTCTTAAGATTGATCCAAACAATATACTCATCCTACATTTCAACTCATTATGGCTGCAAGGACAATTACTATATATTATGGCCTTAATCACAAGTGTAAAATGAATGTTCACAGATACATACATACATACATATATATATATATATAAGCAACAATAGATGTGTCAACACACATTACTGTATTTTACTTGTAACAAGCACAAAAAGTCAATAATGCATCCCTTTTCATCACAACACAATTATAAAGATACGCTACGCGTAATTAACACATAACAGACCTTGGCTTCATCAAGCCATAACCACCACAACCCACTTTATCAGGAGCGAGCCGGAGGGGAGATGAACCCATTTCACAGTGCCAAACTTTACCAGTCCTCCAATCGGAGGGAAGATGAACCCGTTCACACTTCACTAGGCGCGAACCGGAGGGGAGAGGAACCTATATCAAAGCACCAAACTTTACCGAGTGCAATCCGAAGGAAAGAGGAACCCATATCAATGCGTACTTTCATTCAACTTAACAATTGGAACATTATTCCATGTTTCACAAATTATTCAACAACGTTAATACCATTATCTACCGATGGCCAATGGCACAACCTCATAAACAACATGTACCAAGTCCATGAATTTAATTTCATCCTTTTGATTTAGATTTTATCAACATTTATACGTTACATAACTTTCATCTTTCAACTCCAGTTATTTCAACTTCCAATTCACGCCGTTTTCAAAACTCAAGATTAATATCTCTTCCATCACTACCATCCCATCTTTATAATTCAATTCAAAATATTCAAATTCGGTTCAACAAGTAGTAATTCGTCACGAATACAATTATTCACTTGTTTTAAAGAAAAAATCATCAACTCCTCTTACTTCTCATTTCACAAAAGTATATGAATGTTTTATTGATTTCTAAAATTTATTTTTCCTTTTTTCCAAACTCCCAATACCTACAACAAATCATCACATATTTCTCATTAATTATCAAAACTCACTAGTAATTTATTTTCATAATCCAATACATATGTAACACAAATTAATCCCATCTCTCAAATAAATAAATAATCAAAGTAACCAATCCAAAAATCTTTCATACACACAACATTTTCCAACACCCTTTTTATTTCTCCGAAATTTTGATTTTTCGACAATTATTACAACTCAACAATTATAAAACTATAGATAACAATTAACATAAATTAAATTTCATGATGACTTTCTATATTTTCTTGCATACTCATTTTTTCATTTGTAATACACATTACCTTATATGGTTTAAATAAAATCAAATCATCAATTTTCCCATCTTTCTCATAACCCATAAATAATTAATTAGTGTTTTTTACTCTAATCCTTTTAAACATTTTCCTCAAACATATAATCTCATATATTGACAATAAAACACAAGATTTAACTCTAGATCATAAAATACTAACCCTCATCACATGCTTTTCAAAAAGACCCAACAAATCAAGTTTTTTTTAATGCAATAAAAACTACCACATGTCTATCTATAATGAGATATTGAAAAGAAGTAAAGAAATCTCTATCTCAAAGAGAGAAGAGGAGAAAACTCTAAAAATCAATTTAGCCGAAATTTGATCTCCATCAGTCAAAAGTAGCTGTTGAGACACTCGTCATTTTTGTATAAAGAACTAGTATCAAAATCTCGCTTGATCTTTGTAGATTGAGGAAAATGCGAAATTTGATGAGAGTTTGGAGAAAAGGGAGAGAAAAGAGAAGTTAGAGAGAGAGAGAGAGAGAGATCTGATTTAAGTGAAAAAAGCACAAAAATCGATGTCTACAATGCACAAAATTTGCTCGTGCAGATTTTAGAATCGCTCGTGCGGATCAACTCAGGAAAAATGGCTTTCTCGCAAAATTCGCTCATGCAGAATTCAAATTTCCACTCGTGCGGATTTGACCAGATAACTTTTGCTGGGTGACTTCAAACAGGCGTATTTTCCTTGTTCGGAAAATTAGTAGATATTTGGGATGTTCTAAATAAGTGTAGTATTTGACTTTTTATAAAAATAAAAATAAAAAATGTGTAAAAAAATAGAAAAAGTGAGTAGAAAAGTAGAGAGGAGATGTTGATTGATGTGACCTAAATAAGTGTATGTATGCAAAAAAAAAAAGTGCACTTTTTTAGTACATGCCAAACAAGCACTTAATATGGTCAATTTTGTGTCTAAATTGAAACCCCAGAAATAAGTTTTCCAATGGTTCTAACTTTACATCAAGATTCAAAATGTGGAAAAAGAAAAAGGTAAAAGAGTGAACACTACTCAAAACAAATATTTGAATTTGGAATTCTTGGTCTAATCTTGCCCAACCAATAAGTTAACTCATCAATCAAGGCTCCAAACAATGAGGAAGAGGTCCCAATTATATTAACTAAATTGTCAACTGCAACCCATAACTTTTCAAAAGTCCCAAAACAATATATATATAAACATAGAGTAACGGTTACCACTTAACATAAACAAGTTAGGACCTGGGACACTATAGTCCTACTAGTTAAATTTAATTCCCATCAAATTCTAAAGCAAGTCATAGTAAAATCGTCGCTAAAAATAATTTTTTGTGACCATTTTTTGCATATGTAACTAAAAATTGATAATTAGCGACTTCTTTTGTAACGATTTTTATAAATTGTCACTAAAATTTAAAATTAGTGACGTTTTCTATGACAAATTTTTTAAACTGTCGTTGAAAATTGAAAATTAGTAATATTTTTTGTCACAATTTTTTTAAACTGTCAAAACTTATCATTAGTGACATGTTTTGTAACAAGATTTTCAAACTGTCGTTGAAAATTAATAATCAGTGACATTTTTTTAATAATGTTTAATGAAAAATGTCATTAATTATCATAGAACTTATTAGATAATAAGTTTATCCATTAAGACTTACACGTAAGTTCCCCAAATTAATATTAGTCTTGTTTCATAGATTTCGTTATGTTGATTCTAGAAAATATAATTTTTGTCAAAAATAATGTATATTATAAAAATTATGATGTTTTGAAATTTTAAAAATCAAAATAAATGTCATATCATTATACTATTTTATAAACAATTACAAATTATGAACAATCATGATTTGAAAAAGAACTTCGTCTATTAAAAATTAATAAGACTTAAAGTAGCAACAAATCTTATCTAGGAGTATAAGTTTATAAAATGAGACTTGTGTGTAAATGCCCTTTAAATAATTCTCAATACGAGGAAATGAGTGTTTGATAACCTAATTTAGTACTTAAAACTGAATGTATTAAATGATAAATCAATTAAATCTGTTTGATAACTACAATTGATATCACTTAAAAATTTACATACCTCTTAAAAAATAGGCTAAAACTTAAAAAAAAAAATTTAAGTTATATGAAATTTACTTAATTCTAACTAAATTTATAAATATTAAATATAAGTATTGATATACACTGTTATAAACTGATTACCACCACCGCTACTACTATCACTGTAAATAAAGTATAACGCAGCGGATAAAATGTTTAGATCATACCTTTAGATGATAGAACCTCGTGGGTAAATCACGTGCTTCCTGAATGATTAATCAACCCAGCAGTGGGGTGATATTACAATGGTGAATATCACCCACACAAATCACAGTGCAAATAGCTTATTGATTGTTGTTTATGGGAGAGAGTCAGTATATGGGAGAAACTGTATATGGGAAAAACAGAGATGATACGTTGTATATCTCTTAATCACCCATATCCCATATATAAGATATATAATCTAATTATCTCATTTATCCATATAAGTTACTAGAGATAATATCATATATCTATATCATCTATCCATATTAGGATATGATAGATATATATCCAGAGTAGTTATCCAAATAGGTTTGAATTCAAATTCAAAACCCATTTGGATCAGGTTCAAAATGTTAAATGGTCATGCCACATGGGCGCTCATTTCTAACATCTCCCACTCGCACATGAGTTGGCATGACACTGCCACATCTCTATCTCAATTTCCTCAAAAAGAACAATCTCATACTAGCCAATGCACCGTGCGACCGCTGAGAACACCTGCATTGTGGGAGCTCTATACTAGAAACTCAAAATGAGCCAGCATAAAGACATCAACCCAAAAAGAATAGAAATAGTGTCTCATATACCCCAGACCCATCTAATTACACCGGTCCAAAAAACATCTCTAATCCCTCAAAAAGAGCATGTTTGACCCTCTCAATTCTTGCAATATATTCACACTCAATTCGCCTCTCATACAGAGCGATGTGAGTTGCCGGCAGTGAATATACAATAGTAGTGTAATATTAGATGATCTTCCCTTTGCCCTCATGCCATTTAGTTTAGGATTGACCGCTTTCCCAGTGATGTCCCTTAAGGCCGAATCATACATGACCGCAGGCAACATACCAAAGTAGCAAAACATCAACCCCTTACCTTATGACATAGTCAAAAGTCACAAAAAGGGTACATAAATGAAAGTCATATCAATAATGACATGTAAGACTGACACGGTGAGGAAACAGGGATCCATTCTCTCACCTCATTACTCGATCGCCAAGCACATGTAGTATGAATACATGTTACAGTGGAGTAACTCTTCTAAAAGAGTGACGTCATACTCGATACACCGTACAGATATTAGTCTAGTCGCTTTCTAGCGCCTAACCCGAATTCTCTATTTGCTCGCCTTCTAGGCTCTAAATGAGATCTCGCATCTGGCTAACCATAACTGGCACAACATGGAAAGTGGGTACTAACATCCATGTTTGGTCCTTAACACGACCTCATCTTGGTTGTAACCAAGGCGACATGCATAGTGGATAATTTAAGCCTCTCTTGGCTCCAAATAAAAAATAAACCACTAGTCTCAACCTTGCTCCCTCCCAAGCGCCAAGGGTGATTGCTCGTGTGAGTGAGCCAATCTTGCCTGCTGACATCATCATCTGCTAATCATTATGACACAAACCATAATAGTGTCAACATCCCATCATCTCAAAATAAGTGATCGATTTTTAAAAAAAAAGACCACAGCTTGCGCAATTCTAGATTCCAAACATAAGCCTTATCAGCACCTCTTGCGATAAGTATATACAACGGAATCCACCATGTGCGCCTCACATGAAGTGATTCAAAGTCACAATTCTAGATTCCAAACATAAGCCTTATCAGCACCTCTTGCGATAAGCATATACAATGGAATCCTCCATGTGCGCCTCACATGAAGTGATTTAAGATCACTACCTCTTGCGCAATATCCTCTCTAAAGATATTTTGGTGACCAATTTGCGTTCATTCTTGATGCGCCAACAAACGCAGATGCGCCCAAATAGCGCATAGAATCTTACAAGGAGCAATTAATATACTACTAGTAAAGCATTCTATCCACAATCTAATGAGCAAGGTCAATGTCTAAACAATTCAATTGACCATTTACCAAAGATAACACTTATTATGCTGAATACGCCCATATAGCGTACTTTAGGCTCCCACAACAAAGAAAAGATCAAGGAATATAGGTCATTTGTTTATCTTAAAGACAATCCGAGGATTCACTCAATAGCTAAGGCTCTAGCTTTTACCGATAGGTAAGTCAATGGGTTTACGATTTTTGCATCTAGAATCGTTTTAGGATATTCCTTATGTAAGTCATCGAAGACAAAACACGAATTCTCCCAAAACAATCCCTAAGGATCGTATATCCGAGCATATAAATTACATCACCCATGTCCATCATATCTAAAATAGAGGACTGCCCATCCTAAGTGGCGACAACCCTAAATTCCTGGCTTATAATGACTAAGTAAGGAAAAACTTCTTTTGGACCATTGATCATGCCTCAGTGGTCTTCATCGATTATCGTTTGCCTATCATGGCTTGACGAAATCTAAGAACCACTATTTGGATAACTGTTTTAGGCTGTAAAAGATTTATTGGAACTAGCAACCTTTTTGCGCTCCTAACTTTTCACCATAAAAAAGAAGGTAAATCCCTACGGATCTACTTATTCAATTCTCCAACGAGAAGTTGGGTCACAATGTCCACAAATTAATGTTCCGAACTTATATCAATCATAGCCTAAGTCAAAATAACCTCACTCCCCAGGAGGAAGTCAAAATAACCTCACTCCCCAGGAGGAAGTCTTCTCATGGTCTACACTTTCCTCAATGGTGCGACTTTTCAGTGTCTAGCGAGCCTTATGTCTCAACAATGACTATCCAAATTACGCATAACTTTAGAACAGTTTCGCGTCATAATGGAAAGTCAACCAAATTATAGAAATGGTTAATCCTCAAGACTTTGTCTTAAACTGTGCAACATTAATCCACTTTCTAAAAACAGGAGACTAGAGCCTTTGGCATTATCCTAGGCTCTTTATCATCTTGCGGAGCAATCATGAATGTTTTCCTCTCAATCACCCAGTGATGACGTGGAAAATTTTCACATTCGCTACACGCAATTAAGAATGTAGAGTATTCTCCTCTAATGGATTAATCCATTAGTAGGCATATCACTCCCACTGCCCCTAGGATATTGGAAATTTCTTTCCATCTCAACTAGGCTACATAAAGCGCTATGCTTAGAATTCTCTATCTTATAGAGTTCCAAAAACTCTATTCACGTCACCTTTACTAAGAAAACTTTATGTGACTTAGTTACACTCCCACAAAGCTGCTTACCTATATGTAACATGACCCCGGAGGGTGCACATGAAACCCGGAGGACATACATAATGCACCACGTGACCCTATGTGTTCACAAGACAGCATACAATAATGCGCTATAGAACCCTAGGTCTTAACTTCGTAATCTTATGAGAAGTAAAATAAAGATAAGCTGCTTAACGGTTACAGATCGCCCATAGATGGCTCTCCGCTAATCCATTACTCAAATGGAGTGTAAAATCTGATATGGAGGGCATTTAGTTAGGGATATAGGCAGCAAACTAGTGCAATTCCTAATTGGGAAACATTTTGCGCCATTATCCACCTAACATTAACAATATTTAATTCCTTATCTCTACTACACCATTGTGTTGTTGAGTATTAGGAATAATCAATTTTCTAAGCATCCATTTCTCTTCACAGAGTTCTCTAAAATAACTCAAATAGATACTCGCCACCTTGGTCAAAACTAAAAGCACAAAAGCTGTTATCTAATTGATCTCAACCTCATATGTGCAATGTCAAAAAATCATCTCAAAACTTTTGACTTATGGGAGATCAAATAGTCTTGACTCAGATGCGTATCGTAATCTATAAATGTGTCGAGATTGAGGCTTAGCTATCATACCCTTACACATATCTAGTCACAAAAATCATAGTGGACTAAATGCGCCAATACAAATGACCTTCTATGGCTTTCCTACTTACTTGTGCGCAACCATTGCGAACAAAGTTACACATTCACATGAGAACAGGATGTCATAAGCGAGTGGGCCCGAGAAGGCCTACTCAAACCATCGTGTCATCATCTCATTAATGTGATTAAGTATAATAAGCCACCGGTTCATGACCAATGTCATAAACTAATTCCAATCATCTTTATGTGTGAGTTCTCGAAGACAAGTTTTAAAGGTTTAGGCCCAACTAGGTAATGACTCACAACTAACTCATATTTACTAGATCATAAAAGGATGTCATGGAGATTTCAAGTGCGCCTAAATCGCAAATTTAACTAGTAAGTGCTAATCCCCTGCACCTTCAAGTCAATTTTATTCTCCATACACTTTAATGCATCTAGTTGAAAAATGACGATACTCCTCTTGCCATATCTATTTCTCGCTTCATAGTTACTTGCAATTAATTCTACTATCCACAAGAAGGAGAGAATAAGCTATCAATCTTTGACAGCTCTTGAAGTAACTTAAGCGGGAATTAGGCTAAAGAGTCTAATTCAACACAATGCTCTCACAAGCGATGCGTCAAATTCTTAGAGTCATAACAACCTTGTCGGCCTTGACCTTTTCATTACTATGCTGCAACGTTTGCGCTTAGTGGTAAATGTTATTCAAAAACGTTAGCCTAGCTAAGGAATCATACAAAGAAGCCCCTCCTCATGTCTCACACCAAGTGTGGAAACAGTAAGTGTCCTGACTTAGACAAGTTGGCAATGCTCATAGATTTTGCAGCCACTAAGCGCTAATCTTTTCACTTAGTGTTAATAGATTTTGCAGCTTCTAAGCGCTAATCTTTTCACTTAGTGTTAATAGATTTTGCAGCTTCTAAGCGCTAATCTTTTAACTTCATGTGATATTTCAATGCACACTATATAGTGCATGAAATTTTGCTCCATCCACTCCTAATTGGGTAGAGAGCAAAACACTGCTCATACTGGCTACTCGTCTTACACTTAATGACTAATTTATTTAAGCTCGCATTTCTTGAATGACGTGACTCTTGAATGTTACTTCATCCAATGATGTAACATTATTTACAAGTCAAATTACAAAGTCAATCCGCGCAGCTCAATAGTCAAGATCATATACAGATCTATTGAGGGCTTACTAATTTCATAACTCCAAAACTCGCCAACCAAAACTACGTAGCATGCCGCTAACCATAGCGCACACATTAGTTTTATTGTGCCAAACAAGGCAACAAAACCACGGCGACTTTGAGTCATGTTTCCTTACTTTGGCCAATTAAGGTTTGACCTAAAGTCTCCAAGACTTTTGCTCATCTAAAGAATGGGATTAGTTTGTTCACATTTGAACATCTCTACTAAGTCTAGGTCAACCAAATTAACTTCCATAAGCTGAATCAATTTAGAGAGAAATTCGCATTAGGATTAATTTGATTAGCATAATATAATTTTGCCGCAAAAATCTAAATTAAATAGTGACAATATTACACAAGTCGCAAGATCGAAAATCCGCTATGCTCGTAATCATCTCTTGCGCCACAGGTGACAATTATCCAAAATTTAATTTAATTTATGCGCAAAATATTGGTTTTCGGGAGTTAATCTACAAAGATTTCTCTCAACCGAATAACTCCCACTGACTTGGCATATACAAAAGCATGATAAATTCCATACAATAGCATCTAATGTAGATTTACAAATACTCATGCTATATTCATTTAATAATGGAATTAAAAATAAAAAAAATTAATCATGCTATTCTAATTACAACATATTAAAATCCAAAAATATGTGTATTTAATATTCAAATTATGCCATAAAAAGTGTAATCATTTGAAATTTTCTGGAATTTTCTGATTTTCTGGAATTTTAAATAACTAATAAACACACATAAAATTAGAAATAAAAAAATCCAGAAACTGATAAACTGAGACAATATACCAGTAATAGTAAAACATTTCAGAAGTCCACAATAAAATTCAACCCCAGAAAATTATTTATGCAATACCAGAATCATTTTAAAGCATAAAAAATGAATTATTAACACATAAAAAATATTTTTTTATTTGTAAAATTTCAAAATTTTACAGAAGATACAAAATTTAATTCTGAGTCTGATGGTACCAACCATGCTTAAAACAAAGCTATAACGAATAAATTATGGCCAATTAACGCAATTCAGAATTAAAAAAAAAACAAACAGAGCCTTAGAGCCAAGCCAGCGCGGAAAAACGGCTCGGCTCGGCTTGCCGCTCATCGCAGCGCAGCTCAGCGCGAGGCGGCTCAATACGGCGCGGCGCGGCGCATGGCACGCGCGTGGCTGCGCACGTGGCGCGGCTAGAAGCGGCGCGCTAACGCGCGCGCGTGGAAGGGAGGGACGGCTCGCGCGTGGGAAGCGCGCCTAGCGCGTGACAGCGCGTGTGGCGTCGTGGTGGCGCGTGGCGCTGCTGGGCGGCGTCATACAGCGCGTGAATCACACCCCCGCCTTCCCGGGTGTTTTTCTGGTCCGATTTTTTGTACTGTCGGACTCCATTTTTCACAATAAAAACATTTATGGCATTAAAATGACATTTAAAGAACATAAAAATGAGGTATATCACTCTCTCAATCTAATGGAGTTAAAATGGCGAAAAACGTGCACTTCCATCTTCCTCCTCCATTAATATTCATACATATATCATGTATATATATTTATATAAAAATATACACATATTTTAATGCATATAAATAAGCACGAAAATACCCATATTTAAGGCTCTGATACCAATGTAAATAAAGTATAACGCATAACGCAGCGGATTAAAATGTTTAGATCATACCTTTAGATGATAGACCTCGTGGTAAATCACGTGCTTCCTGAATGATTAATCAACCCAGCAGTGGGTGATATTACAAATGGTGAATATCACCCACACAACATCACAGTGCAAATAGCTTATTGATTGTTGTTTATGGGAGAGAGTCAGTATATGGAGAAACTGTATATGGAAAAACAGAGATGATACGTTGTATATCTCTTAATCACCCATATCCCATATATAAGATATATAATCTAATTATCTCATTTATCCATATAAGTTACTAGAGATAATATCATATATCTATATCATCTATCCATATTAGGATATGATAGATATATATCCAGAGTAGTTATCCAAATAGGTTTGAATTCAAATTCAAAACCCATTTGGATCAGGTTCAAAATGTTAAATGGTCATGCCACATGGGCGCTCATTTCTAACAATCACTACAACCACCACCATCATGGCACCGCCATAGCCACCATCACCACCACTACCATCACCACCGCAACCACCAACATCATGCCACAGCTGTCACTACGGCCACCACCACCACCACTCCACCGCCAACACCACTTTCATCACCATTGTTATTGTTTCAATAATCACCAACGCCATTTTACTACCACTACCATTATTACCACCGCCGCCACCATTATAGCATAAAAATTGAAATATACAATATCAAAATAATATATTTTTATACATATCAAACAACTTATTTTTAGTTTAGCACTTAATTTTTTATCAAATAACTTTTTAGCTTAAATATTCAGCATTCAGTTTTTAATACTTAATTTTCAATTTTATCAAACATCAGTGAAGGCTATCTCCAAATAGATTATTACTCCATATTTTATTTTAAAAAAATCTAAATACGAATTTATTAATTTATTGAATTATTAATTCAATTCTATATTCATATCCCAAATAAACATGGCCTAAAAGCACATGACTATTATGTATTTCAGTTTTATTTTGTTGATCTTGCATTGGTGTGGCCAAACACGCGCATTTGAAAAAGGTTGGTGGGGTACGTGCATTTGAAACAAACAGAAGCATAGTAAACGCCCATAATAATAATGATTGTCGTCGAGGAGTAATTATTATTACATAAGCAAGACTTTAAAGAGTCATCCAAAGTAAACAATAAATAAAAAATAAATAAATAAAAATAAATTCGTCAAAAAATCAACTGCGAGTTAAAAAAAATTATCGATCTTTTCAAAGATATAATCTGAAAAGCAAAATCTATTTGAAAACTTGCCGTCTTCGTCGATGTCGTCCCCGCTACCCAACTCCGCCACCGTTGCCACCGGACATTGAATACCGCTAGAAGCTAGAGTTGAGAAGGAAGTACACCCACAATGGTATGAAATAAGGCTTGAGAGAGGAGTAAACTATTGTGCTTGTTGAAATCCAAAAATCTATATTGAATCGGAAAAAATTCTTAAAACCTCTATTTCGGACATAAAATGTCCAAATCTGCACTAAAAAACTGTAGATCTATACTCTAAGAGTATAGATTTACACTTTAAAAGTGTTAAAATGGGTGGTCAGAATATCGCCGGAGCATTGCCAAAGCATCGCCAAAAATCACCTAGAGAGAGACTCTACTCTTTCTCTCTCTCTATGGACTACTGTTTGTATTCTAATAATTATTTGTTAGCACATTAGTTAGAATACCAATTGTAGTTTGTACAATGGGTGGGGTTATAATTTTAAAGTGATAATATCATAACATATAATTGATATACCAATTGGTACGTGTAGTACCACCAAAATTTATAATGAGACTAAAATGTCTTTTTTTACTTTTTCTTCCATTTATTTTATTTTTTTTATTTTTATTTTTTTGTAATAAGAATATAACTGAAAAAAAAAAGGTGTATCGAAATCTTCAACCCTCAATCAGGTGTTCAGCTAATATCGTTTTAAAAAAAATTCAAATATTAGTTTTGAAAAATCTAAAAATCTCGGAGATATTGATTTGTGATTATGTATTAATTTTAAGCAGTAAATAACAATCTCAATCAAACAATCAAGACAAATTGACACAACGATTTTAGCGTGGAAAAATCATAATTGGAGTGCCTCCAATTGTGAAAAAAAATCACAGGCCAAAGTTACAAAACAATCCACTAAGAAGATACAAAGGAATTACAAGAGTGTACTCTCAATTACCTAGCGAATCCGTGCCCGAATCAAACCGACCCCTATGTGCCTCTTCTAGCCCCGTCTTCACCTCAGAATTGTCTTGCCCAACGTTGAATCCACAACGCCGATGTCGAATTTAAGACGATGAGCCACTCCGAAATCCACCAAAGTTTCAGGCCCAAATTCCACGGAATCCACCAAAAAACAATTCTCTCTTTTTTTAATAAAACAAACTAAACAAACATTTTGATATAATCCACTCAATTTATGATTAAACTCTCACAAATATCAAAGGAAACAAGTAAAGAACCTGCAGATGAAAACCCTAATACCCAAGAAGAAGATCTGGAAGTCGTACCCCTAAAATATGATAGAACCACATATTTATAGAAAACAAGGTCGTGATCTCTGCACAAGCGGATTGACTAAAATGCGTGTTTTAGAACAATGATCTTTGCTCGAGCGCAGGAAGTGCCGCTTCGAGCGCAAAAACACAACTCCTAATACTTTTACAAACAGTTCAAATTTTTGGAACTAAAGATTTTCAACTCGAGCACACAAATGGCTGCTCGAGTGGTCAAGCAACTTTGACTGTAATTTTACTTTTTGTTTCAAGGGCGTTGCCCCTCTACCCTGCCTGGACGCTGCCCTCTGGATCCCCGCAAGCTGACCGGACAGTTCGATCCTCTACATAGTCAGTGAAGTGGCAAACATAATAAGATTAAGATCACAAACTCCTCTGCAAAGGCAAAATTCGGATTGGATTCGCTTCTAAAAACTCGTAACTTCACTGAAATAAAAGAACGAATAAAATTACAACTAAAAGGAGTTTTTTCAAACATGATTGCTAAGAACAAAAACCTAACAAGTTTGGTAAAAGAATTTAAGCATTTATTTTTATATCATTTTTTCTTTCTCAGAACAATTAACTTTGAGATTTTAAAAATATTTGTTTGTGTTTATTTTTGTCAAGCTAGTTTGTAATTTTTCCAAATAAATTTCTAAAATTCAACGAAACAAAAATCCTTCAAAAATCTTTAGCAACTACAGTTCCATCAAATTGGGTTTATTGTTACTGTTATAAAAATAGTGAGAGATATTATACATTAGAAAAAAAAATAAATAAATAAAAATAAACAACAAGACAACTATTTCCATTACTAATAGCCTAAAGGTTGGGTCTCACCCTACAGTTAGTCCTGTAATAAATTAAAAAATAAATAAATAAAATAATAAACAAAGCGTACAAAAAAGTGAATTTTTTATTTTATGTTTTTATTTTTTATTTTTTAATCTAACACAACTCACCATATAATAGAACTACATAATAATAAAAGAATCTTATGTTTTTGTCAATTTCATCACTCAAAGAATAGGGCATTTCCGTCCATGAAAAAAACACAACAACTTTATTAATTTTTTAAAAATACCATATTTATTTCTAATTTTGTTTTACATTTCCTATATAAATAAAAATAGTTGAAATCATTTATCAAATTCTTAATATGTGCTCTAAGGGCACATGATAACAAACACTGTTATTATTAGTTGAAGAAACAGTTAATATTATGCCACATCATTTGTTAGTATACCAATTGGTATATCAATTGGTACATATAGCATTATTATTAAATTTAACATGATATTTGTCAAATTCCAGGGCCATGTTTGGCTGCTTTAATATATGGACTAGCTGCACAAAATTATTTAATATTAGTAGGTGCCACATGTGATACGCTTGTAATTCAAATAAGTAAGGCTTCGTTTGGGATGTGGGTTAACTTTTGACTTTTGACTATTCTAACTGGGGTTAAAAGTCTCGTTTTGGAATAGGATTTTTGAACTTTTGGTGAAAGAAAAAATAAAAAAAATTATGATTTGAATGTGATTATTTTTAACCTGGGACTAAAAAGTATATTTTATATTTTGTGATATTTTTAGTCTCAACCCATCCCAACCCAACCCAACCAACTTCCCAAACGAGTGCTAAGAATAACAAGAAATGATAATGAAACTATATGATAATCAGGGCCGGCCTTGAGATTAGGGGGCCTAAGGCGACCTCGGAAATGGGGCATTTCTTACATTAAAAAAAAAAGTTTCATGATAAAACGATAAGTTACAACAACTTTTTTATTTATTGTAGTCACAAAAAAATTTACTTACAACAACTTTTCATCAACCAATATGAACTTTCTATTTGTTTCTTGCTATCAAAAATTTATCAAGCGCTCCCGATTGGAGATTGAATAAAATTTCTAATTTTTGTTTCTTTTCCTTTTTTCACATCCAAAAATATACTTCCTAGGAGGCATGACTACTCTATATAATCCAAATCCCAAATTTTCTAATTTTAAAAATTTTCTAATGTTTATACTTCCAGAAATTTTCTAATTTTCTAATGTTTATTTTCTTTCAGTGATCCACATTCTTAGCCTTGCTGGATATTATAAATTATAATGTGTTTTTTGTTTTGGGCCCATGTCAGCTAGGCTCTAATCTGTTATGATATATTTTGTTTTTTTAGGCCCTATATACAATTGGGCTTATAGTATTTGGATTTTTTTTTTTTTTTATATCTAAAACATAAAATCATAATTTGGGGCCCTATTTTCAACCCAAATCTGGGGGCCCAAGGCGCAGGCCTCTTTGGCCTGCCCTCAGGGCCGGGCCTGATGATAATGTATACTAGTTTAAGTGGTATGAGTTTTTCTACTTTAAACTCACGACCATAGTCTCAAGCCTTACGTATCTCTTTATGTAATTTTGTTTTTAAAAGGAAACAAAAAAATACTATCTCGTAACATGGAGAGAATAAAATTTCACAGCCTTCACTATAAATAGAAGATAGATGAATGTCACGCTTCCCATTTTCAATCATGAATTTTCATTATCATCAGCCACGTTTGGTTTATCAAAAATAAAAGTCAGGATTGATTTGAGAAAGAATAGCATTAAACGAAATAAGTTATCTTGAGATAGGTAATTCTAGAATAACTTATCTTGAATAGAGCATTTATTTTGTGGTAAAAACGTTACTTCGGGATATGTTATCTTACCTTTATTTATTTATTTATTTTACAAAAATACTTTAGACCACTAATTAGTGGTGGCTCTAATGACCCACTGCCACATGTGTATTGTGCCTTGGTTTTTTTTTTTCTTTTTTTTTTTTCAATTTCCACCTCACTAGTGGTGGATTTAGAGCTCCCTATTTAGAGCTCTAAATCATTACTGTTTATTTTAACAGACATGTTATCTCACTCCTTGGGACAAAATAATCCTCAATATAGGGGATAAAAAGTCTCGAAATAAGCTATATATTCCATATTACAAAATGGTATACCTTTTAAATGTGTATATTATATGTATCATTGTTATTTGTTTTTGTGATAATATGATCTATTTTTTTCATAGAATTAGAAATGGAGATACATATTTTGTAGTAATGTTATACATTTTTTTACTCCAATGTTTTTTTTATCATTATCACAAAAATAAGTAATATTACCACAAAATACATAATTTCATTTTTGAACCATGAATTATGATAACTTTACTAAAAAATTATATAATATTTATCACAAAAATATATAACATATATTACAAAAATACGTAATAAGGTGCATATGGTACATACTTTTGAGTGATGTGTAGCGTACAGTAGAATTTTCCCATTATGTATATTATAAGAATTATTCAATACTCTGAAGAATACTCTATTTACAAGTCGACATTTAACATTTTAACTTTAAATTTTAATACAAAGTAGTGGGTCACATAATTTTTTTTGAGAACATGGAAAACTTTTATATTAATAAACAATCACATACATAAATAAGACCCCAAAAGAACCATTCCAACCAAACAACAAAATGAAAAAAAATATCAAAAAAATCAACTAAGAAAAATCACTAATATTCTCAAAGATATGATCTAAAAAGTAAGATTTGCATCAAATCAAGTAAGATTTGTTTGAAAGCCCACCGTTCTTGTCAACGTCATCCCCATCACCACTGTCCAACTCCGCCACTGTCGTCGCCGAACTTTGGACACTATTAAAAATTATTGTAGAGAAGGAAATATACCCACAATGATACTGGAGAAGTTTTAAAAGATAAGGGAATTATTGAGAATGTGGAAAATCCAATGTGAATCAGGCAGGAGTCAAATTTGATTTTCTAAAGCCCAATGTGAATCCAAACAGTCCTCCAGGAGAAGCGATGGTGGACCAAGACATGCAAGGCTTGGACGGTACTCAACCATCAACAAAAAAAAAAAAGGCTTATCCCCATGATGAATTGGGGCAACAGTTTGAAGATTTATCCACACACACCCTCTTGAAAAGGATTGATACATTTCTTGAGGGCCTTAAATTAGTACCCACCTTAGATGAAAGCTTTTTTTACTACCCCTCAGATTTTTTTTTTTTTTTCCCCAACAGGAAAGCATAGTTTTATTATAATAAAAAAAAAATTAAAAAAAAAGTAGAAGTTGTAGCATATCTCAAAAAAAGAGGCCATCACGCTCAAGAACAGTAATTAGGAGGGACTTCCTAATAATTACAATCACTGTAAGTGAGGAAGAAGCTTCTTTTGTCAAAAATTCTGTCGCTTGATTTGCTTCTCTATAAACAAAACGGAACTTAAGATTGCCAAAAATGTTGACTTAGTAGATAAGATAATGTTCATGATGTTTGAATTCGATCTTATTACTTTGAGTAGAAAATTAGTTTTTTTATTCGTTTTTTTTTTTTTTTGACTTGTAGTGAACTTTTATAATATTTTATATTTTTAGATTCTACTCAATTAAACAGATGAAATTTTTTTAAACAAAATTCACTAAAAAACCCCAAAAAGTTGGAATTTTTCTTTTTTTTAGCAAACTTTTTTTGGGTTTTTCTCAAAGAAAATATTATTTTTAGATCGATCTACATTAGATGGACCTAAAAAGTAAGAAATTTTTTTACAATTTTTTTTATAAAATCACTAAAGATAAAAAGTTAAAAAAAATGTGACTTTTAAATTAGATGAGTGTTTTTAGAATTTTTAACAAAATTCAATGTATTACTTCATGTAATTATCATAATATTTATAAATTACCTCAAACCGATTGATTTTTTTATTTTTTAGAGGTTGAATCTTTGGTGCACCCAAGAAATGGTCTAAAATTTTCATCTAGATTTTTTTTTTCTTCTTCAAATTAAAATATGTTTTGGGTATGATTGTACATAAGAAATGGGTCAATTGTATAATTATTTGTACAAGATTAATAAGCAAAAATACTAATAATGTCATTTATTACTTCTGTTTGGATGATGTCTTTCTAATCATGCAAGCCACATAGACAATGCCCGTGGGAGGCTAAAACAAATAAGGCGAGGCAGAATTGAAAGTCCTGGACTGGCAACAGGAAAGTCACAACACCAGCAAAATGAAAAGTCAGCCCACAATAATTTGGGTCTGGCCTGAAGGCCCAGTACCAGACCAAGTCAGGGGAATTTTAGGACAGAAGAAAGGCAACAGTAAGCACGCCCAAGAAGGGCGGAGACCCAATCAACCCACGTCCCTCAATTTTAGGCTCAATCAACTCCTAAAAATTCGTGCTTAGTGGAACATAAACCCTAGAGAAATGGGGTTGACATGAAGAGTGTGGAGAGACCTAATAGCCCACAACGGCTAGTAGGAGCCAGCTATAATGGGGGAAGCAATCAGCACTATTGAGGTACACATTCATTTCGACCTAAACCTTACTTTTAGAATCTTGCACCTTTGTTTACTTTGTCTCCAACTTAGGTATTGGATGGTTTCCAGGCTGCTCTAGCCGCCCCTTTTACCTTTCTCTAAGTGTTTTTCAGGTCAAGAATTGAGCTATATACGTTGCGTCATTATCACCGCTTAGTGGTTCAATTTTTTACCCACCACAATTTGGCGCTATCTGTGGGAATCCTGCAAGTAAAACCCTACTCCATCTACTCAGATTCCAATTTATCTATAGCGGCAGAAAACGCCAACCAATTCATCGAAGAAGAACATGATGGAAACCTCTCCCCAAGCCAACGAAGGCGTCCTTTGAATGCTGGAAAGTCGCAAGAACGATGTGAGAAAGAAGAAAGGAACTTACTTGCCATTGAAAACTCTAAAAAAACAACAACTAGATGCAAGAATTGGCCAGTCGCGACCAAACCATATGCTTTATGACTTAGTAACTCAAGGAAGTCACTGACCAAGTCAGGACCTTGAAGCAGGTCCATAACCAACTGCTGGTGCCCCAAAGGCTAAATGAGGGAGGCTCATGCCCCTTAGAAAGAGGTACACACAACGGTCCAATGGAAGGATACGTACTGAGGCAAATCTAAGGCCCGTACCAACCCATAGAGTAGGCAAAACTAGCCATATGGCAAGTAATCTACTTGGCTTTGAAGGGCGCCGCTAGTCTTCCAAACGAAAGGAGTAACAAAAGGAGGACTACGTATGTTTAGACGATGTAAGGTCCTTTTCGCGCATATGAGAAGTAGCACAAGAAAATGACCAAAGAGATCGGGTCCAACCCAGAGGGCATTTATTAATACCCGGAGGTAGGAGAGGGTAGCCCAAGACCAGACCAGGCTGCACTTTAGATCAGTTTTAGAAATATCAAGATAGACTAACCCACATGGTAGGCCAGGCCACTGGGCTGCTAGTTATATGATCACTAGCTACAGGGCTCCGTGGAAGACAACATTACACAACAAACTGAAGAAGTCACCCAACTAGACCCAAAAGTTCGAAACCATGTTCAGAAGCAAACAGAGGGAATTACTTTCAAAACAACCGATAGGAGGGTAGTTTCATAAAAAGGATTTCCAAGGAAAAACCACCAAAAAAGTTCAGTATCCCAAAGTTTGAGCTCTACGATGAAAGATTAGCTCCCTTAGACCACTTGCGTTATTATCGTCATGCCATGGCTCTCTAGAACAAAAATGAGGCACTTATGTGCAGAATCAATGCATCAAGTCTGGGTAGAACTGCCTACACTTGGTATGACAAGCTCTAGGTAGAATCCATCGACAGTTGGAAACAGATAGCGGATAAGTTCACTGAGTGGTTTATAGCAAATAGCAAAAGAGCGAAGGGGCTAGGCACCCTCATGGTGTTAAAGAAGATAGAGGACCAGACTATTAAACAGAATGCTCAGATTAACTGGGAAACCTTCTACGAGATAGATGAGAATTGTTTCAAATAAAGTGGCGATTTCAACTTTCAGGTAAGGGCTTCAACCAGAGGACAAATTGTGGTAGTCGTTATCTAAAACCCTACCGAAGACAGTCGCGGATCTGCAATTCAGGATCGATCGGTACAGCAAACTTGAAGAAGATTAGAAGTCTATAGGGTAGGGTAGCACGCAGACTAAAGCATAGAAGACTAGTACTCCGTGCAAGGAGGCGAAGGAGGTTAAAAGCAAGTCCACCAAAAAGAAAGACACAAATTATGTTATTCAAACTGTGTTTAGACTTCCGATTTGGCAGATACTTCCAAAAATCAAGAATAAACCCTAGTTCAAGTGGCCAACCAAAATGAAAGAAGATCCGAAGATACGAAACCAGATAGAAAAATGCACCTACCATAATGATGTGGGACACATGATAGAAGATTGTTTTTCATTTAAATGATACATCGATTAGATGGTGGCTACTGGGCACCTGAGCGAATTCCTAGGAGAAAAGTAACGAAATAGGCAGAATAATCAACACGAAGGAAATGATGCAACAAAAGAGCACCCAAGAGGGATGATCCATGTCATCCATGGAGTCGCGCACCAGAGAGAGATGTAGAAAGCAGCGCACCTCAGGGAGGTTTACAAAGCAGAGTATTCTTTGGGAAGTAAAAGATCAAGGATTGAAGCCAACCCCAAAGGTCCAGTCATTTTATTTTTTGAAGGGGACATGCAAGGACTAGTCCAACCTCACTTAGATGCTTTGATTATTAAACTAGACATGGATGAATTCAGGGTGGAAAGAATATTAGTGGATGAAGGCAGCACGATTAAAATTATGTACTATAAACTTTACCTGTAACAACCCCGATCCGCAATTAGCTACTAATCCGTAATTAATGGAGCTAATGAGAGGATTAAGATAAATTATGTGTTATTATGTATTTTGCATGATTTTTGGCTTTCTATCTGTTACTTGTAGAACTACCTGTCTAGAATTCCGCTTTAATATGAAAATTTAAAGCCTTATCGGCATCCGAAATCGAAATTGGTTACATGAATATGTTATTCGGAATTTTTAGAACCATATGGCAAATTTTATTAAAAATTGATTAAGTCTGATTAATTAAGTTGTGTTTGGTTAGCCTAATGTTCCAATTAATGTATTATGGCATCATAAGTATATATATATGAGTTATAAGCTCATTTTGAGCTCAAGACCCTTCATTCTTTGAGCGGAAAAATCTGGTGAGACATTCTAGAGAGAGAGTGAGCTCAAGTGTAAAGTGAGAAAGTGTGTTCTTGAGATGAAGTTGATGTTATAGCTTGAATTGATCAAAGATTGTGCAAGTATCTAGCTAATTGAAGGCTTTAGGTAAGATTGCAACCTCTAGATTGTGCATCTAAGTCATCTAGCATGAGATTTCATCAAGATCATGAGTTTAAATGCATAAAATAAGCTTGATTGAAGGAAATGTTGCTAAGTTATACATACATGTATGAATTTGTCAAGAACTCTCATATTTGAGCATCATTCATGCCATTGGAGATGAAATTAAGAGCTAGAAGTCACATGCATGCATAATTCATAAAGGTTTGAGGCTCAATTGCATGTGTTGGAAGTGGAAGGAAAAAATTTAAATGAATTTGAGGCATTCATGCATGGAAATATGGGGTTTTGACACGTTAAGTTTAATTTTGAGCATCTAAATTATTATGGGAGTTATTTGGTACATGCATGTTTGAATTATCATGTTTCTTCACTTGAATTCATGTTTTGAGAAAGGATTTCTTACGTGCATGGAGCTTGTGAGCTCAATTTGTTAAATTCATGAGTTTTGAAGAAAAGAGTTTGAAAGATTTTACATGCATGTTTTGCTTCTTGAGTTTCATGATGAATTATGAGCTATTGGCAAACTCTTGGGCCATGATTTTATGAAATAATCTTTAATTCATCATATTTTGCAAGTTTACCATGTTATCTCAAGTTTTGGGGCCCAAGAGATGTGTTTTGGAGAGTTGAATTCGAGTTTTGAGCTTGGTGATTAAATCTGGAAATTTCAGAATTTGCACCTACGCTTGAGTGTAAGAGTTCACGCTCAAACGACCACTCTGAGTGCGTGCACTTTCGCTCGAGCGACTAGAAGTCAGCTCTAGCATAAAATGCAAGCTCCCAGAAGTTTCATATCTTTGCAGACCGCTCGAGCGAGGGAAGCTGCGCTCGAGCGACCATTCACATTTTGCATGTCCGCTCGAGCGAGGAAAGCTAAGCTCGAGTGGGGACCCTATTTTCAGAAATTTTACTAAGTGTTTTCCAATGCATTTTGGTATCCTCATTGCATCTTAAGTATTCCTAAGCCTTAATTAAGCCATAGTAATGAGGTTATGGATTAGAAACACACTAAGAAAAGGAATGTACTAAGTTAAGAGATTACAAGAGTGTGTTTTTGAACAATGCGTTAAGAAAGAAACTTATGTAAAGAAAGTTAAGCCGTGTTGGCCGTATGAATGTGTAATGATACGATATGTTTGCGTTATGTACCTTGTGGTTGTAGGTCAAGACTCGAGGATTGATTGGCCGTTTACGGGAACCACTGTGAGTAACATTTCTATAAAGATATGTTGATATGAACTATGTTCCAAACAAGTTATGATTTCTGAAATGATATTGTTTATATGAACGAATGTCCTATATTTGAAATCTATTATGGCATCCATAGATAGTCCCAAGTCATGGGGGACGGCATGTTAATGCGGGTCTATGACATATATGTGATCACGAGATCTTGTTAGCCACTTCATTGTGGTGATATGTGTTTAATCGGTATCCAGAACCGATTACTCTAGTCAGAAGACGATATGTCATGTGTTCTATGGGATGTACCATTATTATGTTCAGATACGAGAACGATTATGCTATGATCTGTTTTACACTTATGAAATATTCGGATTTCGTTCACTAACCTCTTTACCTTAATGTTATTCACTGGGCTTTAGCTCACTGTGTGTATATATATGTATAGGTGGGCATTTTGGAGATCGAGCCTAAGGGCTTTTGTTTGGATCTGTGTTTTGTTGTCAGGCAACCATTGCGCCTCACGTGGAGGTTCCGGACGTGTCGCATGTTATGAGTTCCAGTTACTTATGTATTTGACTTGTTTACTTTGTTGGCTGTACTCAAACCGCTTTAATGTGTGTGGGTATAATGCAAGGCTGACTATTGGATATGTATGTAAAGTTTTAACTATTCTGTTTCATATAAGTCAGCACAGCTCATTGGATAATTATATTTATGTATTTGCTTCTGCTAGCCCCTTATTCTTGTTTATCTGTTCAGAGGCCTTTGGTAATCCAAGGATTACTAGCCGGTTGCGATGCTAAACCTATAGGGGCGGGTTGGGCCGCGACATTACCAAGGATCAGGACCTCAGGAAGGTTGATTCGCCACTTATGGGCTTCAACTCAAACCCGGTCTGGCCGGTCGGAGAGGTAACGTTACCAGTCAGAGCAGAATCCATGCACCTCAAAGTATGCTTCTTGGTAATGGATGTGCCCTCACCGTGCAATGTTATCATTAGGGGTAAGCAGCGGATATACCGATCAGCCAAAACCGACCGAACCGAACCGATCCGCCGCATTTTGGACGGATGCGTGATGACGAGCGGATGGTTGCGGATTGATTTTCTCCAATTCGCCAATCTGGCGGACGGATGGTGGATTTGAGATTCCTTTGGCCGCAACCGAACCGCAAAACTACGAGCACCCCTAGTAATTTATAAGACTTTGTGTTTTCAGTTTGTTTAAATATTCTGTTTGTGTTTTCAATTAAAAAAGAGTTTAAATATTCTGTTGAACAAAAGTTTTCAACTTGAATATCTTTTTTGAATTGAAAAAAATAAACGTATTATTTATCTATATTTTTTGGTTTTAAATCTATCTCTAAAAATAATAAATAGAAAATATGATATATGCTGGTTGGTTTTTGTTTTCAAAAACAGATATAGATGTAACAATACAGAGACATACAATCTCTACTACTGCTCTGTTCATGGTTTTGGTGGTTTGAATTGTTTTTATATTTTAAGAACCACAGATTGTAATACTTTATGTGAAAGAGGCATGCTGTGATTGTAGTATGTGGATGAGGTATGCAGTGATTGTGATATTCTAAAGTTTCAAACTTTCTTGCTTTGGATGAGGCATGCAGTGATTGTAATATTTTTTTAAGTCATTGACTGTAATACTTTCTTCTTTTTTTTTCTTTTTTTTTTTTTTGAGGAAATGCACAAATTGAATTATGTTGAAAATTTATAAAATTTTAAACCGCCAAACCGATTCGCATCTATCTGCCAAATCGCCAATCCGCTTAATCCACATCCGTCGGATTGGCGGATGGATGCGGATTGATTTTCTTCAATCCGCCAATCTAGCGGACGGATGACGGATTAGAGGTTCCGTAGCCGCAACCGACCCGCGTCCACCCCTAGTTATCATGGGCAGACCATAGTTGCAGCAGCTTAGAGCAATTCCCTAATAAGGAAGGTGGCGTTGAAACCATTCGAGGGAACCAAGTATCCGCGTGACATTGTGTAGGTAATTAATGTATTGATTTATTGATTGATATCAATATACATTTTTGTGTGTCTTGTATATTTACAATGGAGAGAATGATCTCTCTTTTATATGGAGAATGAGTTACAAATGGAGGAATTAAATTAACCTAAAATGGAGCACTAAACAACTTAATGGAGCATTAGGGTAAATGGAGCACTTGCTTCTTGTGGAGCACTAATGGAGTGGAGTAGGTAGGTGGTAGTAGGTGGTAGTGGTAGGTGGAGTAAGTTATAGGTTTTTACATTCAACAGCCCCCCTCAAACTCAAGGGGGTTAGGAACTAACCAACTTGAGTTTGGAGAGAGTAACAAAACAGGAAAAATAAAATAAAATAGGATAGGAGACACTGTATGGTCGTGTCAGACCGTTGTAGAAGACAGTTTATGGGGTCATGTCGGACCGTTGTAGAAGATAGTTTATGGGGTCATATCGGACCGATGTAGAAAACAGTTTATGGGGTCATGTCGGACCGTTGTAGAAAACAGTTTACGGGGTCATGTCGGACCGTTGTAAGACAGTTTACTGGGTCATGTCGGACCGTTGTAGAAAACAGTTTACTGGGTCATGTCGGACCATTGTAAAACAGTTTACTGGGTCATGTCGGACCGTTGTAGAAAACAGTTTACTGGGTCATGTCGGACCGATGTAGAAAACAGTTTACTGGGTCATGTCGGACCGTTGTAGAAAACAGTTTACTGGGTCATGTCGGACCGTTGTAGAAAACAGTTTACTGGGTCATGTCGGACCGTTGTAGAAGACACTATAAACAGTTTACTGGGTCATGTCGGACCGTTGTAGAAGACACTATAAGGCTGTGTCGAACCGTTGTAGCAGATAACCGAAATCAATGTCGGGACAGTTTACCGAGTCTTGTTGGACCCATATAGGAGCTAACCGGAATCAATGTCGGGACAGTTTACAGAGTCTTGTCGGACCTATATAGAAGCTAACCGGAATCAATGTCGGGACAGTTTACAGAGTCTTGTCGGACCCATATAGAAGCTAACCGGAATCAAAGTCGGGACAGTTTACAGAGTCTTGTCGGACCCTTAAAAGGCGTGCCATCAAAAGGTGTGCCCGACAGCCATCAAAAGTCGAGCCATCAAAAGGCGCGCCATCAAAAGGCGTGCCATCAAAAGGTGTGCCCGACATCCATCAAAAGTCGAGCCATCAAAAGGCGCGCCGCTTTGTCGTCTTGCGCTGAGAGGCGCGTGATACGCGTGTCTGCCTTGCCTATTTATACCAAGGCGAGGCTGCCGCTTATGCAGAACAAAACATCTGCTGAAAAAACCTCTGAAAACCTCTTCATTTTGCTGAGAGAGATACTCTGTAACACTTCTGCCCAGAAAATGGCTTCTTCTTCCCGGTCTGCTCCCCAGAACATAGCCTCTTCGTCCCGTGGTCTTACTCTCTTTCCCGACCTCAACGAGGCCACAACCCAGAATATAGCCCTTGAACCTCAACCAAGCCCCCCTGGTTTTGCGCCTTTGAACTATCCGATGGTGGCAGTTGAGCAGATAATGGCTGCTCAATCTGATATTGAGGCCAATTATTATACATTGAGGTCTTGTGTTGAGACAATGACGGCGGTCAACAACCTGTCGCACCGGCTTCAGAGTAGAACAACTGAGGTGCAGCAGGTAAAAGCCCAACTGGCTCTGCTCCAGCGCATGTATACGGATGCCCGAGCAGAGATATGTGTGCTGAAGGCAGAAAACAAGGAACTGAAGCGGAAGGCCACCGTGATGCTCAGATTTGGAAGGCCACCATATGTGACAGTTGAGGAGCAACGGGAAGTGAACGTGCTCGGCGGCGTGAGAAACACTGAGGCAGCACCGGCAAGAGACGCCCAAGACAAAGGCAAGAAGAAGAGAACAGCTGAAGAGGCGAACAAATAAGGCCGGTTTTTGTTGTGTGGGTTGTGGTTGATTTGTTTTGGTGAGGAATTTTTTTTTTTTTTTTTTTTTTTTTTGGTGTAAAAATGTGATCGGGGTTGATCCCCGAGATGAATAAATGACAAGTTTGGAAAATGTTGTTGGTGGTGTTTGTTTAAGAATAAAAATAAAATAAAAGAAAATAATGGATAAAGAAAATAAAGAAATAAAAAGATGGGACTTTAATAAGAGAGAGACATGGCGAAGAAGGTGGAGAGCAGTGTAATAGGGAAGAACCCACGGGGACTCCACTGTTGGGTGCTGAAAATGCTAGCAGTTCAAGGCCATCAAGTTTCAGGGGTGAAGCTGTATTTGTTAATCCAAAATTGGCAGGACCAACCCAGAAACAAATCGCTGGCCAAACCCATACTTTGAGCTAATTTGTTCCCAATGTCCATGGCGAGTTTGTGTATAGACTGAGAATACCTCAGTATTGTGTCCCTTTGTTGAGGAGACGCATCAAGCTGAGTTAATTACTCCCCCCTTGCAGCAATTTAAGTCCCTTGCATACAAAACTGCAATTCCTGCTGATGAGCATGCAGCTGCAAGTGATAGAGTAGCAGTCACCCAAGAACTATGTCGATATGGATGAGTACCCTGTCACCACCGAACTCCAGAACCGGTGTGTAAACATGATAGCAGATTTATTTCATGCACCACTGGGAGACAGAGAGGCTGCAGTAGGAGTGGGAACAGTTGGATCATCGGAGGCAATAATGCTGGCTGGTTTAGCATTCAAGAGGAAGTGGCAGAACAAGATGAAAGCTCTTGGCAAACCCTATGATAATCCCAACATTGTCAACGGTGCCAATGTTCAGGTATGTTAGGAGAAATTTGCAAGGTATTTTGAAGTGGAGTTGAAAGGAGGTGAAGCTGAGGAAGGGTACTATGTGATGGACCCAACTAAAGCTGTGGAGATGGTTGATGAGAACACTATCTGTGTTGCTGCTATTTTGGGTTCCACACTAAATGGAGAATTTGAGGACGTTAAGCTCTTGAATGACCTCTTGACAGAGAAGAACAAACAAACACTGCCCTATCCTCAACATCAGCCCACTCACAGTTCCTGGGCTCCCTAACAGGTTCTTCATCTCTTTCTTCCCCCTCCTCTCTCCTCCTATCCACAGGGCTCTTGTCTGAATCAAAGGGCCCCGATGGAAACCCTAGATTTCAGAACCCCTACATGAATGCAACCCCAAATCCCTGCCATTTTCCCAAGGGATTTCGGGTTTGCTCCGGCGAGGTGGTGAAGAAGAGTGGAGTGGAGTTGATCAAAATGGAATTTGTTAGAAACTACTGCAGCAGCAGCAAAACAAGATCAAGATCAAGAAAAATAATTTGTGGCAGCGGAGTGAAGATATGTGTAGAGGTCCGGCGGGCGGTCAAGGCAATTAGGTAATTAATGTATTGATTTATTGATTGATATCAATATACATTTTTGTGTGTCTTGTATATTTACAATGGAGAGAATGATCTCTCTTTTATAGGGAGAATAAGTTACAAATGGAGGAATTAAATTAACCTAAAATGGAGCACTAAACAACTTAATGGAGCATTAGGGTAAATGGAGCACTTGCTTCTTGTGGAGCACTAATGGAGTGGAGTAGGTAGGTGGTAGTAGGTGGTAGTGGTAGGTGGAGTAAGTTATAGGTTTTTACATTCAACACATTGCCTAATGCTGGCCTTGGGATAGAAAGAAGTTAAGCTATCCCAGAAATGAGTCTCCTCAGTTGAAGTTCTAGATTCAAATATTTTATGGGGAATCAGTAAAGACCTAGAGGAATGCATGGTAGAAGAGCTCCACAAAATTCAGATCTCCCCTAACGATTCAAAAAAGTACTTCATGCTCGGATCTTCTTTATCTGAGCAAGATAAAGAACTCTTTTTAAGTTTTTAATGGATAATATTAAGGTCTTCGCTTAAACACCTTATGAAATGCCAGGGCTAGACCCCAATATTATCATCAACTGTCTTAACGTTGATCCTGCACACAAACCAGAATTCAAAAAAGTAGAAGGTCTTATGTAGACCAGTTGAGGCAGTGGTTGAGGAAATTGAAAGACTCCTAGACGCAAAAGCAATAAAAAAGTACACTATCCCACTTGGTTGTCCAACACTGTCATTGTTAAGAAAAATAATGGAAAATGGAGGGTATGTGTAGACTTTACAAGCCTTAATAGAGTTTATCCTAAGGACTGCTTCCCATTACCAAGGATTAACTAATTGGTGGATGCGACCTCTAGGGCACACTAGAATGAATTTTTCAGACACCTATAGAGGCTATCACCAAATAGCAATGAATGAGTCAGACAAGAAAAAAACTGCTTTTATAACCCCTTGAGGGCTATATTGCTATAGGGTGATGCCTTTTGGACTCAAGAATGCTGGAGCCACTTACCAACAGCTAGTTACTACCATGTTTTCTGACCATATAGAAAAAACCATGGAAATTTATATTGATGACATGGTTGTCAAAAGTAGGGTAGAAACCGAACACCTAAAGGATCTGGAGACCACATTTAATATCCTCCAGACCTATAAATTGAAGCTGAATGCTGCTAAATGTGCTTTCGGTGTTGAGTCAGAAAAATTTCTAGGTTACTTGGTGATGAGAAAGGGGCTCGAAGCAGACCCTCAGTAGGTGAAGGCCATCCTCAACGTACAACCATCTCACAAGCTCAAGAAAGTGCAAAAGTTGACAGGAATGGTGGCAGCACTTAACCGTTTCATAAGTTGCTCCTCAGACAAATGTAAACCCTTCTTTCAGTTCCTCAAAAGGGAGGAGGAGTGGACTAGAATAAATAGTACAACCAACCGCTAGAGGAATTAAAACAGTACCTCATTTCAACTCATTTGCTCTCAACTCCTCAACAGGGTGAAAAGTTATACCTATACTTAGCAATATAGGGCATACGGTGAGCTCAGTCCTGGTCAGAAATGTGGAAAGCAACTAACTACCGGTCTACTACATCAGCAAAACTATGAACAATGCAGAAACCAGGTATTTGCCCCTGGAAAAGTTAGCCCTAGTCTTAATGACTGCTGCCAGGAAACTTGTGCACTACTTCTAGGGTCATCCCATCACAGTGCTAATCTAACATCCTGTATGAAGCCTTTTTCAAAAAGATGACTTCTCTAGGCAAATTGCTAAATGGACCATGGAGTTAAGAGAATTCGACGTCACTTTTCAACCCAAAACCGCCATCAAAGCCCAAGTCCTAGCCGACTTCATCACAAAATTCTTAGCTGAACGATCTCAACTAAGTTCTATAGCTAATGTGCTACCAGCCGTAGAACTAGGGAGGCCACAGGACACGACCAAGGAGGAGCAACCCTAAGAGAAAGGACAAGAGCTGAAATTGGCATTACCATAACAGTCCAGTGCTACAAAAGCTGGGCAAAAAGGTCAGTCAGGATAAGGCAATAACTCAACATAGAAGCTATATATAGGTGACATGGACAACTGGAAACTCTTCGTGGCTGGTGCATCAAACTTGAAAGGTTGCGTTTGTTTGGACGGACTGGATCGGGGGGATTGTAATCCATCGGACTATTTAGTCTTGGGATACATTGTCCGGGACTATTTAGTTGGGAATTTGTATCCTATGTTTGTTGTCATGAGATTGATGTCTGGATTGGACTATTTTTAGTTATCCAATGTTTGTTTGGGGATATTATGGAGAAGGATAAATGCTCAAATGACTATTTTATCCTTTTCAATTATTACTAAGTAATAGCAATATTAAACATAGCTTTAATATTTTAATTATTTTTAGCTAGATTAAATAAAAATTGTGTTTTATTTTATTTTTTGCACATATTTTAATTATTTTAATTTATTATTTTCATTAAATTAAATTTATAATTTATAATTTATTTTTTATTTAATATATAATTTTAAATTAACGACAATAAAAAATAATTTATTTAATATATTAAATTAAATTTTCAACAACACTAAAAAAATTTAATTTAAAGCCATAATTTATACTTATTATTTTTAATAAATTTAATTAAGTAATAGCATGGAGTAAATGGATATTTCACAAAATAATTCCATGGGATACCAATCCCATGGTTTCTATCCCACCCCCCCATGGGATAGGATAGCCCATATTTGTGGGACTATAGTCCCGGGGATATTAGTCCAAAGCAAAAAAATGAAACAAACAATGGACAGAGTCCGGTGGGACTAATAGTCCAATCCCACCCCATAATCTTCAAAACAAACAAACCAGGGGCAAGCTGGGTGTGGCTTACTTTTCTTGAGGGCATTCTCCACAAGCAAGTATCGTCATAGATGATTAAGGCTTCGAATAACGAAGCAGAATATGAGGCCTTACCACAGGATTAAGGATTGCGAAAATTCCAACATTTAAGACCTCACAATACACATGGGTGCGTTTGTTGGACGGACTGGATAAGGGGGAATTGTAATCCATCGGACTGTTAGTCCTGGGATACATTGTCCCTGGACTATTTGGTCGGCTAGATTTTGTATCCTATGTTTGTTTAGTCATGGGATTAGAGGTCTGGATTGGACTATTCTATTGAATCCATGTTTGTTTGGGATTTATGGGGAATGATAAATGTTCAAAGACTATTTTGCCCTTTTGAATTATTTACTAAATAATAAGAATATTAAATCGAATTATAAATTTTATTTGATTTGTTTACTAGAACTTTTAAAATATAAATAAATAGAATATTAATAAATATTAATAAATATCAATTTCAAACAACATTCAGTGTTCCTACATGGAGATATAAATGTGTTTACATTTCCTCTTTTCATAGAGCTCATACTCATTCCAAATGCCTATACTGATATTAGCCAACACGTATTCATGCTGTCAACAATACACTCACATTGAGCTTCCTAAGAAAGTCTTAAGTTATCAAGAGTGGTTTCTGTTTATTCTTTGCCTAAACTCCACTGCATAAACAAAAAACAAAGCAAAAAAAAGATGAAATCACCATAAAAAATTAGGGGAAAAAAAAGAGATCTGAAAAAAGAGCATGATTTGGAAAAACAGAGCATGGATTTTCTTTGTATAAACAAAAAACACAAAGCAAAAAAAAAGATGAAATGTTATAGACCTAAACTGAAAATAAATAGAATAGTTTCAAACCTGAAATAAGCGGAGATCGGTTTGCAAAGGTTCAACAGATCGAAGATTCAAGATGAAATGAAGCTCTTGCTCCTACAGTGAAATGAAGCTTCTGCAGTGAAAGCAAAATGGGAAAAACCAAAAGAAAGATGAGAGGGTCAAGGATGTAATAAAGCTAGCCAATCCCATGGGATACATTATCCCATAGATTCTATTGTTAGATAATGTCTCAATGGGACCACATAATTAAATGTGGTGTTATCATTTATAAGAAGCCTACAATTTAAGTGATTCAATTTAGTTAATAGGCTTAAGGGTATATGTGTTATGGACCTAATGTGTAGATACTAGTTGTATAATTTCTATTTCTATGAGGGGCAGAAATAGAAATTAAAACATATTGGTTAAAGTTGGTTTTCATTCCTTTTGAACTTCCACAACCTTTCAGTTTTGAAAACCAATTAATAGAAATTAAAACCAATAATGGTTAAAGTTGGTTTTCATTTCTTTTGAACTTCCACAACCTTTCAGTTTTGAAAACCAATTATAACCTTTAAAAGGTTATGGTCCCTATTCCTTCCCAAGTGGAAAAAAAGAACACTGCCATTTTTCTAAATCCTCTCAAGGAGAAACATAAGGCACCAAAGGGGAAAGGATTAGAAGGCAATAACATAATCAATAACAAAGAGTTTATTGATAATCACGCTTCCGTTTAACCGTTCATCAATGGATTCAGGTATGTCATTTTGTCTTGATTTCTTGATAATACACATGGTAAATGATCTGAAGTGTAAGGTTTATATTCTGAAATTTATGTTTACAATTGGTATCAGAGCCAGCATATCATGTGTCTTATCAGAATTGATATGCTTTATTCATTCTATTTAGTTTCCTGGAATCAGATTCTGAATTTTCTTATGGATGTAAATTCTGTTTTTTCCTGTTTTGTTCTGTGAAAATGGCAATCTGTTTTCTGGAATTGTAAAATGATTCGGTGGGCAGTTTTTTTTTTTTTTTTTCTCTCAAATGGATGAACATCATGTATTTATATATATATAGATATATCTTGCGATTTGATCGGTTTAATTTTGAACATCATAAAAAAAAAAACTATTTGTTTTTGGACCCGTCAATTCTATTTATATATGTATGTATATAATTGGGATTGCTGCAGATTATATAATATATACGGGGTCACAAATTTAGAAATCTTTAAATTTAATGTAATTTCATACAACGTCTATAGAAATTTAATTTTCTAACATTCTCAATATAAGTCAATTCAAACAAGATGTCACAAAAGTGATCTCTCTTGTCTAGATTGTTTTATATGGAATGTTTGATGTTCATGTCTGTGTATCTCATGCGGGTATTTATCGGTCCAAAGACATGATTAAGACTTGGCAGAATTACACACACATTTTGTGGTGATAAACATGTGCCAATTGTCAAGAAAACCTAATGTGAATAATAAATCCATCAAAAGATAGATTTGTTATTTGACATAACTTATTGTCAATGTTTGATCATTACAACAAGAATACCACTTACAGTTAAATCACTATCCAAAGGCTTGGTATTAATGTTGTGCTAGGTATCTTGAGATGTTGTCATTAAATTAATTTATTTAGAGATTATCTGTTTGGTACAATCACAGGTTCCTATACCTGTCATTGCTCGAGAAGTAATTTCGGATCCTCAACCAGACAATGTTGTTCAAGATAATATAGTTCAAACCCCCATTCAAGATGAGGTAATTGTTCCTGAGGAACAAACTCTACAACCTCAACCTCAAGAATCTGTGCCATTAAGGCGATCCACAAGAGAAAGGAGATTTGCACTTTCAGATGATTATATTGTATATCTCGAGGAACATGAGGTAGAAAATGGAATGTCGAAAGATGATCCAATCAACTTTCGTCAAGCCATGGAAAGTTCCAACTCTCATAAGTGGATAGAAGCCATGAATGAAGAATATAAGTCTATGCAAGACAATAAAATTTGGGAACTTGTCTCATTACCAGTTGGTGTGAAGCCCGTAGGTTGTAAATGGATATTTAAAACCAAAAGGGATTCAAATGGTAATGTGGAGAGGTATAAGGCACGTCTTGTAGCCAAAGGCTTTACTAAAAAAGAAGGAATTGACTTTAAAGAAACTTTCTCTCCAGTTTCTTCGAAAGATTCTTTTAGGACAATTATGGCGCTTGTTGCATATTTTGATCTTGAGTTGCATCAGATGGATGTCAAAACAACTTTTCTTAATGATGACATTAAAGAAACAATTTATATGGTGCAGTCAGAAAACTTTGTGTCAGGAGACCCAAAGAATATGGTTTGCAAATTGACTAAATCCATCTATGGACTCAAACAAGCTTCTCGTCAGTGGTACTTCAAATTTCATCAAGTTCTCACTTCGTATGGTTTTGAAACTAATGTTGATGAATGTGTGTATCACAAGTTCAGTGGGAGTAAACACATATTTTTGGTTTTATATGCTGACGACATATTGCTTGCCACAAACGATATAAACTTATTGCATGACACCAAGAGATTTCTATCTAAGAATTTTGAAATGAAAGATCTTGGTGATGCTTCCTTTGTATCAGGAATCGAAATACACCGAGATCGTTCTCGGGGTATTCTGGGATTATTACAAAGGAGCTATATCGAAAAAGTACTCAATAGATTTGGCATGCAAAATTGTAAATCAGGTGAAACCCCGGTTGCTAAGGGAGACAAGTTTAGTCTCAGCCAATGCCCGAAGAACAGTCTTGAAATTCAAGAAATGCAGAAGATTCCTTATGCCTCGGCTGTAGGGAGTCTAATGTATGCTCAAGTATGTACGCGTCCGGATATTGCGTTTATAGTTGGCATGTTAGGCAGATATTTAAGTAATCCTGGCATGGATCATTGGAAAGCAGTCAAGCGTGTTATGCGATATTTACAGAGAACAAAGGAATATATGCTCACATATAGAAGATCGGATAAGTTAGAGGTCATTGGATATTCCGACTCCGATTTTGCTGGATGCCAAGACAGTAGGAAATCCACATCAGGCTATATTTATCTGTTAGTTGGCGGAGCAATTTCTTGGAGGTCTGCAAAGCAAACGCTCATAGCTTCATCCACCATGGCCGCAGAATTTGTAGCATGTTATGAGGCATCAACCAAAGGATATGGCTGCGGAATTTTGTCACTGGATTGCGTATTTTGGAAGGTACTGAAAGACCACTTAGGTTATATTGTGACAATAAGTCTGCAGTTTTATATTCCAATAAAACAACAGGAGCTCGACAAAATCAAAGCATATTGATATCAAGTTCCTAGTTGTAAAAGAAAGAGTGCAGAGTGGATAGATTTCCATAGAGCACATTGGGACAAACTCCATGATAGCGGATCCACTTACGAAGGGACTACCACCAAGGTCTTTCATGAGCACATTGCTCAGATGGGTGTTGTTCTATTTGAGAACATTCTGGTTTAGTGGGAGTTTGTATTTATATTACTGCTTTATGTCAGCCTTGAGTTTTATCTATGTAATTAGATTAATTTCTGCAGAAATGAAATATTCAGTTTATTACGCTCTGTTACGTATTGTGAAGTATTGATCTCAATAAAGTTAAGTAGGACTAGTTGGAAATAGGCATGTATGGATCACATCACATGTAATTTCCATGCTACGCATCCATGATTGATCTATGTCATTTAGCTGTATTAGTATACGTGACCATTGGTGGGTCGAGTTACGATTGATGTAACGAAGACCGCTTTGATCCTATATTAATATAGTTAATGGACAAGATTGTTTGGATACCCTCAAGTTATGATAACAAATTTCTGAGCTCACTAAAGTTAAGCACATTTTTCAGGATACATATGTGGTCCAGTGGGAGATTGTTAGATAATCTCTAAATGGGACCACATAATTAAATGTGGTGTTATCATTTATAAGAAGCCTACAATTTAAGTGATTCAATTTAGTTAATAGGCTTAAGGGTATATGTGTTATGGACCTAATGTGTAGATACTAGTTGTATAATTTCTATTTCTATGAGGGGCAGAAATAGAAATTAAAACATATTGGTTAAAGTTGGTTTTCATTCCTTTTGAACTTCCACAACCTTTCAGTTTTGAAAACCAATAAATAGAAATTAAAACCAATAATGGTTAAAGTTGGTTTTCATTTCTTTGAACTTCCACAACCTTTCAGTTTTGAAAACCAATTATAACCTTTAAAAGGTTATGGTCCCTATTCCTTCCCAAGTGGAAAAAAAGAACACTGCCATTTTTCTAAATCCTTTCAAGAGAGAAACATAAGGCATCAAAGGGGAAAGGATTAGAAGGCAATAACATAATCAATAACAAAGAGTTTATTGATAATCACGCTTCCGTTTAACCGTTCATCAATGGATTCAGGTATGTCATTTTGTCTTGATTTCTTGATAATACACATGGTAAATGATCCGAAGTGTAAGGTTTATATTCTGAAATTTATGTTTACATCTATCCCAGGCCCCCCCACGGGATACAATAAGCCAGTGAATTCCGGATTAATAGTCTGGAGGGATTATTAATCCGGACCAAAAAATTCATACCAAACAACGGACTATTAATCCCTCCAGATTAATAGTCCAATCCCATGAGTTATCCTTCAAAACAAACGGGCTCTATGATTTCCAGTTAGTGGTTAACCAACTCACTGGGGAGTACGTCGTTAGGGACAAAAGGATGCAAGCCTATCCAAACAAAGTTCAAGACATAGTCAAATCTTTTCAAAAATTCAAGATTATCCATATAAGCAGAGAGCAGAACTCCCATGCAAATACCCTGGCTACCCTTGCTTCAGTGGTGGAAAAAATAGAGGCCATAACCATTGCGGTTGAGTTTTTGTCTTAGTCGAGTATTTCGTCAAAAGCATAACAGGACATATAGCTAATATTGTGCACTAGTTATGGCACAAGCTAGATGGACCCAGTCATTAAATACATCAGAGAGGGAGTACTCCCAGAAGATAGGAGGGAAAAATATAATTTTTAGATCGATCTACATTAGATGGATCTAAAAAGTAAGAATTTTTTTACAATTTTGAAAGAAAAAAAAAACGCTAAAGGCAAAAAGTTTTTAAAAAAAACAAAATGTGACTTTTAAATTAGATGAGTGTTTTTAGAATTTTTAACAAAATTCAATGTCTTACTTCATGTAATTATCATAATATTTGTAAATTACCTCAAACCGATTGATTTTTTATTTTATTTTTTAGAGGTGTGAATCTTTGGTGCCCCAAAGAAATGGTCTAAAATTTTCATCTAGATTTTTATTTATTTATTTATTTTTTAAATTAAACTATGTTTTGGGTATGATTGTATATAGGGTAAATTACACTAATAGTCCCTATAGTTTGAGGTTTGTGTCACTTTAGTCCCTGACTTTTCAATTGTGACACATTTGACCCTGAATTTTGAATATTCTTTAAAATAAGGACAATTGAACATGCTATTGCTTAATTTCAAGGGCAAAATCGTTAATTTGATAAAATATAAACTAATTTGACAAAAATAAATATCAAAAAATATTTTAAAATTTTTTAAAAATTATTTCTACCCATCAAAAATAAAATTATGTAAAATTGATAAAAATTAATAAAAATTAAATGATTAATTTTTAAAAAAATTTTATATGATCATCATCTAAATACATAATAAAAATTAATTTGGTAAAATAAAATAAATGTTTAAAAGATTTATCAATTTTATATAATTTAACTTTAGTAGCTAGAAATAATTTTTAAAAATTCAAAAATAAATTTTTGACATTTATTTTTGTCAAATTAATTTATATTTTATCAAATTGACGATTTTGCCTTTGAAAAATCTAATAGTATCTACAATTGTTCTTATTTGGGACAAAATTCAAAATTCAGGGTCAAATGTGTTACAATTGAAAAGTCGGGAACCAAAATAACACAAACCCTAAACTATAGGGATCATTAGAGTAATTCACCCTGTATATAAGAGAAGGGTCAATTGTATAATTATTTGTACAAGATTAATAAGCAAAAATACTAATAATGTCATTTATTACTTCTGTTTGGATGATGTCTTTCTAATCACGCGAACCATGTAGATAATGCCTATTGCCTAACTGGGTCCTCCATTTGAGACCATTGAAATATAAGGTAATATCTCTCTTTATATTTATGCTCGTAATAACTAGTATTTTTACTTTTTTAGTTGCCAATATTGAATATTGAATTTTTCAATCAAAGAATTAGAAGGTGTTTGGCAAATTATTTTGGTTTTGATGGAGCAGGCTGATTAACAAATAAATTAATAGTTGAGTTTAATTGCGATCACCCAAACACTGCCATGGAGTGTGTTTAATTTGTGCCTAATGTGCATACAATTCTGAGTTCAATTGTAATCTGCTTTTTGTGGGTCGTAAATTATTGTCCTTTGGTCAATAAACTAAAAGGCTGATAAGAAAATAAAGAAAAAGAAAATAACATTGCAACTTTTCAAAGAGAGAATTAGCTTTAAAGTTGCTTCCAAGAAAGAGAGTTTGTGGATCTAAATTTTGGTTTGAACTTTAAATGAGGTTTCATAATCTGCCCCTTCTGGTTTCACTTTTCTCACCTTTTCCATACAAAATTTGAGAATCATCTATTTAGCCATACTTAAAGTTCCCACAACTGCCCTTAACACAAGACCCAAAAAAATAATGAGCAAATTATTTTGCTTTCCTTCTCTTTTGATTACTTTTTCAATAATGATTCAGACTCTCACAAAATATCGCCCCTATAATCCTCACTCACTTGTGATTGGTCAAAGTAAGAAAGAAGAAAAAAAAAAAATACAAATACATTATTAATCCACATCACTGTGGGGGTGGTGGGGGTCTCCCCAAAGGGGGTCCCAAATAATTTCCTTACTTTTTATCACCCATTCAAGCTTGACCTTTGCATTTCAATAGATGATTAATAAATAATATATATATATATATATTAAAACAAATTGATGATTTTGATCCAAGAGCCAAAATGTGAGGATTGAACTAATATGGATGAGATAAGATGAATGTAGCAATGTTCATGTACTAGTCCCCCAATACTAGGTGAAGTCTGAGTGAAATGCCTTACAAGTTGTAAGGTTTGAACTTCATTGTATAACGGGTTTGTAATTAAAGTTTTACAAAACTAATTTTAAAATGGACAATATTGTACAATGCAGTCTAAGTCATTAGGAATGATATAGCATTAGCACCCACCAGGACGAAACTAGAAGAAAATTATAGAGGGTCATGGCTCTCTTATTTTTGTAAAAAAATATGATTTATTATAACATTTTAAAAATATATATCTCATTTTATACATAAATGGCTCCCTAATATAAAAAATACATATCTCATTTTTATCCCATCTTGTATTTTTTGTTTATTTTATACCAAAAAACCTTTTTCATCTTATTAGATTATGCTTCTATGGTATTTTAACTTTTTTTATGTGTATGGATGTAATTTATATCATGTTGTACATACAGTATACTTATCGGTAATGAAATTCTGATTCCGTCTGACACCAACTAAGAATTTCAGATGGATCCACGGGAGGACGTGCTTCGATGGGTTTTATATGGCAATGTGCTTGATGGGTCTCCCATGAGACAAGCTTAATACATCTATACTATATATTAAGCAAAAGGGGATTTTTAACCCCAAATCTTGTGGGAGCTCCAATCTCCCAATCTAAATTTTCTAATTTTGATTTAAAAAAAAATAAAATCTTAGCATTTATTAACTTCTTCCAACTCCCAAGTCTTACCATCATAATAACACTTTAATGCATTAAGAGCAAGCATAAAAAAAAAATTCTTTGAAGTCCAACACATGAATTCCTTGAAAAGTCCCCAACACATAATTATCCCTCATAATAACACTTAATGCATTAAGAGCAAGCATAAAAAAAATTCTTGAAAAGTCTAACACAAATGATATTATCAAAATATAAATTTTAATTAAATTAATAATAAAAAAAGACATAATTAATTCCTTAAAAAGTCCAAACATTGATTATTATCAAAATATTAAACTTTAATATAATATAAAAAAGGAAAAAAAGAAGACATTTAAAAAAAAAAAAATTTAAAAATCATAATCACATATATAGATAATTGTATACACAATCCGTGCCATGTTACGGGTGATATGCTAGTTTGAATAAGCTCCATATGGAAATGTGTGTGTGACCATTTAAGTGTGGATTGTGGTGATGTTACTTCAAGAGCCAAAAAATTTTAGGAATAAAATTAAACGAATAAGATGAGACGAAAATAACAAGTTGATTTATATATCTTTTATCGCTCGGTGAAGTGCGAGTGAAGTGGCTTTAGAGCATCTCCAACTCAATTCTCTCACCAAGAGGATGAAAATAATTTTTTTTTATTCAAAAAGTAAATATAGAGTATGTCACTATTTATTCAAATTCCAACCACAAACATTCATAACCTTCATTTTCTTTCGGATTAGGTGTCACTGGACATCCCCCTGGAAGTCCGACCGGTCAACAACAATTTTTATTTATTTATTTATTTTTTTTACTTGTTGGGCATTTTTTTTTAAAACATTAATCATGATTTTCTTCTCTAAAGATTTATCTCAAAAATATTTTCATCAAAAAGTAATTTTTGTTCATTAACAAATATTTAATTTTAAATTTTTGTAAAATATATTTAATTTATACTATATATTAAGCAAAAGGGGTTTTTTAACCCCAAATCTTGTGGGAGCTCCAATCTCCCAATCTAAATTTCCTAATTTTTTGATTTAAAAAAAAATAAAATCTTAGGATTTATTAACTTCTCCCAACTCCCAAGTCTTACCATCATAATCACACTTTAATGCATCAAGAACAAGCATAAAAAAAATTCTTTGAAATCCAACACATATGAATTCCTTGAAAAATCCAAACACATATGATTATTATCCCTCATAATAACACTTTAATGCATTAAGAGCAAGTATAAAAAAAATTTCTTAAAAAGTCCAACACAAATAATTATTATCAAAATATTAAACTTTAATATAATATAATAATAAAAAAAGACATTTAATTCCTTGAAAAGTCCAACACATATGATTATTATCAAAATATTAAACTTTAATATGATATAAAAAGGAAAAAAGAAGACATTTTAAAAAATTAAAAATTAAAAATCACAATTCACATATATAGATAATTATATACACAATCCGTGCATACTACGGGTGATATGCTAGTTTGAATAAGCTCAATATGGAAATGTGTGTGTGACCATTTAAGTGTGGATTGTGGTGATGTTAATTCAAGAGCCAAAAAATTTTAGGAATAAGATTAAGGAAAATGTCTCGTAGCTCAAATTTTGTGGCTCAAATGGCCAAAACGACGTCGTTTTGACCATTTTATGTTGTTCTGTACTCAAAACGACGTCGTTTTGGCCATTTGAGCCACTTTTGAGTCACAAAATTTGAGCTACGTAGCATTGCCGTAAAATTAAATGATTAAGATGAAACGAAAATAACAAGTTGATTTATATATCTTTTATCGCTTGGTGAAGTGCGAGTGAAGTGGCTTTAGAGCATCTCCAACTCAATTCTCTCACCAAGAGGATGAAAATAATTTTTTTTTTTATTCAAAAAGTAAATATAGAGTATGTCACTATTCATTCAAACTCCAACTACAAACATTCATAACCTTCATTTTCTTTCAGATTAGGTGTCACTAGACATCCTCCTGGAAGTCCGGTTGGTCAACAACAATTTTTATTTATTTATTTATTTATTTTTACTTGTTGGGCATTTTTTTTAAAACATTAATCATGATTTTCTTCTCTAAAGATTTATCTCGAAAATATTTTCATCAAAAAGTAATTTTTGTTCATTAACAAATATTTAATTTTAAATTTTTGTAAAATATTTTTAATATTATACTCATTTTAAAGGTATGATTTCATACTTTTTAATGATGCCAATTTTATAAAAATTAAATTTACATATTAAAAGTTATTTGTAATATAATAAAAAAAATATAGAATGAATAGTGTTTTGGAGGGGATCCTCTATTTTTCATCCTCCCTCCAAATATGAAGGATCAACTTATCCTCCTCCCAAATAGAGATGGATTTAGAGAATGCGTTGGAGGAGCAAATCCTTCATATTTGAAGTTATGGAGGACACATTGGAAATGCTCTTACAATAGAACAAGTATGCGTGATAAGTTAAAACTTAGCATAATCCTAGCACATTGCAAGGAGTGCATGCTAATTCGTTAACTATTTTGACCTTTTTGTATTAGTGGGACGTGTTTGGATATGCAAGGTGCATATCATATATATTTGTGTAAATTCTCATAAATATATATAAGTTATCTCACAAAATCATACAAGCTCTCACAAATATACGTAAGTTATGATTTCTCAATTTTTTATGAATTAACTTACGTATGTTTATGAAAACTTATGCAATTTTGTGAGATAACTTATATATATTCGTGAGAATTTACGTAAGTACATATGATATGCACTTGCACACTTAAGAATTGCCCTTAGTTTTACTGTTTGGCTTTTGGCCTTTTTTTTATAAAAAAAAAAAAGGCTTGAAGTCTTAGTTTTTAATAAAACAGCAAAAAAAAATCCTACTCCATTTGGTTTGGAGTTTTTAAAAATAATTTTATGAGCTTTTAATTAGTATTTTTATATTTTTAGTGATTTTTAAAAATATTTTAATCATTTTTTAGATCATTTGATCTAGATATACTTAAAAAATATATAATTTGTACACAAATTTTTAAAAAATTCATTGAATACTATGAAAATATACTAAATTTTATATTTTGTATTTTTTGTATTTGGTGAATTTTTTTTAAAAAAATCATAAATATTATACTTTTTAAGTATATCTAGATTAGATGTATTTAAAAATAAAAAAAATATCAATAAAACCATAAAAACACAAAACAAAAAACTCATTTTTTGAAAAGTGAGTTAAAAATTGCCATAAATAATATAATCATTTTAAAATCCAGTAAAAAAAACATTGAGCCAAATGAGTACTTAGGGGTCGTTTGGTAATGACTTTTTTAGTTGGCTTTTTGACTTTTTTGACTTTTTTAGCCTGAGACTTTTGTAGTCGTTTGGTATTCTTGTTTGACTTTTTTGATTTTTTGGCTTTGGAATGACAAAATTGCCCTTAGTATAAAATGATGCTTTTTTGACTTTTTATTTGTATATGAGGTAATTTGGTATTTTTGTAACTTTTTTTGTCTTTTTGTGATTTTGTTACTTTTTTTTTTTGTCTTTTGTGATTATATAGCCTAACAAGAATGCCAAACCAAGGCTTAGTGAAAAATAAGGACAATAAGTTTCTGTTAGTTATTCTTCTTTGTTTTTCTTTTCCTTATTTTTCTTAAGAATAGTGAAAAATTAGAAGATGCAAAGAAGGAAAATGCCTCAGACTCACAGTGGAAGTGACCCCTACCATCCTCACTGGTTTTTGATTGGCTCAATTTTATTTATTTATTTATTTATTTTTATTTTTTTTCAGTCTTACTTTCACAGCAAGACACGTAGCGCTGGGGGTTACCCACTGGGGGTCCCAGCACGGTTGCGCAAAGAAATACTGCGAAAAATAGTGGCAATGAAAATGTAAATGAGAGTAAGGAATAAACTTTTAAATCAACTGCACTTTAGACTAGAGGAACTTAAAAATCAAAAATAAAATTCAATCAAATTTTAAAATTCTAAATTAGACAAAAATAAATTGATTTTTTCCAAACTAAAAAAAACACGAACATCTTTTGTTTCTTTCAATATTTATTTTTTATTTATTTATTTGCTATTGCAAATCTTATTTATTAATCGATTCATATAATGTAAAATAATGAAACATGTAAACTGCGTTTACATTTCAAATACATTCATATTTCACAAGTTTCACAAAATTTATTTCAAATGAGTCCATTTTACTAATGTGTTCATATTTCACAAGTTTCATAAATCTCTTTGATTCAAACAACTTCACCCATAAAAATTTCAAATGAGTATTTAGTTTACAATCAAGAATGGATCTAAAGAGGGGTAAGAGAGGGCGGTCACACCCCTACAATTTTAAAAACACTCTTTATTATAGTAGTATTAGTTACAATTATCAAGATATTATAGAGATTCACCCGCTCTACATTTTTCTTCTTTTAGAAATTTTAAGTGTCTGTCACTTTATATCTATGAAACATAAGATCAAAATATAACATTAAAAAAATAAACAAAATATAATAAAAGAAATTAATTTCTTGTAATTAGTGTTAATTACAAACTCTAGCTTCTAAATAATATAATTAGGTAACAACTAATTATTTGATTATGTTTATCGAGAAATACATTGGACGATATTTTATTGTCGATTCTATCATTAGACATTTTTAATAACATGAAAAGTGTCGAGTATAACAACTCAAAATGCCTCAGTTTAATAGATAGATTGTTTTATAATTGCTATCTTTTGAAACTAAATGTGAATACAAAAAATATGCTATTATTTTTCACTTTTTATACTAATAGAAATTGATATTATATTTCATGCTTTCTTTTAATTTTTTTTTGGCAAGATTTTAAAAATATATATATATATATATATTCTATATATATATTTGCCTCTTATATGAAATCATCGGTCCGTCCCTGATTACAATATTTATGAACAGATACAAGAATTTTCAAACACATTTTTTCTATGGTTCCATAAAATTCTAGGACAATTTTAAAATGTATTTGTGAAACAAATATTCATTTTTGTGGCACAATAGCAGTTTTAAACTACCAAACTTTGACATTAAAATTAGTTTTCATATATATATATATATATATGTTTTGGAAAGATCATATATGAAAAAATTAGATCAAAATTTCGCTGTAGAAGAACACAAAGGCAGTCCGCTTAATTAATTTCAAATTCCAGCAAAAGGTGCAAATCTTGACCACACACTTTTGTTTTAACAAAGCCAATCAAATGTAGTACCCAATTTTGAAGGATGTGTCACTTTTCAAAGTAATAAAATAATTTTAGAGAGATATTGCATTTTATTCCTGGGTAGGGCAAAATTTATGTGAAAGCAAAAGCAATTTGGAGGGGGGGAAAGTATTTGGTGTTTTTCTAAAACATTCTTAATTAACTTGAAGACAAAGGTGTAATATTTGATTTACAAATAATGGGTCTAAAGAAAATGGAAGATTCCTCACTGAATCACTTGATGTCATAATACAGGTTTTGCACCAGGCTGGATTGATTGTTTAGAGTGGCAAAGTATATAATGAGTTTTTATTTTTCAAAAAATATATGAATCTTGTTTGGCACAATTATTTTCGGAAAGTTTTTTAAAAAACAACACACTTTCTAGAAGAATATCAACAAGTTGTTTTCAAAATTTATTTATGACAATTACAAAAAAAAAAAAAAAAAATCAAAGATTTTATCCTTGTAACAAAATAAATTTTCAATTTTGTCAATTTAAAACCTAATATTTTGATTTATTTTCAATCTAAACATTCGTTTATTTTCGTTGAATAAAACCAACGGAAAAAAAAAAACATTTTAATCATAAGCATTGCTATTCAAGTAAAAAAATTAGATTCATTTTTCAAACCTAATGATATGACAATCAATTAAGATATCTAAGACAATATTGTCTCTCATATCTTTCCTAATCGTTAACCAATTATATTTACACATCATTGGTCTAAAAAATAGGTCTAGAAAGTGGACTTGTATATCATTGTTTTAAGGGAAAATCGGTCTAAGGTCCCCATCCAACATTTAGTAATGGATTAGGTCCACAATCTATTCTTTTGTAGTCTAAGGTCCCTCACCCCATCCCTCTCCATTCACGTTGTCCTGAGCTTGATCTATGGAGAAGAGACACATCGATCGACTCGATGGTGATGAATCGGTGGCGAAGCCGTGGAATCTGAGGCCGAGGAAGGCTGTTTCGAAGGTGCGGTTGAGAACGGAGGGGTTTCGAGAATGGAGAATTTCAGGATTGCACTTAGCTCCTCCGCCCTCTTTCGACTTCGAATTCTCTGTCTTCAACCATTCCGTGATGAGCCCAAAACTGTAACAACCGCACCGAACTGTTTGTCTGGTTTATATGTTTATCTCGGTCTGTTTGGTTGCCAAAATCATAAAACCAAATGAATCAGTTTGGTCCAAACAGAGCTGTATGTCTCTCTCTCTCTCTCTCTCTCTCTCTCTCTGTATATTTGTTTACGTATGTATAGTTGTCTGTATGCGTTTAGAGTTTTTAGTTTGATTATATTTCGCATTTTGTTGGTATTGAATTTGTGAACAGGCGTTTATGGAGATTCAAGGTCGCATGATTGAGACTACTGGGAAATTGAAGCAGGTGAGATAGGCTCCTCTGATTCCTGTATGTGTTTGTTTGTATCAATGCAAATAGCTTTGTCATAAAAGTATGCACCTCATGACAACACCATCGAAATTGGTAAGTTTTACCACAAAATGGAGAGTGAAAGATTGTGTGTGTTTATTTTGCACTACCTCCTCATCAATCATCTCTATAATTTTTTTTTCATTTGAAGTTGAAATCAGAAAAATTCTCTGGTTTTTGAACTAAATTTTCTCTGGGTTGGTCCAGAGAAATTCTTCCCACAATTTTCTCTGGAACTGAAATTTCTCTGGACCAAGTTTAAACATGAGTAATTGCAACATTCATTCTATATTTAGTTCAGAGAAATTCTTGTTTTTGAATCCCATTTGTGATTGACATGAATAAAGGACCTGAATTACAATAAAAAATTGATTAGAAGCTTGCTGCCATGGTTACACGTGGTGTTGAACTGAATTTTCTCTATGTTGGAACCAGAGAAATTCTGTGTATCAACCCAGAAAAATTTCAGTTCAAGCGAGAGAGTTGAACCCAGAGAAAATTAACTATGGCCTGGATGTATGTGGCCAAGAGCTCGGACTGGCTTTCAGCTTTTTGTTCACCCAGATGAGGTGGGTAAACTGGAGTCAAGCATGGATTATACTCCTGTCTTAATATAAATTATTTTTTGTGTTTGTGGAAGCTAAATTCCACTAGCAGCATCCTGGTTGTATGATTATGAATTACAAATTCTTCAATTCTGCCAAAAGATTTGGTTAATGTTACCGGATGTGTGGAACCTAAGGGAAAATTTCTTTAATGTTAAAAATGCCAAAAGATCCATGCTTGAAACCAGAGAAATTCTCTGGATCAGAGAAATTTCTTTGGGCCAGAATTTCTCTGACCAATTTTCTCTGCACTGAAATTTCTCTAGACTGAAATTTCTCTGGATCAAATTTCTCTGGACTGAAATTTCTCTGGACTGAAATTTCTTTGGATCAAGGTTGAGGGACCTTAGACATTATGAAAATATTGTTGATGGACCTTAGACATTATAAAAATATTTGGTGTCCTTTATACTAAAAAATCATAATACTAAGGACCTGAAAAAAAATACCCCTTGTTTTAATCATTAAACTCAATTGAAGTATATATAAAATGTTAAAAATACTCTTTTCATTAAGTTTAATGACTAAAATATTTATTTTTCATCTATTTTACTTAACAAAAATAGATAAATAATTTAAATTAAAAAAAATCAAAGTTTAGGATTTATATTAAATTAATAAAATTTAAAATTTATTTTGTTACGAGACTCAAATATTAGAATTTTCTTTCGTAAATTCCCCAATTTATTTTTAAAAAAAATAAACGATTTACGCTTTTATACTTTTATAAATATATTATATATATATATATATATGAAAAACTAAAAGGAAAACACAAAAACAAAAGCTTAAGCAATCTGAGATAGAATGGGCATGCCCTAGGAAGGTATCTGCCAACCGTTTTTGCAATTTTTAGGAAGTTGAGAGTTTTATTACGTATACAAGTAAATATAACAAATCTCAAAATATAATCTTGTGAATTGTTTAGGTGTTGTTTGATGGTGTGTTTGGTAACGTTTACGTTTTCAGTTTATATTTACAAAAATTTTATAAATTGATTTTTGTTTATTTTTTGTTTATTTTTAGAAAAACATAAACTACAAACGCGTTTGGTAATTGACAAGATGTTTTAAAAATTTAAAAATAAAAAAGAGTGAGAAATGGCAAGTGGTGGCAAGTGCGGGAAGACGGTGGTGGAAAGTGGTGACAGTGTGGTGGGTAGCTGGTGGTGGCGGGTGGGTGGGTGGCTGACGGTGGCGGGTGGTGGTGGTAGTGGCAGGTGGGTGGCGGGTGGCGGATGGGTGGTGGTGGCGGGTGGTGGTAGTGGTGGTGGGTGACGGTGCGGGTGGTAGCGAGTGGGTAGTGGTAGGTGGTGATGGCAAGTGGTGGCGGATGGCGAGTTAGTTGGATGGTAGCGGGTGGGTGGTGGTGGTGATAGTGGGTGGGTGACGGTGGTGGGTGGTGGCGAGTGGGTGGTGGTAGTGGCGGCGGGTGGTGGTGGCAGGTGTGTGGCGGATGGCGGGTGGTGGTGGTTGGTGACGGGTAGGTGGCGGGTGGTGGTGGTGGTAGGTGGGTGGGTGACTGTAGCAGGTGGTAGATGGTAAAGAGTGGGTGGTGGTCAGTGGTGGTGGCAGGTGGGTGGTGGTCGGTGGTGGTGGCGGATGGGTGGCAGGTGGCTGGTGGTGGTGGGTGGCTGGTGGTGGATGGTGGTGGCAGGTGGGTGGTGAGTGTTGGTGACAAGTAGGTGGGGGTGGTGTGGCAAATAGGTGGCGGGGTGGTGGCGGGCGATGGATGGTAGTGGCGGGTGGCGGGTGGTGGTAGTAGTGGGTGGATGGCAGGTGGTGGTGGTGGTGGTGGTGGCGAGGGGTGAGTGGTGGTGGCGAGTGGGTGGCAGGTGGGTGGTGACTTGTGGGTGGCTGGTGGGTGGTGTGGGGGGTGCTGGTGGGTGGTGGTGGCGGAAGACGGTGGCGGAAAATGATGGCGGATGGTGGCTAGTGTTGGGTGGTAAAAAAAAAAAAAAAACTCAAAACTCAAAACGAAAACACATTTTTTGTGTTTTCATTTTTTGGCCAAATTTATAAACTGTGACCACTGATTTATAAATTAAAAATTTTAACCAAACAAGTTTTTATTGGAGTTTTTAAAATTTTTTGTAAATATAAACAGAAAACTGAAAACGTAAGTGTTACCAAACGGACGTTTTCAGTTTTCTGTTTATATTTACAAAAATTTTAAAAATTCAAATAAAAATTTGTTTGGTAAATTTTTATTTATAAATCAGTGATCTCAGTTTATAAATTTGACCAAAAAATGTAAACTCAAAAAATGTGTTTTTATTTTGAGTTTTCAATTTTTTTTTAACCACCCAACACTAGCAACCACCCGCCACCATTTTCCACCACCGTCTTCCGCCACCGCCACCTACCCCCCACTACCACCTGCCACCACCACTCACCACCCACCTGCCACCACTACCTGCACCACCAGCCACCAGCCACCATTCACCTACCACCTACTCGCCGCCGCCACCACAACCACCCACTACCCACTTGCCATCCACCCGCCACCACCCACCACCCACTTGCCACCACCAGTTACCTGCCACCTGCCGCCACCACCTACCACCCGCCGCCACCACCACACACCACCACCACCACCCACCCGCCACTCACCTGCCACCATCACCTACCACCCGCCACCACCACCTACCCGCCACCACTCACCACCACCCACTCGCCACCACCACCTACCCGCCACCACTCACCACCACCCACCACCCGCTATCCGCCACCCACCCACCTGCCACCACCACCCACCACCCGCCACCGTCACCCACCCACCCACCCACCCACCATTACCACCCACCATCCGCCTGCCACCACACCCGCCACCCGCCACTACCACGCCACTGCCACCCACTCACTACCACTGCCACGTCACCCACCACCCACCACCACCACCCGCCATCCGTCACCCACATGCACCACCACCACCACCACCCACTTGCTACACCCACCACCGCCACCGTCACCCACCCACCCACCCACCACCACCACCCACCCGCCACCACTCGCTACCCACCACCGTCTTCCGCCGCTACTTGCCACCGCTTGTCATTTCTTACTCTTTTTTATATTTTAAATTTTTTTTAAACATTTTATCAATTACCAAACGCGTTTCTAGTTTATGTTTTTTTAAAAATAAACAAAAAACAGTTTATAAAATTTTTGTAAATATAAACTGAAAACGTAAACGTTACCAAACAGACCCTTAGTTTTTCTTTTTTGTCTTATGAATCCTAAACTCCCATTAAAATGAAAATTATACAAAAGGGTAATCACTTGCATATTTGAGTTTAATTTTTTAAAAATAAAAGTGAGTTTCTTTAAATGTAAAATTACACATTTAGACAATTTCCATTATAAAGGCTTTGGATTTTTCCTCCTAGAATAAATCTCACATTACAAAAAAATAAAAAATAAAAAATAAAAAAAATGCAACACTCTAACGTAACACTAACGTAACATCCAATATAAAATACTAAAAAATTCTGTGGTTCATTTTTCTCAAATATAACAACGTAACAAACTCCTTAAAAAATATTTTACTTATTTTTTGTTTAACCAAACAACAAAAAATAAGTAAAATATTTTAGACAAAAATATTTTACGTCAAAACAAATGGAGCCTAAGTGTTATTTTTTTTCTTTTCATATAAGCAATTAACACAAGGGTAATGTTATTATACAAATTATGATATTTGGGAGCTTGATTACTGCAAATATTATGATTCAATCCTATAAAAATTATGATTGAAAAGGTTATAATTAAATACTACGTAAGGTATCTTGAAATATAATCAAAATAATATCATAATTAATATCACAATAAATCATAATTAAAAATTAGAAAAAAAGAAGGTAACCAAATAGAGGCTTCATTAGAGAAGTGAGTTAGTTTTTTGACTTTTAACTCGGGACTAAAAAGTTCATTTAAGTTAATTTTTTTAATTTGTATGAAAAAAATAAAATAATTATAATTTAAATATAATATTTTATTCCATTAATTTTTTTAATCTAATTTAATTTTTTATGACTTAAAAAACCACCTACCTACCTCATTCTAGTCCCAATTCAAAAAACAAAAAAAAATCTCACTTACCCATTGTCAAACGAGGGCAGAATGTCTTGATAGGAAACAACTATATATATATACATATATATTTCCATTGACAGCATAATAAGAAAAAAGAGACATACATGATGAGCTCCGGCACCAAGAATTCTTGGTGGGCCCCAACACCTACCTACCTTTGAGTGTGGCCCCACCAACTCATTTTATGCTTACTGAGGGGCCCTCTTTCATTTGATGCCCTAGAGGCTGGAAATGAAACAAAAGTAGGAGCGGACGTGAATGTTTTTTGAGAAAAAGTGTTTGGATCCAAAGTTAAGTTTATCACCTACTGGGATTCAATTGCACCCTCAATTATCCTCAATTATTTTAATCCCAAATGCACTTGCACTATAAAAATTAGTATAACAAAAAATAAACAAATGCAGCATTACCAACAGGAACACAATACAAAAACCTACAACTCTATTTGATTCGGGAGTTTTTAAAAATAATTTTTAATTTATATTTTTAGTAATTTTAAATATTATTTTTATTGTTTAGATCTACTTAATTTTAATATATTTAAAAAGTATAAATTTATATAATTTTTTTAAAAAAAATTCATTTAATACAATTAAATATGAGGATGAACTAATTTTTTTTTTTGTATTTTTTATATTTGGTGAATTTTTTTTTTTTTTTACAAATATTATATTTTTTAAGTGTATCTAGATTAGGTGTATTTAAAAAATAAAAAATTTGAGTAAAATATTAAAAAAATTCACTAAAAAAAATATGACAAATAAAAAACTCAATTTTAAAAAAAACAAAGATAACCAAACAAATTTAGTGAAAATTACATTTCAATTGATAAATGAAAAAATAATTTTATCTTTATAGTGAAAATTGCATGTTTCTCTCCGTATTAATATAATTATATATATATATATATATATATAATTATATTAATTTTACTTTAATCCTTGCACAACAAAATTTCATTTTAATTCTTTCATTTTTAAAATTTCGTCAACTTCATTAACATGGATGGAAATTTAATATTAAATTTGACATAAAATATTAAAAATTAATTGTCATAATTAAAAATATAAAGACAAAAATGATATTTTAGTAAAAATTTAAAGATGTTAAGTATTAAATCAAAAATTTAAAGATGTTAAGATGAAAAGTCACAAGTTCAAAGAATTAAATCAAAAAATTCAAAAACAATTCCTATTATTTTGACTCTCACAATTCTTTTCTGAAGTTTCAAGTCTTTGTTTGGCTGTCTCACCATGAAAGCTAAAATTCTTTGTCAAATTCATACGATTTTAAAACCTACTTCCTAAATCATGTTATTTTATAATTGAAGTCGTATTTTTGCCTACAATTAATTTATTGCCGTAGTGTGTCCCCAATGATGGATGTATTATTAAATTTATAAAATATAAATTTTAATTTTGATTAAAAACACATATATTATGGGATCTTTTGAGAAGTCAATAAAAAGTCAACTTTTAACTTTTTATCTATTTTGGGTCATATCATCTCTCATATTTTTTACTTACAAAAAGATAAAATAGATAAAAAAAGTCAAAAAAAATTAATTTTTTATCAACTTCTTAAAATACCAATATGTATTTTTCGGGGTGATAAAAGCCATGTTTACAAGAATCCAAGTTATGAGACATCACCAAAATTGTTCACTTTATAAATAGGTGATGAATATGTAATAGAAATAAAATAAAAAATAAAAAATATATATATCACATGTTATGTGCTAACCAAGTGATAAAGGTTTTATTTATCAAACTAAGGCTTGGTTTGACATGTTTGAAAAAAATTAAAAAGTTAAAAAGTCATTATCTTATTTAAGTTACATCATCTTATTTAAGTCATATCACCTTTCTAACACATCACTTCAAACTCAACCCATATTTCATAAAAAAAATCAAAAAGTACACTTATTTAGATCATCCCAAACAACCCCTAAGTGTTAGATTCGAGTCTAGCCTTCTTTCTTCTTGACACATAAAGAAGTCAGTGAAAAATATTAAGAGATGTTTTGAAAAGATGATTAAAAATTATTTTTGTCTTTTTTGACGAGTTATGCTAAGAACTCTAAATAAATTATCAAATGTTTTATCAAATCTCTCACATAGGTGAAACCCACATAAATCACATCTGTGTAAGTGTTACGCCCATGTGAGAGATTTGATAAACATTTGATAATTTATTTGGGGTCTCTAGCATTTTCCTTTTTTGACTTTTTTGTGAGAGATGAAATGGGTTAAAAGTTGAAAAGTGACTTTTAATCCACTTTCAAAATAAGCCAAGATGTTAATTATATCGGTGGTGCTACATGTACTAATTAGTGTATTAACTAGTATATCAATACTAGTTACGACATTATTATTGACCCCACTCATTAATCACATTATAAATACCAAAAATCTCTTAAATAATATCAAATCATTAATTAATATACTAATTAATACACTAATTAATATATAAAATATTATTCTAATTATATATATCATGGTAATTGTTTCTCTCCAATTGAATTTCCCAACTATGTTATAAGTTGTCGACCATTTCAGTCTGATTTGATTTTGGAGAAAAGTCCGTCATTTATATACAACATTTTCAAGTTATATTTTTTATAAAATAAAATAAAAAATGAAAAGTAATTCATTCAAACCCTCTCCCCGAAGAAAACCACTTCCCCTTAAACCCCTCTGTCTCTCTCTCTCTCTCTCTCATGAAACCACTCTCTCCCCTGTTTCTTGTCTGTATCTCTCTTCTTTCTCTCACAAAATAAGCCAGTTTTGCTGGTTCATCTTATAACTCTCTCTCTCTCTCTCTCTCTCTCTCCCCTTCCTGTATATACCAAGAAAGAGAGCAACAGCAATGGCTGCCAACAAATTCGCAACCATGTTGCACAGAAACACCAACAAAATGACCCTAATTCTCATCTACGCAGTCCTCGAATGGATTCTAATAATTCTTCTCCTCCTCAATTCTCTGTTCTCTTATCTGATCATCAAATTCGCAGATTACTTCGGCCTCAAAACACCCTGCCTCTGGTGTTCTCGTATCGATCACATTTTCGAACCCACAAAGAACAAGAATTTACACAGAGATCTTCTCTGTGAAGCCCACGCCGCAGAGATTTCCAAACTGGATTACTGCTCCAATCATCAGAAAGTGGCCGAATCACAAGATTTGTGCGAGGACTGCTCATCCTCGCGACCGGGCAATCATGGGGTATCAACGAATTTGGATTTCTTTCCATGGGTTAAAGAGATTGCAATGATTCAAAGTGAAACAGAGAAGGTAACTGAGAATGGTGAAATGGGTTTGAAGTGTTCTTGTTGTGGTGTGAGCTTGGAGAGAAAAATTTACTCTCCTTATATTGTGATCAAGCCTTCTTGGGGTCTTGTGGACTATACCCAGAAAGGAAATTTGATTACAGAAGGAGGGGTTGGTGGTGATGATGATGATGGTAATCAGATTGAAGAATTCGATAATTCGGATCGAAGCAAATCAGATATGGTGATGGGTCAAAGCCATGATGATGGGATTGAGGACAAAGGTGAGAACCAGATGGTTTCTGAGGTCAATGAAACAGAGATGGATTGCTCTGTTTCTGTATCTAATTCTGGATTGAGAGAGTTGGAATGTGATGAAGATGACAAAGTAGGTCTGGTTATGGAGGCAGAGCAAGAATCCATTAAAGAAAATAACTCAAGTCTGATCATGGAAGATCTGTTTTCTGGTACCAAACAAGTTCCATCCATTGAAATCCATACTCAGCATCTGGAGTTCTTTGTTGGCCATGATGGTTATGGGTTGATTCCGGTTGAATTGTTCGATTTAACACCCGAGGAAAATCCGAGTAATTACAGAATCAAGGAGGAAGATGATGAAAATTATGTCAATGTTGAAACCAATTTGGGTTCTGAGTGGTGCGATGAGGCCCGAAATGAATCGATTGTGGAGAATAAGTCAAGTTCGGGAGAAATTGAGGCTGTCTATGAATTTAAGGAAGCCAAATTTGCAGTGCTTGAATCCATGGAAATAGAAGAGAATGAGAATTCTCTTATATTCCATGCCAAAGAATGTGATTTGGTGAGGGAGGTGTATGAACTTGTTGAGCCCCAAACTACATCTAAGGATGCCTATGATGGTCAAGAAACAGCGGTAGCAGAAGCAGAAGAAAGGGATTCAGATGTTCCTGCAGGTACACTTGTGCCCTAGAAAAAACTTGATTTCATTTTTATTTTATGCTTATAATGTTAAATTTAGATTGAAAATCTTAAACTATTGATTCTATATATGCAGTCACAGAAGACACATTTGAATTGGCCATCAATGAAAATGAACGAGAGGTATCAATAGGAACTGAGATTCCTGATCTGGAACCAACAGATGAGTTTCAAAATCAAGAAATTCTTCCTCCATTTACATGCATAAATGAAGATTCTTCTACAAGTTTTGATAACTTCAATGCAGAAGACGATCAGGGTAAGCCTTAATTCCTTATCTTATATCCTTTAGAAATAAATTCGTAGTGTAAGGAGTCTCGTGTACTAGGCTGTTGTTTTTATTACTCTCAAAGACTCCCCAATAAAAAATGGTTTTAATGTTAACTGTTTTTACTTTAGGTTCTAAGCAAGCTGAGGAAGAGTCAGTAGAGTTAAAAACCATATCAGTTGAGGTGAGTGAGCATGAGATAAACAATCAAACTTCACTAGGCTCGGAGCTTAATGAGATTGAGGAAGAGAAAGTTCCTGATACGCCCACTTCTATAGAAAGTCTCCATCACTTGCACAAGAAATTGTTGATGCTTGAGAAAAAAGAATCAGGAACTGAAGAGTCTTTGGATGGAAGTGTTCTTAGTGAGTTCGAAGGGGGTGAGGGAATTTTGACTGTTGAACGTTTTAAATCAGTATTAAAAGCGGAGAGAAAGGCATTACATGCTTTGTACACAGAGCTAGAAGAAGAGAGAAGCGCTTCTGCAGTAGCTGCAAATCAGACTATGGCAATGATAAATAGGCTTCAGGAAGAGAAGGCTGCAATGCAAATGGAAGCTCTGCAGTACCAGAGAATGATGGAAGAACAATCCGAGTACGATCAAGAAGCTTTGCAGCTTTTGAATGAACTCATGGTAAAGAAGGAGAAGGAAAAACAAGAGCTGGAGAAAGAGTTGGAAGTGTACCGGAAGAAGGTGTTGGAGTATGAGGCCAAAGAAAGGATGAGGATGTTGCGAAAAAGCAAGGATGGTAGTACTAGAAGTGAAAGTTCCTTTCTTTCTTCTAGTATTGCTGGGGATAGTGATGGTCTGTCTATTGATCTAAATCAAGATGCGAAGGAAGAAGAAGATAGCGTTGATCTAGAAAATGGCAACCACAACACCCCTGTCGATGCAGTTTTGAATTTGGAAGAATCGTTGTCTAACTTTGAGGAAGAGAGGATGTCCATCCTAGAGCACCTCAAGGTTTTGGAGGAGAAGCTATTTACATTGGACGTTGAAGAGGAACAACAATTTGAGGACGTAAAGCCTATTGAACATTTCTACGAAGAGAATGGCAAACATTTGGATGGGGACTCGGATTTTGGTGGTCAAGAAGCAAATGGGGTTGTCAATGGTTTTCACAAGGAAACGAATGGGAAACATCATCAAGAGAAAAGAATCATGGGTGCAAAGGGAAAGAGACTTCTTCCACTTTTCAATGCAATTAATGCTGAATACGAAGATGTAGTAGAGAATGGACATGTAAATGGTTTTGATTTTGATTCTGATATGTTGCAGACTCCTGTTTTCAGAAGTGTTGACAGGGAAAACAGGAAGACTGCCATTGAAGAGGAGGTGGATCATCTCTATGGGAGGCTACAAGCTCTCGAGGCAGACAGAGAGTTCCTAAAGCATTGCATTAACTCCTTGACGAAAGGAGATAAGGGCATGGATCTTCTTCAAGAGATTTTACAGCATCTTCGCGATCTGAGGAATGTGGATCTCCGAGTGAGGAATTTGAGTGACGGTGCTCTAGTATGACATTGTGCTTAACCATTATGGTCAACAAGAAAATAGGTAATTTGATGCACCCTTCTGTTATTATTGTCACTACTGATTATTGTAGCATTCTAGTACTAAATTGTAGTTTGAATTCCTTTCTTGATTTGAATTGTAAATGCAGATCATGCTATCGGAGTTCATTAACGGCAGTGGACTTGGGACAGAAAGAGAGCACCAGCAAGAAGATGATCAAATGCAAATGCTGATTAAATTCTGAGTCTTTGAAGACAGGAAGTCCCTTGATGGGAGAGGGAAGCTCCTGATATGTCTGTCTGTTTTTTCATCTTGGTGGACTACAAAATTGGAAGTCCTCCTACCTTTGTCTTTTTGTTTTTGTTTTTTTGTGTCCATGTAAGCCCTAGTTTTTGTGGGTTAGTGCCCATCTTCACCTTTTGAAGGAAAAGTTGATGATGGGTGTATGTGTGTGCAGGTTAGTTAGATGAAGCCACCCTGTCCTTTTGTGTGTTGTGAGAAAAAAAAGCCTAGTACTAGTTCATTATAGACAGGAGTAGGAAATGTTTTTCTTTTTCAAATTTTTAATTGTTTTGTTTTTTGGAGAGGGAAAAGAGGGGCAAGTGACTACTCTTTTTCCATCTCTGTCTTGCATCATTTCATCACATGAGGTTTGGTTATTATTTTGAAGGAGCAAAGTTGGTTAGTTGTATACATGTACCCATTTGTAAGTATATAAAGTGAGTGAGTGTTTAATACTTGATTGAAGCCAGCTTTCATTCTTTTCTTTGTTTTAAAGTTTATGAGGGAAATGGATGTGCAAAAAATGATGTAAAATATAAAATCAAATAATTAGCAGAAGCAGCAAAGATTGCTTTTGCTTTGGATCATGCTTTAAGCAATAAACAACTAAGTGGTGGGTATAAACTTATGATTATCACTAAAATGCTTATTTAAACCAGAAGAGTAATGATATACAAACATAATTTTTATACAAAATTATGTGATACATTGCGGTTCCTTAATTTGCAATGAAAACACTTACTATTATCTTCGTAATTTTACAAATATCACTATCACTTTTTTTTTTTTTTTGGTTATGAATTTTGTATAAAAGTAAAAATATCATTTTTCAAACCAGAACTGTTATCAAGGGGTATGCAACACAATATTTATGGGTGCCCTGCCCTTTAGTATGTAAACAAAGATCATTAATTGAAGTAGCTCACCATCTGTCTTCATGTATGCTAAATTATTTGGTAGTATTTTCTTTTTTTCTTTTTCTTTTTTTCTCCTGTTCATGTTTTGAAAATGCATAAAATTTGCTTGGCAAAATGTTTCTGAAGAATGTTTTTAGTGTTTTTTTTTTTTTTTTTAAACAACCTACTTTTAGGAAACATCATAAAGCTATTTTCAAATGTTCAAATATTGTTTTCCCACAAACATTAAAACAATATAAATACAACGGTGTTTTCAAATTTTTCATTATTTTTATTTCAAAAATTATGAAAATGAAAACGAAAATGTAAATGAACCAGAACACAGCCAAACAGGGGATGGCTTGGTTGGATTGGTTTTGAATTTCGATAGACTGTATTCTCATCTTGTACAATCATTCAAAAGAAATTCATTAGTGACCCCCCACAAAACAAAACCCTCACAACCCCTAAAATGATCTAAACCATTCATGTCACTGTCAGACACAACTCTCAAAAAAAAAATTCAAACATATCAATGGTCAATACATCAGTAGGGGTTGTGAGGATCGTCTTTTGCGGGGATTCCAAACATTTTCCTTAATGAAATGGTTGAAATCATAATATCTTATGATTACACAAATCCAATTTCATAAGATATTAATAATCACAAACCCAATTTCATATACACTTTCTTTTCTTTTCAAACCAAAATTTTTGTTTGCTAGTATTAACATAGAAAAATGGGGAGGAAAACCAGGTAAGGGAATCTAAACCCAATTCTCTTTTTCATGCAAGACTGTAAAGTAAAAACACCAGAGGCCAGGCTGTGTAAGAGGCGAGATCATTATCCCCTACACCTAATGATTAAGGAATTTCTATTTTTATTTTTTTAGTAAATATAAATAAATAAATAAATGATTAGAACTGCTTCATATACATGTAAGTTAGAGATCCCTAAAAATCCCCTAAATAAATTTATAAATAATTAACGGATTGCTAAACTTAATTTAATAGACTTGCATAACACCAAACACTAGAATTGTTTATGTTAAGAACTTTCTTATTTAGATTATCTTTTAAAAATTTTTTTGGTATGAAGTTGTACATGTGCTCTCTATTATTTTATCGTCAGGCTGTTTATTAGCTAAACTTTCGGCTGCTTTTCAAAATATTAATAATCATTATAATAATCAGCGCCGGCTTCTAGATTTTATTTTTAATTTTAAAAAACAGAGATTTTGAAAGGGTCATAGGATGATTTTGTTGATTTAATTTGGTTTTTAATCACCCAAGGTAGGTTCATTGAAAGTTTTGCTGAGTTAAGCACTTTTTATTTATTTATTATTATTTAAATGGTGTAGGACAGAGATATGACTAAACAGTCATCAATATTAACTAGGGGTGCAACTTGGGCGGATTCAATTTGAGCAACTTGAGTCTAGTCCGAATTTTTTAGGGTTTGAACAAAATATTTTTAAATTCGGTACGGGCTTGGGTAAAAATTCAGAAGTCCGAATTAAATTTGGGCGGGCTTGGGCAGAAACGTCAAATAACCCGAACAACTCGAAACCCGAATTATATATATAGATATATAAAATATACATATACATATAAATTATTAGCCATTACATGATATTAAAGTAATTTATTATTAAATCATATTGAATATATATATATAACAAATAACATAAAATCTTACTTTTTTTTCTTTTTATTTTCAGTCATAAATTGTAAGGATTACTATAGTGGCATCTCTCTTACATTATATAAATTATTTATTTTGATTGTATTAATGATTTTCTATAAATAAAAAAAAATTGTAAATGGAATCAAATTTTAATAATTTAATAATGTGGCTAAAAAAAAAAAAAATAAAAAACATTTACAATTTGGGCAACTCGGGCAACTCGGGTTTAACTCGGGTCGGGCTTGGGCAGACAACCTCGGGTTACAATTCGGGCTTGGGCAGGTCTCAGCACAACTTGGGCTAGGCTTGGACAACTTCCCAACCCGATCGAACCCGCCCGAGTTGCATCCCTAATATTAACCAAACCTTAAAAGTATTACACTAGGAGCTTGTTTGGTATGATTTAGGAAAATGGTTTGTAGCTTGAAATATATTCCCCCGAATGGTCCGATTTTTGAAAACGACATCGTTTTCAAAAAGTTTTTTTTTTTTTTTTTTCCTTCTTTCCCTTCACTTCTCGTTTCTCTCTTGAATCAAACCCAAAAAGAAAGAGAGAAATAGAGAAGGAAGAAGAGAGGAAGAGGAGGGTGATGGCGGTGATGGAGATGAAGATGTGTTGTTGATGGCGATGATGTTGCTGTTGATGAAGATGTTCGCCACCTCCGATCTCCGATTCTGCCTCCAATCTCTGATCTCCGCCTTCGATTTGTGTATAAGGATGTTGTGTTGAAATTGTTTTTTAGATTTTTACATTTTTTTTTTTGATTGATCTCTATTTTGATTTTTACATTTTTTTTGGGCCCTCTGTGCTGTGTATCTGTGCTGTGTTGGGGTGGATTTGATTTTTGGTTGATGATGAAACTGTGTTGATGATGATGTGTTGGGGTGGGTTTGATTTTGGTTGATGATGAAGATGATCTCTCTCTCTCTTTCTCTGCTCTGCTCCTTTCTTTTTCTCTTCTTTCTTTCTTCTTCTTCCTCTTCCTCTTCTTTGTTCCTCTTCTTCTGCGTTATTGAAAAAAAAAAAAAAAAATCAAAACGACGTCGTTTTGAATTCGGAGGATTCAGGGAAGGGAGGATTCGAGCTACGTAGCATAACTGGTATGATTTATATTAACACACTTTTTTATTTTTATTTTATTTTTATCTTTTTGTATTATATTATCTCTCCATTTTTTTTTACATCTTTTCATAGATCATTCCAAATAATCCCTAACTAACTTGTACTTGAGTGGAAATCATAACCTCCTTGTGAGTATGCAACATACAAAAACGCATACCATGTAACAGAAGGTATTTACGTATAGGATTGTAAAACATATCAAATTACTCGATCTAAACTTATATTCAATTCGTTAAAAATTTGTTCGTGTAGGGGATTCGAAATGAACAGTGATTATGAGAGTAATCGGAGAGGTAAAACTATGTTAATGAGTCAACAAATCTAGAAAGGTTGGAAAATGAGTAGTTCGGTGAGGGTGGAACAAGTGGTTTAAGAAGAAAGAAATGACAGTGCACAAATGGGCAGCGTATCCTCCAGGTCCCAAGAAGTTCTCCTTTGGCCTTGGGAAATGAATCCTATTTATAGGTTATTCATTGGTACCAAAGAATACCAAGTGGCCAAATAAGTTGAGAACACGTGTCCCTGGGGATCACATGGAATATTCTGTCTTGGACTACCAGGCTAAGGTTACCACATGTCCCTCTGCATGTACTATGTACTACCTATTTGGCACATGTGTCTCAGTATATGCCATTGTACTATCTATTTGGCACATACCTCAATAACTTCCTTTTTTATCCTCAGCAAGTGCACTTGCAGCGGTAGTACTTGCTGATGCACTTGCCTTTTCAGTTCAATTTGGCCAAGATATGCATTCTTTGGACTTCATAGCCTGCTATTAGCCATGTTTGTGTTTACCTTAGCAGCTCCTTCATCCTTAGCCATCTAACCACAGACTCACAAACTTCCTAAGGCGCGAGCCACAGTAAGGGCTATGCCTTGTACCAAGCCCAAAGAGGCTTCCTTGTTCCTACCTGTGCAACCAAGACATGTCCATAACCTAGGTAAATGGAAAGGGAGTCCTTTGCTTTCGAGCTGTCATGCTCCAATCTTCGCAGGGTCACCGTGGTATTGTAATGTCCTAAAATAAATACGATAGACTCATCTCATAAGTAGAAGTATAATTGAAACAACATGCTTTCATTAATCAGAGTTTAATTTACAAAAGGTGACACATGCAATATACATTCATAAACAACTCATCTTGAATCTACAACATGTGTTACAAGTAGTAGATTGAATGAAAGCTAAACAAATATTCATATGTCTTAAAGGCTTATATCTTTCCTAGACCATGCTTGGTTACACAAAATGAGTCATAAGCTCAATACAAATAAAGCCCTATGCTTGTACAAAAGGTAAATACAAAATAAACAAAAGTGAGCCTTCAGCTTCACAATCCTCCCAAACTAAGTCCTTGGTGGAGGTATCTTACCAGCACTTGAAAATGGTTTTTCCCAAGTAAGGTGAGCCAAAGCCCAGTAGAAATAATCTAGCACAATGTATGAATCTTAACAAAGATGTAAGTATGATATGCATATACAATGCCATGGTAAACTTATTCGTATTCTTACAAGATCATAATATGCCAAGTGTCATATCTCAATCCATTTTATCTTAATTCATTTCATGACAATTCATTTCACCTTAATTCATGAGTCAAACCCATTGTTATCCAGACAACCTAATTGAGGCTACAACTTAGTGGCTCCCTAATCAATATAACCATTACACAAATACTTCAATTTGCCATGTTATGGAAATTTAGTCCGCGGGAATTGACACCCATGTATACGCGTAGTTTTCAGGACTTTCACCCTGGACACATAGGCCAACTTAATTGAATGGAGTCCATCCCAAACATGGAGTACATCCACTTTCTGCTCCCAAATATCATACATATGCAATGTATTAACACACAATCATATTCAATGACAACAGTTAAAAGATGACTTTTAATTCACCTAATCCTCATGTAATTTCTACAACAATCATAGCTATCCTCCACCGATAGCCCAAAACAGATATTTCTAAACAAATATACAATCTCTAAGATAGATAAATTATCCAAATTTCCAAAGGTGAGAGATAATACACATCCAACTTCACCATTTATTTAAACATTCATCTAATTTCATATTTCCAATATAAAAACAAAATCATTATTTGAAATATTTTAGGGCAAAACCCCATTCTCTCCCAAATTCAACCTATGTATCAACATCAACAAATTTAGCATAACACATCCTCATATCTACATCCACAACCACTTTCAACACCTCCATTTGAAAACCCCTATTTTGATTTTAAGCCAACATCCTAAGTTTGTCTAAAATCCTCCAAATCCCAATATTATCTACACAATCAACGAATAACTAAGTTAAAATCATAAGAAAGTGTAGAAAGTCCTTACCTCAAAATTAGAAGACGAGTAAAGTATGAAGAAAACCTCAAATACGCTGAAATCGACTTTTGTTCAGATCAGAATGGAGCTCTTGAGATGCTCTACCTTTCTCCCAATGACACTAGGGTAGAGAAACCAATAGACCTAGGTGAAAATATAAAGAGAATGTGATTTCTAGAGAGAGAAGCTAAGGATCTAGGGTTTTGAAATGTTTTAGAGAGAGAAAGAGATGAAAAAGTGATGAAAAATATGGCTGTTACGAACTGATATACACATAGTCTACTCGAGCGCAAGAGTTAACGCTCGAGCGTCAGACACAATAAGTTGTTTCGCTCGAGCACAAAAAGTGATGCTCGAGCACAGAATGCAGACTCCTAGTAGTTTTGTAGACAACAAACCAATGCTCGAGCGCAAGAATGGCTGCTCAAGCTAAGCCCGCTCGAGCGGAGAGCGCAAAAAGATCCGCTCGAGCGTAGAATACACTCTCACAATAGTTTTGCAAACCTACAAAACACTGAGAGTTTACAAAGCCTGCTCGAGCGCAAGAAATGCAGTTCAAGCGGAGGAGCAGAATTATGGGCAACAAGAGTTTGGAAACCAAGCAACCAACCTATCCCAAATACAACCACAACAATCCTAAAGCCAAATTTAAGGAGATACAAGGAAAGTAAGATATAAACAACAACATGGAACCAAGAAACCCGAGTCCAAGATGTAAAAGGGTCGGGTTAAAACCAGAATCGCTATAGGTATACTGGTATATAGAGGGCCTGCTATCTGCTCCTACCAGTAAGCTTTGGGGTCTACTATCAACGCCAAGCTAGTGAGCTTCGAGGCCTACTATCAACGTCGAGCTAATAATTCTTTAGGGCTTGCTATCAGCGCCAAACATTAGTCTCTACTTGTGGAGAAAAAACCTCCCTCAAAGGTTGCTATCATCCTAATGGAGTCTTTCTTCTGCAAGTTAGTTGCGATGGTTGTAGTTGCTACGGCAACTCTTTCCCTCGACAAGTTCAAATGGCGACGCCAACAATGCTAGAGATGACGGTGTTGCCTCTGTAATTTGACCGCAACAAGTGATGCCTCTGCAAGTTAATAGCAACAACTATGGTTGCTACGACAACTCTTTCCCGTGGCAAGTTCACGTGGCGGCGCTGACAATACTAAAGCTGGTGGCATCGACAATATTAAGACTGGCGGCGTTAAGGCAAAGTGCCTCAGTAACTTGACCTCTATAAGTGTTGCCTTCGCAACTTGACTTAGCTATTTTGCTGCATAGATCCCATTCGAACCCTTGGCGGGTCGGACTTGTTCTGGCCCTCTGTTGACCTACTTTCCTTAGGTTTTAGCTCATGCTCTTTTAATTATACTTGCTCGTCTAACAGAGGCGACCTCAGTACTTAAGTCCATACTTAATTTTTGTCTTAATTTTGTACCTCTACAGTTTGAGATCAATTTTGTTATGCAAATATATCATACTTAAAACTCATGATTATTGTTTTTGTTTTCTTTTTTATTTTTTTGAAATTGAAAACGATTGTTGTTTAAATATATTTTTTGTTTTAAAATAACTAAATAAATAAAAATGATTCCAAAATTTTAACATTTTTGCAAAACCTTTTTTTTTTTTTTTTTTTTTCAAAACAAATTTTTACTTTCGTCTCATTTCCTCACCACTTCTACCTATCATCCACATCTACTGTTCCTACTGGCCACCACCAAAAAAATAAAAACTTGTTTCTTATATTTGGTAAACACAAAACTGACAACATTATCACCAAAAAAAAAAAAAAAAAAAATCCTATAAAGCTCATTAAAATTTTAAATTAAACTTAAATAATTTATTATTTAGTCTAATAAGTTTATATGTACTACGCAAAATCAAGTTAGCTAAACTTGTCTTCATTCAATCTTGTTTGACATCAGTTCAAAATATAAATAATACAAATTCAAATATTTTTTAGATTTAGTAAGTTATCTAATCACATTTAATGAGAATACTACTCATCTCAATGCATTTATAGTTTGGGACAAGTAAAGCAGCTACTCATGTAGAGTTGAATGGAATGCGTTGAGCTGGGGCTCACACAAATTTGAGAAGGGATGATGTGATTCGACATGAGTTCACTCCCTTGACATTTGAAAAAAATTAGAGATAATTGTTAAAAATTCTAATGTAAGGAAGGCATAAGACATTAAGTTTAGTGGATATTTTTTGTTAGTGAGAGGTCCATCATTTGTGAAATAGTTTGGTGAGAAGTTCTTAAGGACATTTTGTTTATAATTTTACCTATTAATTTATATGTTTACTATATGTTCAAATTTATATCTATCTGTTTAAATTTTTTCCTATCTGTTCAAATATATATATATATATCTGTTCATTTTGTTTACCTATATGTTCAATTAATTTACCCTATTGTTCAAATATATATATATATATGTTCAATTTGTTTACCTATCTATTCAAATTTTTTTACCTGTTTGTTTATCTTTTCAGTTCAATTCTTGTTCTTATATGTTAAATTTGTTTTTCTAAATTTACATATTAAAATTTATCTATTTAATTTAATTTAATTTTTTTTTCTATTTGTTGAAATATCATGCCAAACCAAAATCCTCTATGTTCAAAATTTTATTCTCTCTATCTGTCTCTCTCTATCTCTCTCTTACTCATCTGTTCAAAATCATCATCAATAATAACAAATCTTATATATTCATCTTATTTGTTCATCAGTAACAAAAAATCCTATCTGTTCATCAATAACAACATCATCACCAAATGCTATCTGTTCATCAGCATCATAATCATCATCATCAACAACAACAACACACCCACACACAAGATCTAACACATATATTCAACATATTTAACAGATCTGAGCTCAAATGTAAAAAATAAATAAATAAATAAAAAATCCAACACATTCAACTGATCATCATTTTCATCAACAACAGCTCTGAGCTCAAATATATATATATATATATATATAGAGGGGGAACAAAAAGAAAGAGAGTGATGTAGATGGAGATGGCGATGGATGGGTAAGTCTAAGGGAATAGGGTGGCACAAAACCCTAACCCTAGGTAAAAATGGCGACGGATCTGAAGGGGGACTCCTCAACTCAGATCTTGGCACCAGTGACCAGAATTTCCAGATCTGAAGAACAAAAAGCAAAAAAATAAAAGTAAATTAAAACAATTAAATCAAAAAAATAATTTTACATTACGAACATATACAACTCATCAATCAGTGAAACAGAGCAGTAGTGTCACATTGCAGAATTGATAGACACAACATCATATGTGTATATATATATATATAATGAGAGAGAGAAATGAGGGTTTAGATATGAACCTTTCTTGGTCGATGGTGTCCCAAATCTGGGCCTTGACTGTGATTGGCGAATTCGACGCCGATGGTAGACTTGGACTTGAGACTAAACTCGTTTATGGTGAATCTAGAGAGAATGTTAGATTTACCAACTCTTGAGTTGCTGTAGGATCGTTCTCATCAAAAATAGATAAATCAAAACCCCATGACCTCGATCTTGCCGCCGCCACCATCGAAGTTGAGGTTGACTTTCACGAGCTAGGCTTAGCTGGATTGGTTCGATCGGTTCCAGTGAAAGAGAAAACCGGTGAGGTTCTACATATAAGCAAGGACAATGAAGATCTTGTCAGAGTTTACCAGAGAATTAAGGTATTTCAGCGCATGATTTGGAGATGGATAGATGAGAGACAAACGATTATGGTTTGTATAGGAGAGAAAGAGAGAGAGAGAGAGAGGAAATAACACGGTTGTGTTAAGGTTTTCTTTGGGCGTTCAGATGCAATATATAAAATGGGTATTTTGGTCATTTTGCTCAAGTTTGTCCTCATGAGCAAAGTATTTAAGGGTCTGAACTTTTGATCGAACAAAATCTAAATTTGAATTTATGGACCGAGTGCCCAAAACATTATAACATCCTCACAATATTAGTATAATTACATTGACTTTTCTTTTAATAAGGTTAAAAAAATGAGAACTAATATAAATGACGTAAAAATACAAGGATAAATAAGGTAAAATATACATTTCAATGTAAAATATATGATAATGTCATTTTTTTTATTTATTTAACTAACAAACTGTTAATGAAAACAAGGTTAATTGTTATACAAATTAAAATTTTAATGGAGTTCAATATAATGATACCAATGGGCACATACCAATCAGTCTTATTAAGGCCCTTGTAGACACTTTATTTTGACCAGCCCTAAAACTTGGGTGCTTTCTTTTGATTATCCGATGATGACAATCAGAATATGTTTGTCACAAAATCCTCGGTAAAAGAGACGAAATTTGAACTTTATTCCCAACCCTAAGCCTACTTTGGTCAAGTATTTAGGTCTTGTTGGACACCTGGAGCAAAACGGGGCTGAACTGGAGCAAAACAAAGCGAAACAGGCAAACTTTCCTCTGGCCGGTAGACTGCCCTGTCGTCCACCCGGTCGACTACGTAACAACTGCGAGTGTGACCAGGTTGCTCGTGGTCGCGACCTGGGAAGCAGTGGGCTCAATTTTCTTGTGTGGGGCACTCCACTATTCCATTTTCTGACCCATTTTTGCACCAAATGCATGTCTACTTACCCTCCATTGACTAATGCTTGATTCATTGAGGATAATGCTCTACTTTGGTCTCCCATTAGCTCCATTAGTGCTCAATTTGCTCCATTATCCTCATGAATGCTCCACTTTTGTCTCCCATTAGCTCCATAGTGCTCTATTAGCTCCATTATCTTCCCTAAGTGATCCATTCATGTCTTCCACTTTGTCTTCCATCATTGCCTACTTGCATTGCTTATATAATAAGAGCTCCAGTCTTGAGTTTGAGAGGGAATTTGAAGAGAAGTGTAGAGAGAATGCTAAATTTAAAAGAAAAGAAAGTCTTGAAAACAAGAGAGTTGTTTTGCCAAATTAGTGAAGTTACCAAGCCTTTATACATCTCATCTTTCCTTGCAAAAACCACTCAAGAACCAAGTCCTAAAGCTTTGATCAAAGAGAAAATAGTCTTGCTAAGTTGAAGAAGATTAAAGAGTGATTAGACACTTGTCCAAAACCATAATTTTAAGCTCAAATTCCAAGCTCTTGAATTGAGGATTAAGATCATAATTCACAACCTTGAGAGTGATCAAGAGAAAGTTTGGAAATCAAAAAGTCCACTCTTTCTTTGGAAGGAGAATTTTTAATTCTTTCATTTATATTTCAAATTCATTTTCTTGCTTTTGTTTCATATTGGTTTGTTGTAATATAACCGGAAGCAGTTAGTTTTCAATTCTTTTATTCTCTTCCATTTTCTATCTCCTATTCATTTTCTTGCACTTTCTATCTTATATTTGTTTTCTTACTTTAGTTTCATATTAGTTTTGTTATAATCTAACCGGAAGTGGTTAGTTAAGCCACCTACATATTCCTTATTTGTTCTTTTCTTAGTGTTGCAACTAGACAGGTTTTGATAGGCCTAGTTGGTCGGTTGGCCTAGTGGGCCTATCGGTTAACTTCTTTTGGATGGAACAGCATAGTCTTTTGATGTTGAGTATACCAATTTCCGGTGGTCTCCAAGATACATGAAGCTTTTATTTTACTTTCATGTGAGTGTTTTGTGAGGTTTTTTATTTTTTTTATTTTGTTGTATTATTTTCCTCCTTACTCTCTCATTTGGTTTGTAATTATTTATTCAAAGTGTTGTAATAATTCCTGCCTCGTTTCTCTCTATCTCATTCTTTAATTTTCTTTCCTTTGTGAATATGCATAATATTTTGTTTTTAATCATATACATGCTTTGCATCCATATTTCATACATCTTGATTCGACTAAGTTTGTATTTGTAGATTTAATCAATTCCTATGTGATTATGTGCGCTACCTCATGTTCTTAGGATGATTCATATGTCATATATTAGAAGCCAAATCTTTACTTGCATCTTATGAATAAATTGCATTAAGATTTTGTATATAAGATCATGCATATTTTGCTAACTTTGTTTTGTAACTGTTCGCAGAACGTTGGTAAATATATAAGTTTTTATGCTTTAGCATCCTACTTGTGTGTGTTTTTCTTACTATGTTTAAGCATCCTATCATGAGGCTATTTGCTTACTTGATATAACTGTATGAATGCTAGTAGATGGAGGTTGTGTCACTTAATTTGGAATGATATTGGTTTTCATGTTTGTAAACACAATTTCTTTGAGTTGTACATATTCAAAACTCTTTCAAAATACATGAAATCAAGTTGTTCTAAAATAAATGACATAGTCTATACTTGTATGCTTCACATAGTAACTTTTAGGATTTATTAACAATTGAAACATGAACATATAAAGCAAATAAAACTCATATCATGATTTAGTAGAGGCCGATCTTTTGATCGGGCGAGTGGAGGTGCTCAATTAATGACTTTCCTCTCTCATACCTAAAGTTTCGAGCCAAGCATCTTTGGTTATGATAAACAGAGTGGCATTGGCATGAGTCAAGGGTTTTCTAATTTTTCCAAAATATTAGGTGGCGACTTTAAGATTTAGTGATGCAATCCATTTCTGGCAATGGTTTTGCACTAAAATGGATTTTCTATAAAAGTTGTCAAATCTGGACTCTCATCTATGTTTCACATTGCACTCGTGGGACTAGATAAAAAAAATCGAGGGTTCGAACTATTTAACGCGCACGGGTATCCCCAGGCATTTTACAGTCCTGATTGATAAATTTATCACTGTAAATTTATTCATCAAAACAAAAAAGACTGATGATAAATTTATCACTAAGACTTAGGCCTCGTTTGGGAACAGGCTATTTTAGTAACTTTTTGACTTTTTACGAAAAGATGTGCAGAAAAGTAGAGAGGTGATGTGACTAGTTTTAGTTGGCTTTTTGGCTTTTTGGCTAAAATAGTCAGTCCCCAAACAAGGCCTTAATGGGTAATAAATCCCAAAAGTATAACTTACTGGTAATTTACCCTCGTACCAAAACTATAAGACTTATTGTATCCTGTCTAAATTTCAAGAGAGATAAGACTCACATGAAGTGAGAATATTGGTCAAGCACCCCATGTAAAATGGGAAGTAAAAATTTTTCTCTAACATTGCTAAAAAAATGAAAGATTTACGTGTAAGTCTTAATAAGTAGATTTATTGTCTTATAGGTCTTATGATAGTTAATGGCGTTTTTCATCAAATACTATTAAAAAAATGTCACTAATTGTTAATTTTCAACAACAGTTTAAAAATTTTATCATAAAAATGTCACTAATTATAAGTTTTAGCGACAATTTAAAAAAATGTCACTAATTTTCAGCTTTCAGTGACAGTTTGAAAACTTCATCATAGGAAAATGTCACTAATTGTAAGTTTCAACGAAAATTTAAAAAAAAAAAAGTGACAAAAAAAAAATACTAATTGTCAATTTTTAGCGACATATGTAAAAAATCGTCATAAAAATATTTTTAGCGACGATTTTATTAGGACTTGATGGGAATTCAGTCTAACTATTAGGATCTATTGGTAGTTTATGCCTAAAAATATACATACAATAGTTAAGAGTAAATTACACTGACACCCCCTTAATACTTCTAAAATAAAATTGTCAACTCCTTTATTCTTTGAAATATCACTCACCTCTCTTGCTTTGAAAGCTTTTGTAATAGTTTAATCCTCTCGTTAGTCAAGCATTATTGACTAAACAAAATAGTTACGCAAAATTTTGTATTTCGTTATGCAAAATTTTGTTTCTAAATTTCTATTTTACCTTCATTAGAGTTATCTTTCCCACATATACAATATACAAATAACTTTCTCCCTATATATTTGACTTAGAGGTGGACAAACATCCATATGATCTGTCAAAATTGAGTGACCCAAATCAATCCGCTACAAAATGAATGATTTCAAGGCCCCAATGGACGGATGCAAATGCATTTTTTCCAGTCCGCTTAAGTTCGGACGGATGACAAATGGGAGGCCACTCGACCCAACTTGATTCGCCAACATTCCTAAGAAAATGAAGTTATGCTTTTATGTTTTGTGTTAAAAAAAGGACCTTCTAGTAATTATATTTGTTATTTACACAGATGGTCATTATATTTTACCCCTTGTATCATTTTGATCCCTACACTTTCAATTGACTTAATTTTAACCCTTAATTTTAAATTTTGTGTCAATTTAGTCCAATTGATATTGCCGTTCATGTTTTTGATGGAAAATAATTACCGAATTGGAGGTTAACTCACTAAATTTAGTAAATTTATAATTTTACTTTTAAAAATATGGCACATGCGACTTATATACATATTTATCATAAAAACAAATACTAAGAGTTGTAATCAATTGGACTAAATTGAAACAAAATTATAAATTTAAGGTCAAAATCAAGCTAATTGAAATTACAAGGACCAAAATTACACAAGGACTATACTACAAGGACTATTGTTTTAATTTGCCCTTATTTTTATTATAAAAAATAAACAACCAAAAATTTTGGGTGCAAAATAGTAAAGAATCACTGAAAAATAGTTCAAAAAAATGTCCAAAATAATAAAGCACAAATTACCAAACCAACCCGTATTAACTTGCGAATCTGCATGGCCCGCTCAATCCGCATCCGCTAATTACACGAATGAATACAGAATGATTTTTTTCAATTTGTGTAAGTTTAAATGGATGCAGAGCATGCCTAATTTAACTTAACACCATCAATTATCGTCTCAAATCCATCAATTCTTCAGTCAAAAATAATTCATCCATACCATATCATCTAACCTTGAAAATAAATATATATTTTTTCCAAACAGAAGAAAAACTAATACAAATACCACCAATGATGCATGGATTTATCATTCATGAAAATATTAGATAAGGAAGGATAAACAAGAAGTCTAAGTTTAAAATTTTGCATGAGAAAATCACTTCTAACCTTAATCTGCAACTAATATCAATTAGATCAACTTCAGTTACACCACCCACCACTAAGACGATTAGATGGCCATCGATAAAAACAAAAATTCATGATACACATACACAAAGAACTATCACAAAAAGGTCAATACCCATTGGCAGATTTACACAAATCAAGTACCAACATAAACAATTACACAACACAATCATATAGCATACCTATTAGCACCACTAATTATCATCCTCTCAAATCTACCTAATTCTAATTACTGCATCCCAAAGCCAAAACCATTAACACTAACAACACCTTCTATAACTTCACCAACAGATCACAAAAATTAAAAAAGAAAGGGGGCTTTCAAACACCGCCATCACAAACCCCTCAATCCAACTTGCATATACCATATCTACAGTCACCTCTACTAGAGTCCCCAATCCAATCCATAACCCCTCCAAAGCTTACAAGATTTATGGAATACACCCACCATGAGATAAGCATTTCATCGAACAGTTGGCATACATAAATTGTTCCATCACTTTGTTTGGTACATCGTTGCAAATACAATATCAACGGTGGTAATGGAGGGCTGGGTAACTACAGCAATGGTAAAGTGGATGCAATTTTTGATAGAGAGTTGATAGCGTGATGTTGGATGGTTTGGTGTTGGTAGCGACAACGTATCAGGGATAGTTGTGGAATGAGTAGTCACTGGTTGGAGTAACATCTTTGTCTCTCTCTCTCTCATGGTGGTGGAAGGAGTAGTCACGGTAGTGACATGCTTTTCTCTCTTTAATCTTGTGTTCTTCTTTATCTCTATAATGTATCCCTAATTTAAGTAGAAATTTAACTAATTAAACAATGGTATTTTTGTTGAAATAGGATATTTTAGATTAGCTATTTTTTATGATTAAAATTGGTTGTAAATAGAGTTGCTTAATTTTGTGAGGATATAGTGGTAATTTCCACACTTGATCGCCCCGCAGATAAACATTGGAAAATTTGCTCCATTACCCATTAAGATAATATTTGCATACATATTTACTACTATTTTGGAAAAATTTTTGTACAAAAAGATTTTGAAGAGTTTTCCAAAACCTATTTTTAAAATTGTTTGCAAAATTTGATTTACCTTAGTGGCACGATCGATCGATCAATAGTCGTTTTATTTAAATTGTTTAGCAAAAATTTTCGATCGATAGGTGATCAATCTCTTTTGGGGCGATTAATCGCTCTTCCTATTGCGTTCGATCACTATTCCGTGTTTTTCTAATCCTAAGTCTATTTGTTTAGGAAATCCATTTTTCTCTATAAAAAAAACTTTTTCTAAACCCATTTTTAGGGATCTCAACTATTGATTTTTCAAAGAAAATTTATATATTCTCTCTAAATATTTGAGTTTCAAAAATCTAAAAACATCTTTTAAAACTTTTGCATTCTTGCATTGTGTGTTCTATACTCTTGGCCTGTTGGGTAATCGAAGCCGTTCGTGAACGAAGATTGGAGCAAAAGTTTCGTGGTGTCCTGAAGATTAAGAAAGCTAACTGAGTCAGATTAAAATTTATATATTCTCTCTAAAGAGTTGAGTTTCAAAAATCTAAAAACATCTTTTAAAACTTTTGCATTCTTGCATTGTGTGTTCTACACTCTTGGCCAGTTGGGTAATCGAAGCTGTTCGTAAACAGAGATCGGAGCAAAAGTTTTGTGTTGTACTGAAGATCAAGATAGCTAACTGAGTCAAATTGTGCTCATGGAGTAACTACAATACATCATGTTAGGTAAACCTAAGTTAAGGTTGAAAGTCCTCTCAATTTTGTACTTGTATTCTTGGATCTTTAGTCGATTTTCTCTGAGTGTTGGGACTGTGACTTTTATGTAAAATCATGTGTTCATGTGTTGATTGTTTTATATGTTAATCTGTTTAATCAACTAAATTGAACATAAAATTGTTACTTTTTAATTGGACAACTTATTCAATTCTCTTTACACACATAATATCCGGACTCCGTTATTTCATTAGTAATCTTATTATTACATTAAACAGAGTTACATGACAATGGGTGATACTAATATTTCACAAGAATAAAGGGGGTGCGGCATGATTTCAGAAGTATTGAGGGTGTGCTACTGTAATTTACCCTTAAGTTAACCTAGAAATGTCAATTTTATAGCAGCTCGGGTTAAGACCCAACCCTCTATACTTTTTGATTTGAAATCTGGTGCTCATTGTAGTTGTCTATGCCTATTCTTTTCGTATATTGTTATTTGGAGAATTGATATTATGGTTGTGAGATTGCTTGAAACAGGTTGGGAGTTAGTTTTTTAAAAGGGATTCTGCCTAGTTCTTTTCAGGTTCGCTCGAGCGGTCTTTGGTTCCTCTCAGTATCTGTGTTTGTAGTCTGAACTTCTGGGAGCGGGGTGTTCTTTACTTGAGCCATGATTTGGTCGCTCGAGCAATTCTTTGTGTCTGACACTGGAGCAGTGGTTTGGTCGCTCGAGCGATTTGTGCGTATATCAGCACGAGAAAAAGATCTCTTCTTTCACTTTTTGATTTCTCTCTCTCTAAAAGGTTTCTTTATCAGATTTCTTCACACACTCTCTCTCTCTCTAGCTCTTGCTTAAATATTCCCTTATACCTAAATCCTTGAATCTTGTGACCTTGTGTGACAACCCTCACCACTGTTTACTGATTAACCACTGATTACTGCTAAACTGAGACTAAACATGTTAATTGACTGATTGACTGAAATCTGGAACTGACTGATTGTCTGTATCTGTTTAAGTGCATCTCTATCTGTTCGACTGTTAAACTATCTGTTCATGTTTTATGTTTTAACTGAAAATTGAAGGCCTTATCAGTGGCCGAATCTGAAATTGATTAGTGTTTTATACTAATTAGAATTAATGTGATTTTATGACATATTTAATTCAAATGTGATTTAGTATGTTTAAATTAGATGAGATGTTGTTAAATTATAAAGTTGGACTTATCTACAAATTTGCCACTAAGTGGACCTTGCTAGACAATTGTATAGTCTTGATTCACATGTGTTGCACCTTTTGTTCATTTCATTTGAGACCCTCAACCGACTAGAGAGAGAGAATTTGGAGGAAAGCTTGATTTCATCTTGTAATTGCTTGAGACTTAGAAGGTTTGAAGGATTTATTGCAAATTGACCTTCCACATCTTGAATTCTAGACCTAAGGTAGGATAATTACCCTCTTGTTTATGAATTCTAGTCTTATGTTACATAGTTCATGGAAGTTTAGACATTGAAGTCAAGAATTTGCTTAAAATGTTGAATTGTAGCATAAATCATACATGCATGTTGCCATCCTTGAGTTTTGAAGAGTATTGTTCATAAAATTGTACATGCATGTTCATATTTTTACAATGGATCATGAATTCACCATGTTCTTGAGGAAATAGACTCTTTTGAACAAGCATTTGAAGCTTTGGAGTTGGTTAAATTCATGCATGTGCATGTTCATCACGTTCTTGAGTTTTGAGCTAAAGTTTGTATTTAATTGATTCACTTTTGGGCTTTGATTTCTCAAATTGAGCTTTGAATCATGTAATACTATGAGTTTACAAGTGTTTTCTAGAAAATTAGCCCAAGAGGATCGAATTTGATGCATTAAAACTTGGTTTTGAGCTTGAGGTTCAAATCTGGAATTTCCAGAATTTGGACTCACGCTCGAGCTGGGAAATTGGTGCTTGAGCGTGGAATTCGTTCTCCCAGCACTTTACATTGTTTTACAGTACGCTCGAGCGGAGGATTGCATGCTCGAGCGGGGACCTGAGTCACACACTCGAGTGGGTGTCGAGCGCCCATCGAGCGTGATTTTCGCACATCCAGTACTTTTGCCATGTTTTGCAGTCCGCTCGAGTGTGGGAAGTGACGCTTGAGCGGGGAACCTTTGTCTGCACGTGACCCCTGTTTTCTGAAAATTTTGTAAAGTGTTTAAAAGTGCATCTTTGCATCCTCTTTCCATCCTAGACATTCCTAGGGCATGTTTAAGGCATCTTAAGGAGGACATTGATGTAGAACCACACCGAGGCAAATTAGGGATTAAGTTATTATTTTTCCAACTGTGTAGCTTAGTGTGTGTTCATCCTGTAACTGTGTAGGGTTGGCATCCGAGGACGTGCACTAGCTTATCTGTAGCCCAGAACTCTCTGAGTAACAATTGTGTAAAGATATGTTCAAAAATGATTATCTTCTGAATAATTGAACTGTACTGTTTTCTGAAATAATACTGTTACTGACTGAATGATGTCCTAATTGTGAACTGTATTGTGGCATCCTTAGCAACCTACTGTTACTGTACTGTACTGCTACTGACACAGAGATCTCTGTCGGTTCCCATGTTGGAACCACTACTGTTTACTGATATGATGGCCATTAACTGACTGTTTGGTCTGTTTAGACCTACTGTACTGTTTTGCTATTGGATGTACCACATATGACTGCTATGACTGAGTAACTGATATACTAATTGAAATGACTGTTTTCAATACTGAAAGGACATTCATTCTTAACCTCTTTACGCATTATGTTATTCATTGGGCTTTAGCTCACTGCTCATATATATATATGTAGGTGTACAGGCACCGGACCGTTGCTAGGAGCGCCGGGATAAACTCCAGTTTTGTCAAGCCAACCACTGTGCCTCACTGCGAGGTTCCGAGCTTGTTAAAGCCAAGGCTGTTTGGGGTCTTTTAGTTCTCCGCTTTTTGTTTCTGACCTGTATAGACTGAATGTTTTCGTACTGTACTGTCTTAATAGGGATCAAGTCCCTGATCTGGATAATTGTAAATACTGTGCATACTGTTTTGGTACTGACTGTATATGGATGTATATGTACTGTTTATGTGTATATGTATGAATAGTCTTTTTGCATACAGACTGTCACAGCTCATTGGACATCTTTTAATTACTGTTTTGGCTTCCGCCAGCCCCTGTACTCTGTAATTACTGTTTTACTGTTAAGCAGGCCTTCGGTAATCTCGGATTACTGGCCGGTTACGGTGCTAAACCCATAGGGGCGGGTTTGGGTCATGACACCTTGGTGCTTTGAGATAAAAGGTAGAGCACATAGATATGGTTGTTTTGATCAGAAAAAGTTCAAAATCTGACTCCGTTGATTTTGGGGTTGCCTTATCTCTCTATTTCTTCTTTGAGGTAGGGATTTGTTTGACCTCTTCGTATGATTCTTAGCCTTGTTAAGTGTTCCTTGAAAGTTTGGGAGTTGCAGGTTTGATTTGGATTGGTTTTGGAAGTATAAAATAGGGATTTTCAAATGGGTTCATGAGAAATGCTGTGGAGATAGTTATATTGATAAGTTGGGTTGAAATCTTGAAAATCTCTTCTTTAAATGTGTTTTTGAAAAGAATAGATATTTTGTTTAAATTTTTTGAAATCATTGGTTTTGAACTAAGGAAGAAAAGAAAAATGTTGAGCTTTTGAACAAATAATATGATCATATCTATTGATGATGAGAATAGAGTTAAATATATATTATTACTCCTATATTGAGATTATGAAATTATATCTGTTGCTTGGAGATTTATTTTTTGTATAGATATATTTGTTTTGGGCTATCGGTAGAGCTTTGATTGTTGTAGAAATTGTGTGAGGATTAGGTTGATTGAAACCAATTATTTATACATCTTATATTGAACATTATTTCATGTTTATATATTGAAAATGTATCGTTTTGATAAAAATGGGTGAATACCTTGGTGAATCTGGTTAAAGAGTGTGGTTGTGTTATTATCCATGTTGGCTTGTGTGTACTTGGTGAAAGTTCAAAAACCTGCGCGGTCAGATGTCGATCCTTCCAGTTAGTATCGGTAAAATGGCTTTGGTAGTGCTTGTATAGCCTACTGGTAGACACGTACCTAGAGATTCCCAATGTTATGTATCCACTGTCCTGTTTTCTAATTTTAAAAAGTATTATTTTTCGAATTGATTTATAATCATGGCATTGCATTGTTTTGAAGGAGAAAAGTGTAACATTTTGGTAAATGGCATTCATATGCATTCACCATATGACTTTGTTAAGCATCATATAGTGTGTTAAGGTATTCTCTATTAGACTTTAGCTTACCCTATATGGAAACCAACTTTCAGGTATTGATGGTATGCCTCCGCCAAGGACTTTGCTTGGGAGGATTTTGGAGCTAAAGGCCCATTCGTTTTTGTATTATAAATATCTTTTGTACAAGCCTCAGGCTTTTTATTTGTTTTGGGCTTGACCCACCTTTGTTGTAACCGAGTATCGTCTTGGAAATATGTAGCTATTAAGGTACAAACTTATATGTATTTCCTTTTATTTCTATATATCATTATGTGTCACATACTATGGATTTATAATTTTGGGTTTATGAATGTATAATGCATATGACACCTTTTGTAATGTTTTCCAGAGAATTAATGAAGGATTAAAACCCGTATATCTGGTGTACCTTATGGGGTTATTTGTTATTATATTTTAGGGGTGTAACAACTTAGTATTAGCGCTTACCGGGTTTGAATACTTTGGGCTCATGGAGGGTAGTTATTACCACAATGGATTTGTCTCGCCAGATAGTAATAGACGTCTACCTAGTATGCTATGTGACAACATGTTTATGTGATTAAGTAAGTATAAAATTTAGTTTCTAAGATATTGGTTGTGTCTACGAATTCCTAGGAGTCTCATTAGAAAATCACTTGATCACTGCTAATTTTACAGGAACTCGGGCAATGTCGCGGAACGGTCATTATCTAGAAAAGAAATTTGTTTGTGAATACGTGATTTGGTGCTTATGTGGAGTGAATTATTGTGTAGTCCACTGTCTTAGGACATGTGTGAATTAGTTATGGCACATTGTGAATATGGTAAATTTTGTGTTACCTTTATTAGTATGTCAGGACACGAACGTGCTATTGGTAGGCGTGGCAAGCCTAAATAGTAGGAAGTGCCGATTCCAGATGAGATTCCGGCACAAGAGGAAGGGGTTGGTTAGGCAAACGTGGCCAAACCAGTAGGTCAACAAGCCATAGGCACCTTAGCCGTGAAAATGGCAAGAGCATTGTGGGAATCCATGGACATTCTCAAAGCTGAGAATCAAGTCCAGGCTTATGTTGTAGAGACAGAGCCGTCTTTTCTGAAGAAAGAGTTCTTCTGGTCGAATTCAGATAAGTTTGTGGGTGATCCGAAGGAGCCATTGAAGGCTGATGAGAGGCTTGAGTAAATAGTGATGACATTTGAGATGCTTGGCATTGAAGACGACAGTTTGAGAGTGAACTTGGTAGCCTGTCAACTGAAGGGCGACGCAAGTCAATGGTGGAAGCTTGCGAAAGGCCGTATCGTGGTGACTTGGAAAGCTTTTGTTAATGCCTTCCAGGATAATTTTTTACCACCCAAAGCAAGGAAGAAGTTGAGAGAGCATTTTTTGAAGCTCAAATAGTTGAGTACACTGGTGGCCAAGTTTGAAACGGCCTTCACTAACCTTTCTAGGTTTACATCGAAACTCGTTGTAACAAAATAACACCGTTGTATCAAGTTCTAGAAGAGATTGAGGATTGGGCTCTTTTCAAAGTGGCTGGATCTATGGTTCGGGACTATAGGTGCCTTGTCGAATCGGCGTTCCATTTAGAGGTGGTGATTTAGATGGAAGAGAAACGGATGAGAGGCTCCAAGTAGAGAGGGCAGGAGTCTCAAGATAATGCAAGGGATAACAAAAGGCAGAGGGGTTTTACCCCGCAGTAGTTCTAGGCTTTGTAGTCTTGGTTCACCTTTCCAGTGTTGAGTTCTAGTTCACGAATAGGCAACTAGGGTGGGTCCACGTGTTTTAAGTATGGTCAGTGGGCTACAGGTCTCTAGCTTGCCCGCATATAGCAAGAAGGCAACAGTCTGCACTATTTTCTACTCGTTCTCAGAGTTAAGGTCAAGGGAGAGGGCAGTTGGGCAGTCTGGGCATTTAAGAAGGTTTTACCCTCAGTCGGATGGCACATCTGGTGCATCTAGTTCAAGGCAGACATAGACCTATCAGCCACCTCAGTCCGTTCAGGCCTCAAAGGCCAATCAGGGAGCCACTTCGGCTTAGTCAGTTCTTCAGGCCTATGCTCTCAGGGGTGAGCAAGTTGATCAGAGGCCTTCAGGGCGTGTGTATGCTGTTACCATGCTAGAGTAGTTTTCGGTACCTTTGGTTGTCAGAGGTAACTTTTTGATATTCAATTCCTTAGTCAATGTGTTGATTAATACTAGTGCATCTCATTCCTTTATTTTATCTTCTTTTGCATCTACTTTGGGGTTGGAGTTTGATCAGTTGGAGTCTCATCTGTTTGTTGAGACACTTATCGGGGGTAGGGTGGCATTGGGTTGAGTGTGACGCTCTTGTGAGATTGAGGTCGCAAATCGTCAACTCTCTTTTGATTTTGTTGTTCTTGATATGTATACTTTTGATGTGATTCTGGGTATAGATTGGTTGACTTATTTTTGAGTTTTGATAGATTGCCATTGTAGGAAGGTGTCAGTGTGTACACCATCAGGGGAGTGTTTTTACTTTCTGTGTGATCGAGGTGATAGTTTTATTCCTCTGTTATATATCCTTAAGGGTCGAGAAGAGTTGAGTTTCATTTTTTCCATCTCGATAGCTAATAAGGGTAATACAATTCGGGGTGACTTGCTGAGAGTAGTTCGAGAGTATCCGAATGTCTTTTCGGAGGATCTTATAGAGTTACCACCACATAGAGAGATTGAGTTCTCTATCAATTTGGCACCGGGTATGGCTCCAATTTTCGTGGCACTATATAGGTTTGCGCCAGTCAAGTTGTGTGAGTTGAAGGTGTAGCTCTAGAATTTATTAGATAAGGGCTTTATTCACCCTAGTACCTCGCCTTGGGGTAGCCCGACTCTCTTTGCGAAGAAGAAGGATGACGCATTGCAATTATGTATTGACAATCGTAAGTTGAACTGGGTAACTGTTAAGAACAAATACCCATTGCCACAAATAGATGATCTGTTTGACCAGTTGAAGGGGTCTTGTTACTTTTCGAAGATTGATTTGAGATTAGGGTATTATCAGTTAGGGGTAAAGGAGGAGGATATTCAGAAAATGGTATTTTGTACGCAGTATGGCCATTACGAGTTTTTAGTGTGCCTTTTGGGCTAACCAATGCACCAGCTTTGTTTATGGACTTGATGAATCGAGTCTTTCGTGAGTTCTTAGATCGGTTCGTAGTTGTCTTCGTCAACGACATCTTAGTCTACTCACCCTCTAAGGAGGAACATGAAGAACACTTGCGGGTTATACTTGAGCTGCTTAAAGCACACCATCTGTATGCTAAGTTCGAGAAGTGTGAGTTTTGGCTCAATGAAGTTAAGTTTCTAGGCTATGTGGTGTCCGGGGGTGGGGTGACTATAGATTCATCTAAATAGATGTAGTGCAAGATTGGGAGCAACCTAAGAACGCCTTTGAGATCTGAAGTTTCTTGGGTTTAGCCGGGTATTACCGACGTTTTGTAAAAGATTTCTCTAGACTGGCTTTGCCATTGACTAAGTTAACGAGAAAATGAGTTAGATTTGTGTGGAGTGAGGCTTGTGAAAAGTTGTTTCAAGAACTTAAGATTAGACTCATTACAACTCCAATTTTGATTATTCTAGAGAAAGGTTTGGGTTATTCAGTTTATTATGATGCATCTCGAGAAGGTTTGGGTTGTGTGTTGATGCAGGAAGGGGAAGTTGTAGCCTATGGTTCACGGCAATTGAAAAACCATGAGAAAAATTATCCTACGCACGACTTAGAGCTAGCGACAGTGATTTTTGCCTTAAAAATCTGAAGGCATTATCTGTAAGGAGAGAGATTTAAGGTGTTTTCCGATCACAAGAGTTTGAAATATCTATTCTCACAGAAAAACTTGAATTTGAGGCAAAGGAGATAGATAAAGTTTATTGAGGATTACGATTTTGAGTTACATTATCATCCGGGGAAGGCTAATGTAGTAGCCAATGCTTTAAATAGGAAGTCCATGAGCAGAGTAGCAAGTATTGTTATCCCAGAATGAGAGATATTGGGCACTACCGGCGAGTTTGACTTCTACCTTGGCGAGTCCGTTGAGTTAGCCACTTTATTTACCGTGTTTGCCAACCTACTTTGGTTAACCGATTTATAAAGGCACAACAGTATGATCACAAAGTAGAGACTATCTGAGGGAAGATCTCCAGTGGGAAAGTAGAGAAGGGTTTGAATGTTTATTTGGACTCGAGTGAGAGATATCTAAACCACCTTTTTGTGCTAAAGTCTTGTAGAGAGGAGGTACTCTGAGAGTTTCACCATTCACGCCTTGCAGTACACGCGGGAGACACAAAGATGTACCACGACCTCTCCCGTCAGTTTTGGTAGAAAGGGATGAAGAGAGATATGGCTTTGGTTGTTTCGAGGTGTTTTACTTGTCAACAAGTGAAGGTCAAGCACCAACGACCAGCGAGTTTGTTGCAACCCTTACATATAGCTGAGTGAAAGTGAAAGCATGTCACTATGGAATTTTGTTGTGGGTCTTCCGAGGACTCAACGGTGTCATGATGCCATGTGTGTAGTTGTCAACCCGTTAACCAGGTCAGCATACTTTATACCTATATGCACGAGTGACTCGATGGACTTTCTTGCCAATTTATATGGTAGAGACGTAGTGCGACTTCAAAGGGTTTCGGTGACTATCATTACAAATAGGGATCCACGTTTCACGGCTCGGTTGTGGCAGAGCCTACAGAGTGCCTTGGGCACTAAGTTGACTTTTAGCACGCCTATCATCCTTAGATTGACGAGCAGTCTGAGTGCACCATTTAGATTCTAGAGAACATGCTTCGAGCTTGCGTTCTCAATTTTAAGGGGTCATGGAAGAGGCATTTGCCTTTGGTAGAGTTCTCTTATAATAATATCTTTCAAGCAAGTATTGGAATGACACCTTCTGAGGCCCTATATGGCCGACCTTGTAGATCTCCTATGTATTGGATTGAGGTGGGTGATACACCTATGTTGGGTTCGAAATTAGTTCAGGAAATGATGGAGAAGCTCGTACTTATTCGTAAGAGGTTAGTTTCGGCTCGAGTCATTAGAAGAGCTACGCCGACCGAAGGAGGAGACTCTTGTCTTTTGAGTTGGGGGATCACGTGTTTCTGAAAATCTCACTGAGATGGGATTTGATGAGATTTGGGAAGAAAGTGAAGTTGTCCTAGATTCATTAGCCTTTTGAGATTCTAGAACAAATCGGGGAGATAGCTTATCGTTTGGCCTTACTGTCCTAACTTTCTAGGGTTCATGACGTGTTCATATCAATATGCTCTGGAAGTACGAGCCTGATCCTTCACACATGTTGGATTAGACCAATTTAGAAGTAGATGAAGATGTCTCGTATGAGAAGAGACTAGTTCAGGTGTTAGATACTCGGGATCAAGTCTTGCAAGGCAAGACTATTTTGTTGGTTAAAGTGTTGTAGCAACACCATGGGGTCGAGAAAGCAATTTGAGAGCGTCAGGCTGAAGTCTGTGAGAAGTATCTGGATCTGTTTGTTGATATTTGAGTCTTTTGTACTACTTTCACGTTTTGTCTTAATATATGAACAATATGAATGTTTTGGAAATTTGAGATTTCGATGTATTGAGTTGGATTATTTTGTCTTTATGCTATTGAACATGAGTTGTGTTATTGTTGATGTTATCTTTTGTTGTTGTTATCTTCGTTCAATTTCGGGGATGGAATTTTCTAAGGAGGGAGATTATAGCGACTCAAGTTAAGACCCGACCCTTTTTATTCGAAATCTGGTGCACATTGTGGTTGTCTATACCCATTCTTTTCTTATATTGTTGTTTGGAGAATTGATATTATGGTTGTGAGATTGTTTGAAACAGGTTAGGAATTAGTTTTTTAAAAAGGATTATGCTTGGTTCTTTTTTGGTTCACTTGAGCGGTATTTCCTTCGCTCGAGCAATCTTTGTTTCCTCCTAGTATCTATGTTTGTAGTCTAAACTTCTAGGAGTGAGGTGTTCTTTGCTCGAGCCATGGTTTGGTTGCTCAAGCAGTACTCTGTGTCTAACGCTCGAGCGGTCTCTTTGCAAATCTGAACTTCTGGGAGGGGTCATTGTGCGCTTGAGTCATGATTTGGTCGCTCAAGTAGTTCTTTATGTATGACGCTTGAGCAATGGTTTAGTCGCTCGAGCGGTCTATGTGTATATTAGTACGGGAAAAAGATCTCTTCTTTCACTTTTTGATCTCTTTCTCTCTCTAAAAGGTTTCTTTATCAGATTTCTTTACTCTCTCTCTCTCTCTTGCTTAAATATTCCCTTACACCCAAATCCTTGAATCTCGTGACCTTGGTGCTTTGAGATAAAAGTAGAGGGCATAGAGGTGGTTGCTTTAATCAGAAAAAGTTCAGGATCCGACTTCGTTGATTTTGGGGTTGCCCTTCTGTAGACAATCCATTTTGACCAGCCCTAAGACTTGGGTGTTTCATTTTGATTACCTGATGATGAAAACCAGAATGTGTTTCTCGCATAATTCTCAATAAGAAAGATGGAATTTGTGTTTCATTTCCAAACCTAAGCCTTTTTTGGCCAAGTGCTCAAATTCTGTTCAAAACTCTCTTTCGAAACTTTCTTTCCGCACTATGTTCTGAATATTTTCGTAGTGTTCCGAGGCTTACTTTTAAACTTTAAAATGAAACATTTTCTCAGGAAATTGAGCAAAGAACAGTGTGGAAATATGAGGAAAGGACAAGAATTCTATATGAAAAATCCTCTTTCTTACAAAGTAGTCAACCCTGGCCATTGTTTTGGCTAGCCAGCCAAGAATATGGCCGGCCGGCTAGTGTTTTGGCCGGGTGGATCATCTTTTGGCCGGCCAACCAAGAAATTGGCCAGCCGGCTAATTTTCTCAAAAGCAAGGCAGTTTCGGTAAAATTCTTGATGAAAGCGTGTGGGTCATGCCATTTTAGATATTTCTTGGTACATACATGTACGAGATATACCCTTTCTCACCCTCCATTATCTCTATTTGGCCTCCATTGTCAAAAGAAGGTTTGTTCTTTTCCATAAGGTTGTATTCCTTTCACCCACCCATCAACCTTGTCCCTCCACCATGGTCTCCCACCTCCTTGACTTAACAAACCTCTATGATTGTTATAGAGATAGAGAGAATCAAAATGCAAAGGAAGGAGAATGGAATTGAGAGAGTTAGAGAGAAAAGAGAGAAGTGTAAGTTTTTTAGCCAAAACCTCCATACACACTGACATTCTCCTTTCAATATACCAAACCAAGCCCATAAATTCTATGAGAGTGGTATTCAAAGTCTTAATCCAAAATAGAGTGAGTGTTTTCCAAAAAAAAAGAGAGAGAGAGTTGAAACAACTCCCCATACACACTGTTAAGTCACCCAAAAACACCATTTTAACTAGAATTTTGAGCTTTCAAATTGAGAATTGAGAACATGCTTCCATAACCTTGAGGGTAAGAAAAGCAAGTTTGGAAATCAAATCCTTTCCTTAGAAGGTAACTTTTGCACACTTTTTTATTTCTTGTATTTCTTTTATTTTCTTTCTTATATTGTTTTTCTTGCTTTAATTTCATATTATAAAGGGCAAATTACATATACCCTCCTCGAGATTTAGCAAAATTACAGATACCCCATGGAGGTTTGAGAAATTACAGATACCCCCCTGAAGGTACTATTTGCATAATAAATTAGGGGGCAAATTGTTATGAAAATATAAACCTCAGGGGGCAATTTGTTATGAAAATATAAACCTCAAGGGGGTATTTGTAATTTAGCTAAACCTCAAGGAAGGTATATGTAATTTGCCCTATTATAAACTTGTTGTAAGCTAACTAGAGGTGGTTAGTTGAGCCACTTGCCTCTTTTCTATCTATTTTTATGGTATTTAAACAAAATAGAGTTTTCGGCCTGGCCTTATTGGCCGGCTGACCAATTTATAGGCTGGTCGGCCAATTAATTGGCCAATTGGCCACTTTTTTGGCTGGCCAGCTCCTCTTTTAGCCGGCCAACTACTGTTCTCTCTGGATAGAACCCAGCAACCTTCGGCAATGAGCAGAACAGTTTTCGACGGTCTTTGAGGCCTTCTATATTAGAGAGTGATTGTGAGGTTTTCATTTTTCTTGTAATATTTATTCCTCTCCCCTCTATTCGGATATGTAATATTCAAAGTGATGAAATAATTCCCCTCCTCGTTTCTTTCGATCCTGTTTTTTCAAATGCTTTCTTATCTATAAATATGCATGTTATTTTGCTTGTTATCATATCCATGCTTTACATCTATGCTTTATGCCTTAAGATCCGGCTAAAATTGCATTTATGAGTTTAATTGATTATTATGTGATTTTGTGTGCTACCTCATGTTTTGAGTTGATTCACATGTCATATACTAGAAACCGGATCTGTAGTTGTATTTCATGAGTGAATTGCAATAGGATCTTGTATATAGAAGCATGCATATTTTTACTAACTTTGTTTTGTACCTCTTTGCGGGACACCAATAAAAATGTAAGTTTTTGTGCTTGAACATCTTGCTTGTGTGTGATTTTCTACTATGTTTAGTAAAAATGAGGTTATGTGCTTATTTGATATAACTCTATGCATGCCTGTGGGTGAAGGTTGTATTATTTAATTTGGAATAAAATTGATTTTTATGATTGCACTATTCAAAATAATGAAATCAAATTGTTTCAAAATGGACGACATAGTCTATACTTGTTTACTTTCACATAGTAAATTTTTAGGATTTAACAAAGAATCAGAACATGAACATATAAAGTTAATAAAAATCATATCATGGTTAATAAAGGCCGATCTTTTGATCGGTGAGTGTGGGTACTCAATTAATGACCTTTCTCCTTCATAACTAAGGTTCTGAGCCAAGTATCATTGGCTATGACGAACAGTGGCCTTAGCACGAGTCACGAGTTTTCTAATTTTTTCAAAATAAATATTAGGTGGTGACTCTGATATCTAATGATGCAATCTATTTTTGACAAATATTTTTGCAATAAAATAGATTTTCTAAAAGTTGCCAAATGTGGACTCTTATCTACATTTCACATTGCACTCGTGAGACTAGATCCAAGAGACCGAGAGTCCAAACTGTTAACACCAGTGGGTACCCTCCCGGGCAGTGCTACGCCTTCCTCTTTTTTTCTTCTTTGAGGTAGGGATTTCTTTAACATCTTCGTATGATTCTTAGCATTGTTATGTATTCCTTGAAATAGTGGTGATTTGGGAGCTGTGGGTTTGATTTAGATTGGTTTTGGAAGTATAAAAGATGAGTTTTCAAATGGGTTCATGGGAAATGTTGTGGAGATGGTTATATTGATAAGTTGGGTTGAAATCTTGAAAATCTCTCATTCAAATGTGTTTTTGAAAGGAATAGATGTTTTGTTGGAAATTTTGGAAATCATTGGTTTTGAACTAAGGAAAAAGGGGAAAATGTTGAGCTTTTGAAATAATAATACGAACATATTATTGATGATGAGAATGGAGTTAGATATGTATTATTACTCCTATATTGAGATTATGAAATAATATCTGCTGCTTGGTGATTTATCCTTTATATAGAATATCTGTTTTGGGCTATCAGTGGTAGATAGTTTTGATTGTTATAAAAATTGCATGAGGATTAGGTTAATTGAAACCAATTAGTCATACATCTTACATTGAACATTATTTCATGTTTATACATTGAAAATGTATCGTTTTGAGAAAAATAGGTAATACCTTGGTCAATTTGGTTACGGGGTGTGGTTGTGGTATTATCTATGTTGGTCTGTGTGTCCTTAGTAAAAGTCTAGAAACCCACGCGGTTAAGTGCCGATCCTTCAGGTTCATACCTGTAAAATGACTTTAGTGGTGCTTGTATAGCTTATTAGCAGACACATACTTCGAGATTCCCAGTATATATATCAACTGCCCTGGTTTATGATTTTAAAAAGTATTGTTTTACGAATTAATTTATAATCATGGCATTGCATTGTTTTGATGGAGAAAAGTATAACGTTTTGGTAAATGACATTCATATGCATTCACTATATGACTTTGTTAAGCATCATATTAGTGTGTTTAAGTATTCTCTACTGGATTTTAGCTCACCCGTATAGGGAAACCAACCTTCAAGTACTGATGGTGTGTCTCTGCCAAGGACTTAGTTTGGGAGGATCTTGGAGTCAAAGGCTCATTCGTTTTTGTATTGTAAATATCTTTTGTACAAGCTTAGACTTTTTATTTGTTTTTGCTTGACCCACTTTTGTTGTAACCAAGCATTATTTTGAAAATATGTAACCTTTAAAGCATGAACTTATATGTTTTTTTTTTTTTTTATTTCTATATATCACTATGTATCATATGTTATAGATTAAGAATTTAAGATTTATAAATTTATAATGCATGTGGCATTTTTGTAACGTCTTTCAGAGAATCAACGAAGGGTTGAAATCTTGTTAGTTTCTGCATTTCTGGTGTACCTTATAGAATTATCGTGTTATATTTTGAGAACGTGACAAATTTGTCATGCACCCAACCCACTAGTATTGTTGCTCTAACAAAAAGTAAATCCATTTTCACAATCAACAGTGTAGCAACCTACTAGAGTATTAGAGCATTTATGATAACTTTCTTTTTAATATATTTTTTTAATTACCAAGCAATTATATCTTTTATCAATTATATTAATTATATCTTTTATTTATAAATCACTAAATTTTAAAAAATATGATTCTATTTCATTTTTCCAACTTCATATCCCAAGCCATATATCTATACTAATTTTTTCTATTCAGATGAAAAATGAGGAAGGGGCAATATTTGTTCATCCCATCTCATTTTCTTGAAAAATTATTAAGTGATATTAGGACACAATATTCCCACCAAACCAAAGATCCTCTACAGTGCCATTTTGTAGTGCAATTTGTAATTCTTTTGCTGAGATTACGTCCAAATAACATTACACTAAGGGTTATTTGGAGTGTCCTAAATAAGTGACTTTTTATCTTTTTAGACTAAAAAGTTGAGGAAAAAAATATGGTTGTTTGGGTTAACTTTTTGATTTTTTATGGAAAAATATGTATTAAAAAATTATATAAATTAATGTGTAGGGGAAAATTAGGATTAAGAGTTGTGCAGCCATAATTTTTGACTTTTGGTGAATAGTGATAACTTTTTAACTTTTTGACAACTTCCCAAACTTGACCTTATTGTCCATCGCCCAACAACAAATTGTAGATTCCACTCTCGACCTAAATCACAATCACCTTGTTTGGTTTCAAAAAATTTAGTTTATTCTTTTAAAAATTAAATTTTTTGTTATTCATGTTTTCTTGTTGTTAGTCAAAATTTTTAATTTTTAATTTTTTAGATGTACCTAACCTAAATACATTTAAAATATATAATATTTATGAATTTTTTAAAAAATATTCATTAAATACAAATCATATAAAAAAATAAAAATAAAAATTCAATATATTTTTGTACTGTTGTGTATTTATTAATTTTTTTAAATATTTTATTTTTTAGATGCATCTAAGTATGTGCATTAAGAAAGTCAAAATTTTATTTAAAATATTAAAAACATTTATTAAAAATAAAAAATATAATTTAAAAAAAATCAATCAAAATCAAAGTTGAATATTTTAAGACACCAATTGACCTTCTCTCTCTCTCTCTCTTTTTTTTTTTTGAACTTAAAAAAAGATGCTATGAGGTGTCATCATGGCATTCATGGGCCCAGGTCCCGTGGTTTACTGGTTTTCGGCCTGATTTAACCTAATTCATAGGAAGGAACCCATTACCGAAATATCAGTGAAGCTCATCAACCGTCCCAGCCAAAGCCAAGTTTCGATTGGAATACAGTTGTTGGCTTTTTGGCTTTCGAAGGGTATTTTTGTAAATGCGAGCGTGCCAGCAAGGATCAATCAGTCCTTACAGAAATGTTAATTGCCAACCAATTATCAGACGATTGTGTTTTAGTTCTTTCAGCCTCAATGAAGAAGACTTTTACTGGTGGCTTGACTTAGGAGAAATTAAACAAAATAACAGTTAAATGAAGAGCAATTGAAGTATTTCATTAGAATGAAAAACTTACAATGATCCGAACTCAGCCTCGTAGAGGTTTACAGCAACAATCTACTTTGAAACTACTCCTATGAATGAAGTACAGTGCAAGAATTTAAAGTGCAGGAAATGTAAAGAGTAGGAATTTAAAGAACAGGAAATGTAAAACTGGAAAAGAAAATATGTAAAGTAAGACTGGTTTGTATGATCTGAGTCCGGGGGTTTTTCTAGGGTCTTCCCCGCTATTTATACTTCTCAAGGATGACCATCGAACTGCACTTCAAACCGTCGAACTGCTCCTCCATGATCGCTGATCATGCTACCTAATAAGCAGTTTCACTACGCCATCACTTGCAGTTAGGCTTCCCTCCTATATTTGAATTTGAACCTGAGCAACCGTTGAAGCCACATCACCTTGCACCTCTTTATTGATCCAATGCTACTCAGATCACGTAAGAACCAATACTAATTGCCACGTGTACGATCAGGATCGAAGACTTGAATAGTCTTCCTATATTACCCTTATTCTGCCACGTGTTGAATTGTAACTGGCTTGTACAAAATATGAAGCCAACATTACCCCCCGCACTAATATACCCAATACTTGGTGATATTAGTGGATCAAAGCCCTTTTCCCCGCTTTTTTTAGAACGTGCATGGGGTCTATATTCTGGAAACGCAACCGTCATTTATTGATGATCATTTGCATTAATTCTCTTTCGATCTTTAGAACACCCCAATACCTTAGCACTCGCACAGACTGATACTTCTTCTATGGCCGAATCAACTTTCTCCTCCACTGATCGAGCATACGAAGAGTCATATGATGATGTTGTTCCTCCTCGAAAGAATCTTCATGCATTAATTAGCCACCTTTATCCACCTTTCCATATTCAGGTCATGGATGCCTTTGCAAATTATCTACCTTTGGATTACGAACACATTGCCCTTAATCTTTCGATTCAGAAACTTGCGAATATAGATACTCCCTCCGTCCCAAAATATTAGCCCCTTATTCCATTTTTCATTGTCCCAAAATATTAGTCCCTCTTCAAAAATCAAGTACAAAAATAATATAAATTTCCTATTTTGCCCTTCTTTTAAATTAATAAACAATATAAAAAATACAATTATGACATTGATATTTCCAAAAAATGTACTATCAAAAGGATAATTTTGAAAACCAACTTTTTCCAAATGCAATAATTGTACTACCAAAAAAAGTTGGATTCCCCAAAAGGGACCATTATTTTGGGACGGAGGGAGTACAAGAAGTTCTTTCTCTGACTCACCCTTGTGCTTCGAACAAACTAATCCCAAATCTTTGATTCGGAAAGTTGCAAATATGGACTTGGGAAACTCTTCTTCACAAACCTCTGCATGGGATAAAGCTGCAACTTCTTCATCTTCTGGGGTTTCTGGCTGGACAAGCTGGTCAACACCTGAGACCTGTGATTTGAGGGAACGAATCAACCATCATTTTGTTGAGTTCACTGACCCTTTAGAGTTTCCTTCATACGCTCGAAGTTCAGTGGTTTACCCCTACGTACCCATTGACCATCGACGTAGTTTGGAGGAGAATCTGCTTGTGGCATGGTATACATCTTCCATGCTTACAAAGACAATGCATGTTGCCCGACGCCTAGAAGAGGCACAAGGATACAATCCATCATTCCTAGCTCAGAAGGCGAAGATTTGCTCTTCTGACTGGCTTGATTAAATTAATGCCCTTGTTCCTTCTGCCCTTGCTCCACCTCCTGAAATAGAAGCATCCACACCTTCTCTTCCGCCAAATCCTTGCTGGATAGAGAAACTGAGGCTTGCCCTTTCTGCGGATAAGGTCTTTCCACCTTACAAACCTCCACCTTCTCCTACTCCGGCTGAGCGAAAACAAGCTCAACTTCTGCTTGCGACTTTTTCTCACTTGCCCTTCAATCTTCTTGAGGACGAAGTCCCTCTTAAGAATTTTCGATGGGCTTGTGATATTCTAACTCGGGGTCACATTCTCAATCCCCTCGCCCAAGCAGAGCTTCACATGTTTTTAGACCAACTTCCATTGCTTCTCCACTGGCATCGGACCTCTATGAACATCACACAATCCTTAGACTAACTTTCGTCCCTTCGAATTCATGCCCAATATGAAGCAGAAAACTTTATTGAAGAATTCGATGATTTCAAGAATAAAGATTCTGCATACTGGGATGACTTGGATATAGACGAATTGGAACAATGATTGAGAGAAACGACTTTTGAAATAAAGGCTGAAGAGCTCTACTACGAAGTGAGAGCACATCAACTCATGCAGCCAATGTTGGAAGAAATAGAGGACAGAATAAAGAAAGAACAGAAATTCATTGATCATTGTTGGACTAAATTTCACAATCTTGTTATTTATTCTATTCCCTATTTTTATGAGCTTGAGTTTGTACCAAAAAATGGCCACTCGATGTAATTGTTTTTTGCTTTAATACCACTAAGACTTCTCTTTATGGTTTGATCTTGTCTCCATTTGTCTTCAAAAGCAATTTCAGAGCTTTGAACTGAACAATCTTTTCCTTCGAACCTGGATTCAATCGTTTTAAATGAATATTAACCAAAACGACCATGAACTTTTCCAATTTATGGAATACAGTTGATAGTTTTTTGATGTTTTCTATTCAAGATCCATGCTTCGAATTTAACAACCATACTCTTCAAAACTTGTTTCAATCACAACCAACATATGGTCAATGAGTTATTATGATCAATCAGTTTTAAATTGATCTTTTTGTCTTGAACAACAGTCCATATTTTCAAAAATATGAAAGCTCCTTTTGAGAACTGCACTGTTTTAGTTCGAAAAGACAACTTTTCTGAATATATATAAACCAACTATTGGTTTTGATGTTTCGAATGCCGATTTCCATTCCTAAGGGATTTCTAGTTTTACTTCGAAGAACATCACTTTCAATGAGAAACCTAAAACAAGTCTTTAACCCTTTTGAAGTAAACGAACACTTGGCATTCTTGCATCCATTGGATAGGGAATATGCTTCAAAGCCGGCTTCTTGGTTTTGAAGCTGTTGTTATTGGACTTTTGGCGCCAAAAACTGGTGTGTTATGTTTTGAACACCAATTCCCATTCTCATAGAGTCTCAAGTTTCACTTCGAAGGACATTACTTTCACTAAGAAACCTAAGATAGGTCTTTTAATCTCCTTCGGAGTAAATCAAATACTTGAGTATTCTTACATTTTAAGTACGGAAATGTGTTTCGAAGCCGACTTCTTTGTTTCGAAGCTATTGTTTTTTGGCTTTTGGCGCCAAAACCTGGTTTCGAAGCCAAATATTTTACTTCGAAGCTAGCCTCAGCATCTAGGCTGTGTTTTTCCCTCCAAATACTATCAATATTTGAAGGAAACTCTTCGTATTCGTACTTTTAGTACTTAACGAACCAAGCGTTTATATATTCCCCAAACACAAAGGCTTTTGAAACCCTTTTATTTCGTGTTCTAAAATCATTTGCTCGCTCAACACACAAACCTTTCTTTCCACTGATTTTCCATTGCTCTCAGCTCCCTTGCTGCCAATGGATCCTTCCTCTCTAAAAGTACTTGGGGCGACCGTATCAGCGCCAACTATGGTTTGAAAAAAATGTATTGACGAAGAATCGCCAGAACATCTGGTGAGTCAAGCACCATAGATGGACGTCTTTATTCCTCGTCACAGTAACAAACAGGTATATCCTAGGTCCTATTTCCGGGAAGCTCCTGCTCAACTTCCGCTCTATACCTCGTTTGGAGACCATTTTTTATGAAGGAGGGCTTGATTGGGGGAATTGAGGATGACCCGGCCTCATCGTTGCTGGCCGACATTGAGGACTGAATGGGGAAAATGGTATGACAGAGGTGCCTGCGAGAGAAGATGACCTGCAGAGCTCTGTATCCTCGATGCTCTTCGTCTTTCCAGGTTCCTCATTCCTGAGGACCCCTTTTTGATTCCTGCTGCTTTATGCTTTTGGAACATGGCTTTTAATTTCTTCCAATTTCGGTGCGGTATGATGGCCCCATCGTTCTTGATATTTGTCATCTCTTAGGCTTTCACCCCTTGGCTCTCCTTTTACTCCCAATTACCCAGACCTCCTGTCAAATTTTCCCTTCCAACCCTAAACTCCTTTTACAGCGACTTCGTAAAGGCTGAAAATAAAAAGGAAGGCCCCGTGAGAGACAGAGAACTATTTTCCTTCATTTTGTACTGGTTGTGCAAATTTCTCTTTTGCACCTCATCTCAGAGGATTATGCCTGAGTTCGCTCCTCTTGCGAAGGCACTTGTTGAAAACGCATAGCTCTTGCTCCTTATCTTTTAGGTCATGTCTACAGAGCTTGCTCCCAATTTTGCGAAAAACCTCTTGATGTTAACCAAGGAGGTCCCCTCTGGGTGCTCCAACTCTGGCTCTTCGCCTATTTCACTGACTTGCACCCCAAATGTCTAAGATTCCTTATTCAGGATCCTAGTACTTATGGGGAAAAGTATGCCAGGATTGCTCTCTATCCTGCCTCCTTTGCTTATTACCTTACTTTCTTTCACCAACTCCCTATTTCTCCATCTGCCACCTTCTTTTGTCCTTTTGATGCCACTAAAGGTCCTGTTTGGCTGCAAACCTTTTTGGCTGATAAGGAGTGCTCCACCTCACCACACGAAGATATATGGGCTTCAATTTTGCTACCGAGGGAGTTGTTTATTGGCACTTTAAACCCTCGAGCTTATAAATGCATATCTGAGGTGTACTGCCCTTCTCAGTTTGCTAGACAATTTGGGCTCACTCAAGGGATACCTGTTCCACTTTGCAGTCTCTCGAATGTCCACCTCACGGCTAGAGACTTAAGAATATCCAAATCAAAACTAGAGGGCAACATTCAAACTGCTGAAGGAATTGAGTGAATTCAAATTTGTCCCTTTCTTCCTTCTGGCTTAGTCTTGCAAAGATTCCAGAACTGGTGGTCAGTCAACATGGAAGTGCGCCTATCTGTACACCCTCATGATTTACTGATAGGATTAGGAGTGCCTTCGAAGACTAAATCAGCAACAGTTGAGAACATTCCTCCTCTTTCTCAGCTACCACAACTTCTCCCAGCCTCACCTCCTCCAGCTAGAGTTACCAGAGCTGCTTCGAAGAAGGGTAAGCATTTCTAAGTTCCTCTTTCCTTCAACTCTTTTGTTTGTCTCCTCTATATTCACACATTTTGGTGCAGGGTCTCCACAAGAAAAATCTCCTAAAAGAGCTGAAACTCTAGCTGCTCTCAAGGCCAGACAACAGCAGAAAAAGAAAAGAAAACTGGTACTCACTCCTGAAGAATCTGAATCTCAAAATGAAGAGAGAGAGAGATTGAGCAAGAGCAAGAAACACCATTACAAAGAAAAAAGAGAACAAGGGTGGCTGCCCCCTCTTCTGATTTGGTCGAAGATCCTAATTCCGAGACAGTTGACAAAGCAATGGAAAAGGAGCTTACTTCTGAAGAACTTGATCCCCAAATTGAAGAGAGAGAGGTTGAGAAGGAGCCAGTAGTATCATTGCCAAGAAGGAAGAGAAAGAAAGTGACTGTTCCTGCTACTGACTTGGTTGAAGATCCTATCCATGAAACTGCTGCCAAGGCAGTAGAACAAGAACATTCCAAAGCAATGATTGTCTTTGAGAGGGCTGAGAAGATACGACAACGACAATTTCTAAGAGATAAAGCTGTTGTTGCTGATGCACTACAAAGGGAAACTGCAAGAAGGCAACAAACTCCCGAGCATTACTTCCTTCGTAGCTCTCCCATTACTGCCAACATCTCTGAAACAAGTAATTTCTTTCATGCTTCTACTGTTTTTCCTTATCGAATTTTGACATTGAAGCTTGACATTACGTTTCTTCCTTTTTGCAGCAACAACTACTGAGGCTATACTTCCAATGAGGACTCCCTCAATTTCAGTTGAGGTTGATCAGATGCAAAATGTGAAGGCCATTCAGATAATACTTCCACTTCCTAGGCCCACATTCCATGTACCCCCTTTGAGTCCCAGCATTCCTGCAACTCTTTCTTCTGGTCTGACTCCATATCTTCCCTATCTGTCCTTCGACCTGTCTCAATTTACTTCTCATTCGGGCCCTGCTCTTCCTTCTCCTTCTAAGGAAATTTCAACCATTACTTCTTCTTCGAAGGTATCTGATTCCCTGATTGAGGGTGCTGGTGGTTCTCCAACTCATAGTTCATTACCTTTGCCTACTTCCAGCCCCTCTTCACTTGATTCTTTGGTGGCTAAGACCATAGAGACTGCCAAAGATGCTCCATCCATTTCTCCTATCCCTATGCAGTCCTCTATACCTTCCACCACAATTCTTTCTGCACCCCTCATGTCTACAGACGAGGTAGACATCTTCGAAGCCAGGCTAGCCAGTCTCTTCGATGTACCCTCTACCTCTCCAACAACCAATTTTGAAGCTGAGCATTAGTTTTGGCCGACTCCTTGTTACAAATTCTTGAAAGCTCTCATTCCTCTAGCAGCAAGCCTTCTGCACCTCTGATAGGCTTAGACACCTGCCTGGAACTGTTAATCTCCTTTTCGAGGCTCCCTTTCGAGGCTTTGCAAAGGCCTATAATAAAAGATGGGTTTCTCCAGTGCTGCGAAGTTGCTGAACAGTCAGGCATGGATGTCTCAAGTCACTTATCCCAGGCAGCAGCTACTATCGACTTCTATATCAACATCTGCCATGCTGCCAGAGCTGCGAAGGAAAGATTGGCTAGAGACCAGAGTTTTGTTTCCCAAGTACATACTGAAGTCTCAGAGCTCAAGGAACAACACTCTTCTGCCTCTCACTTTCGAGTTCAGCTGCTGGAGAAGAAAGCTCAACTTGAAGAGGAGCTATCTGCAGTGAACCAGGCCTTAGTCCGAACTGATACCAAACTGCAAATCACCAACCAAGGACTGGCCGATCGGAAAGAAGAAATGGCTACAGCTATTCAATTGTTTTCATCACTTAGCAATAGGAAATCTGTTGTAAAAGAACAATTAAGACATTGTAATGATTTTTGGGCCAATTTGTGGCAAAATGTACTTAACTCTTTATGAAAAATAAATTCTTGTCTATCATCTGAGTAGTCTTGTGTTCTTTTGCTTGACATTTATTCTACTCCTTGTGTTTCCCAAATAGTTGGAAAATAAGGCTTCAAATATCTGCCATTGATCTTTTTGGGATGTATGTATCCATTCAAATTTCTCAAATGGTATGCCCCAAAAGGCAGGACTCTATGAATTTGATATAGTCCTTCCCAGTTAGGTGACCATTTACCAAACTTATGGCTTTTAATTCCTATCGGGAGTATTGTCTTCCATACCAAATCCCCTTCATCAAAGCCAATGTATTTGACCTTCTTATTGTAATTTTTGGCTGCTTTCTTCTTTTGCAAGAGAATGCTGTTTAATGCCAGAATTCTGGCTTCATCTATGCCTTCTAATTCCAAGCACATACTCTGATGGTATTGCTCAGGATTTAGCTGGTCTTGGCATCTTACCCTCAAAGATTTAACATTAATTTCCACAGGTAACACTGCATCATGCCCATATACTAAGGCATAAGGAGTAACTCCTGTGCTTGACCTTGGGGAAGTTCTGTAAGCCTACAACACATCTAACAATAAATTATGCCAATCCCTGGGATTGTCCTCCACAACCGTTTGTATTCCTTTTTTCAAGGACTTATTGGATGATTCAGCTTGACCATTGGCTTGTGCATAATATGGAGTGGAATTAACGAGACTAATTCCAAACTCTACCACAAAGGACTTCACCATCTTTCCATCGAACACAGTCTCATTATCCACAGTTATAGTTTGTAGGATGCCAAACCTATGGATTAGATCCTTAATAAATCCAATAACCTCAGTCTAGTCTACAGCCTTGTATGGCTTAGCTTCGACCCACTTAGTGAAGTAATCAGTGGCCACTAGAATGAAACAATGATGCTTCGAAGAAGGTGGGTGTATTTTTCCCATCATATCCATAGCCCATCCTCTGAATGACCAAGGCTTCACTACTGCATGTAGGTCAGTTATAGGCACATGCCTTATTGTGCCATGCTTTTGGCATGCCTGGCAACCCTTTGCATACTCTATGCAGTCTTTAAGGATAGTTAGCCAATAGTAGGAATGCCTTCGAAGCAACCATCTCATCTTCACACCAGGCTGATTAGCACCACAGATGCCTTCATGAACCTCAGCCATAGCTGTTAATGCTTCTTTTGGGCCTAAACATTCCAGCAATAAACCATCTCCCCCCCTTTTGTAGAGAGCATTACCATATATCATATGTTGCATAGACTGCAATTTAATTTTCCTGCTGGCCTTCGAAGATGGACCAGCCAAGTACTGCATTATTGGGTGCCTCCAATCTTGTTCTTGCAAGTCATTATGATTGACTTCCAAGACCACATTCCTTTTATTCAAAGGTAGTATCAAGTTCTGATATGTTGTTTGGCTTATGTTCCTTTGGGCATTATCCCTTCTCTTGAAGTTCGAAGCTTTCTGAGCCACATCATTAGCTCTATTATTCAAAAATCTTGGAACATGAGTTACATTTGCTATTTGAAATTGAGAAAGCAGATGTAATGCAACAACATAGTATGGTAAAATGCTTATGCTTTGACACTTGAAAATCCCTTTCACTTGGTTAACCACCAATTGAGAATCTCCAAATATGTCAACTGCATGAACTTGTAATCCAATAAGAATCTCTAGTCTCACTATTAAGGCTTCATATTCGGCTTGGTTATTAGAACATGTAACTTCATCCACTCTGAAACCATGTGTGGTCTCTACCCCTTGTGGAGACCTAATCACAATACCAATTCCAGTTAAGCCACTGGCTTTCGACCCATCGAACCACATCTGCCATGGCTCAACACTAGCCATACCAAGTTCCATTATCTCTTGGCTCTCTGTTTGAGATGGATGGTCTGCCAAAAAATTGGCTAAAACTTGCCCTTTTACTGCCCTTTGAGGGACATATTCTAGATGAAACTCTGATAAGGCTAGTATCCACTTGCCAATTCTTCCCCTCAACATAGGTCTAGATAACATGTACTTAACCAAATCTGTGGTTGCAATTACCAAGACAGTTGTAGGTAAAAGATAATATCTTAATTTCATTGCAGCAAAATACAAAGCAAGACACAGCTTTTCAACAGCTGAATATTTACATTCACAAGAATTTAAAATACTAAGGTAATAAACAGCTTGCTCCTTGCCTTCTTCATTATCTTGGGCCAAGAAAGCTCCCAATGAATCTTCTGCTGCAGCTATGTACAACTTCAAGGGCTTATCACCCTTTGGTGGCATCAGCACTGGAGGGTTGGCCAAGTAGGCTTTGATACCTTCGAAAGCAATTTGATGCTCTGCTGTCCACACAAATTCCTCTTCATCTTTCAGCCTTAACAAGGAAGAAAATACTTTAGTTTTCCCTGCAGTGTTAGAAATGAACCTTCGAAAAAAGTTAACCTGTCTAAGGAACTTTTGTAATTCTTTCTTACTTGATGGAGGTCTGGCTTCAATGATGGCTTTGGCTTTATTCTGGTCAATCTGTATTCCTTTCTTGTGTACCACATAGCCAAGAAGTTTCTAGATGATACGCCAAAAGCACACTTAAGAGGATTGAGCTTCAATTTGAACTTTCTCATTCTTTCAAAAGCTGCTTCTAAGTGAAACAGATGCTCCTCCATGGATTGGGATTTAACTACAATGTCATCAATATAACACTCTAAATACTCTCCAATGAGGTCTTGAAAGATAGTGTTCATAGCCCTCTGATATGTAGCTCCAGCATTCTTCAGGCCAAATGGCATTTTAACCCATTCGAAAGTACTAATATTTCCAGGACATCTGAATGTTGTCTTGTGGACATCCTCCTCTGCAATGCAGATCTGGTTATAACCAGAATGCCCATCCATCATTGATAAAACTTGATGCCCTGCTGAACTGTCTACCAACAGATCCACTATAGGCATAGGGTACTCATCTTTTGGAGTTGCTAAATTCAAGTTTCTGAAATCAATGCATACCCTCATTTTACCGTTCTTCTTAACCACAGGCACAATATTAGATAGCCATTCCACATACCTGGCTGTCCTAATAAAGCCTGCTTTGAGCAGTCTAAGAATCTCCTCCTTGACTTTCTGAATTACTTCTGGACTCATTCTTATTGGTTTTTGCTTGTATGGCTTGAAGTTAAGTTTCATAGGGAGCCTATGTTCCACTAATGACCTATCCAATCTGGTGGTTCATTATAAGACCATGCAAAGTAATCTTTATATTTTTTTAGAACAACCAACAACTGGTCCCTGTCCAGAACATTCAGACAAGCACTTATGTAGGTGGGCTGCTGTATAGAATCTCCCCTAAATTTACTTCTTCTAAGGGGTTTTGTGTCTGAGAACTTACTGAAGCTTCTTATTTGATTTCTTCTATCTTCGAAGCAATTTCCCTACTTTGTTCTGTTCCCAGGTTCTTTAATTCAACATCTTTGCCCTCCTCCTCATAGACAAAGTCTGTCCACAAGGCTTCCTCTTCCTGTATCTCCTGTACTTTTGTTTCAATGTCCAATACACAGCATTTATCAAGGGTCAAAACTTTGACCTGTTGCTGCTTCTGCTTGCAGCTAATTATCATGGCTTCTCTCTCTTGCTCCCGTACTTTTTGGACTATTGAGTTTACATCCAATGTTGAGAATTTAATTAGAGATAAAGACTTGGCTTCTCGTGTTTCACGTCTTTGCCTACAACCAGGCATCATTGTCATCCTTAACGACAACCTCCTCATTAGCACTCTCCTGGACTAAGTGCTTCAGGTGTGTCACTTCCTCATCAGCCGTCACTTCGGCTGAGCCATCAGGTTTCCTCAGTATACTGAGTGGTGTCACTCCCTCAATATACAGTTTGGCCTCTGCGAAGTCTGCACAGGCTATGAAAGGTTGAGGATCTGCATCAATTTCCTCTGTCTCCCCATTGCCTAAAGCCATCATAATTTTCTGATGCAAAGAGGAAGGCACACATTTGTTAGTGTGAATCCAATCTCTCCCAAGTAAAGCATTGTATTTAGCATTACTGTCGATTACGAAGAATGCTGTCATGCAGTCCCTGGTTCCCACACTCAGGTTGATGGGTGGAATTCCCTGAGCCATCTGTTTGTCTCCAGCAAAGCCAGTGATGGTTGTGCTGGTTGGGATTAACCTAGGATTCTTTTTCCCTAGTTTCTTCAAAGAAGATTTCGGTAGTAAATTCACTGCTGCCCCATCATCTATCAGGACTTAGTTCAATTGTATCCCATCGAAGAAAGCCTTGATGTACAAAGGCTTGACATGTTGTGTCATAGAATTCGAGGGATACTCAAAAGGATACGAGAGGTTAATGCTCACCTCTTCTTCACTCTCATATTCAGTTTCCATTGGAGTAGCCATTCCAGAATCATCTTGTACCATACTCACTTGTGAGTCTTCACTAGAGACAGGAATATGATCAATGTCTTGGTCATCTTGGTCCTCATCTCCAGCCTGGAACTCATGAGGCAGTATGTGTACCATATTGACTGATACTGGAGGAAATGAGCCAAATTGGATGGCTGGCTGTACCTACTTCCCCTCTTGGCCACCTTGTTCAGTTACTTCAACAGCATCTTCCATGCTGCACTCTGGCACTTCGTTGTTAACTGATTCCTTCGAAGGATCTTTCTCAACTGGTTTTCCAACCAAAAATGTTTGCTCAGCCATGAAGGCTTCGAACATTTCTTCCTCCATCATTTCTTTCTTTTGGCTTATGCCAATTTCTTCTTCTGTCTCGCTATCACTATCCATCAGAGCTTTCTCCAATCCTGCCAAGCTAGATTCCTCCTTGGCTTTTAGTTCAGAATGAACCCTGGCCAACTGTTCCCTGCTGCAACCCACCTTGCTTTGTAGAGTTATCTTTGGAGTGTGGTCCGACTTTGGAGTCTTCTTTCCTTCTGTCTGGACCAATGAAGAGCTCTTTCCATTTTCTTTCATATCTTTTTGGTACTGAGTGTACCTGCGTTGAATCTTTCTCCTTTGTGATCTCGAAATGACTGGGACCATATCTGGTTCCTTCGTCTTTGGGTGTTTAAGCAATACCCAATTGTTCGGAGCCACCAAAGGAGGTTTAACCATCCATCCTTGGTTTCCAACATCTCTCTGAGTAGGCGCTTCCCTAGGTTTGTTCTGCATAGGAATGGCAACGGGGCGGGGCGGGGCCGGGGATCACACTCCCCGTCCCCGATCCCGATGGTAGGAATTTCCCCGTCCCCGGCCCCGATCCCCGACGGGGAGTCTCTCACCACCCCCACCCCCATCCCCTAACGGGGATCGGGTTTCCCCGACCCCGTAAATTCCCCGACCAAAGAACAGATCGACCAAAGAACAGATCTGAATATAAGAACAGATCTGGGCTAAAAAAAAAAATAGATCGAAATCAAGAACAATATCAACATATATCAACAATATATCAACAATATCTAACATATATATCAACAATAGCAACACTAGATTTAACATATAAAGAACAGATCGAAACAGATCTGAGCTAAAAAAAATTAGATGAGTGAGAGGAGGGACAACGGCTGAGGTTGAGGTTAAGCCTCGCCGCCGATGCCGTGAGAGGAGGGGCGATGGCGATCGGCGGTGATGAGAGGAGGGAGCTCGCCGCCGTGAGACCACCTGCGTAAAGAGAGGGAGAGAGGCTGAGGTTGAGCCTCGAGAGAGGAGATCGCACTCTGCGTAGAAGAGAGAATCAGAGAAGAGAAGAGAGAGAGAGAGTGTAAGAGTTTCTTATCATATATATATATAATATATTATAATATAGTGTAGACCTTAAGACCATAATATAGTATATAATATTATATATTATATATTATACTAAGAGATAAGACAGAGAGAGTGTAGACCTTAAGACATGATGGTCTGACCATCCTAATCATATATATATATAATATATATATTATAGTATAATATTTAAGGAGTCTGCTGTGTTCAACCAACCAAACCACACTGAACATATATATATAATATATAATTCGGGGCTGACCGGGGAGGGGGGCGGGGCCGGGGCCGGGGTTGGAAAACTGATCCCCGTCCCGGCCCGAATCTGTTCGGGGATTAAGTTTTAAATACCATCCCCGTCCCCGCGGGGGTATTTTTCGGGGAAAACCCGCTTAAATCGGGGTCGGGATCGGGGATCCCCGTCGGGCCGGTTTCAAATTGTCATCCCTAGTTCTGCATCACAAACCAATCTGGAACTCCAGGTACCCACGAACTTACTGACTCAGATGTTGAACTGCTTCTTTCTACCTTCGAAGCCATCTTCGAAGCTGGCTGTGAAGGCATTTGCTTGGTCCTGACCTCATGTTTCGAGCCTGATTCAAGCCTTCAATGAAGGTGGCCACTTTCTGTCATGCGTGAGGTTGGTCTAGGAGGCCAATCTCTGGCTTTGATCCCATAATTTGAACTCTTCTCCAGTCTTCTTTCAGAATGACTGCTCTCCATTCTGTAGTAGTTGGGTGGCCTAGACTCATACAAGGGCCTCTTGCCTTTGGCATGCATTCTATCGGCTGCTGGTTCAACTACTAATGGCTGCTGCCTAACACTAGCCGGATACGGCCTTTTGTTGTAAGCGTTGGTTGGTTTAGGACGTCTCTGAACATCCCTGTAGTATTGCTTCCCATCAATTGGAAGCCCCTTTAACCATTTATAACTCAGTCTGCACCTGGGACACATCCTTTGCATTACTGCTGCCTCTAAGGAATCATCATCCAGTGATTCTTCATTAGAGTGTTCCCTCTGGTGTGAGAAACCTGTCCAATAACTGGCAGATTTCTGGTGTCCTTTTTGATGGTGGCCTGGTTAGCAACATGCATCTCACATTGACTTCTTCCAATTCTGTCAAGGACAAGTTCTGAAAGTCTTTCATATGACATTGGCTGCTGCACCTCTCCAACTTCTGGAAATGGGATTACTGTCGATCCTCATGGCCTTTTCTGTTTTGGCTGGGAATTTCAAACTTCCTTTCCGAATTTGTTCTTGGATCCTGTCTCGAAAAACAATGCAGTTTTTAGTCGAGTGAGACCAAGAGTTATGCTATTTACAATATACTTTTCCCTTAAGTTCATCTGGAGATGGCAATTTTACTCCTTTAGGTAACTTAAGGAAGTTGACCGCAAGCAAATGATCAAAAATGTCATCTGCCTTTGTTAAATCGAAAGAGTACTTTTTGTGAAAGTTTTTCTTTTTAAACTGCTGGTCAATTGTTGTATCCTTATGAATTAATGCCTCACAGATCACAGGTTCTTTGCCCATAATCTCTGCTTCATCGATCTCATAATTAGGATCTCTATAATATGTCTTGTACGATGCATTATTTCGATCTTGTTCCTCCTCTAGTAATGCTTCATACCTAGACACCTTATAGGTCAGTTCCACCAAATCTCTGAATTCAGTTAAGTCAAACTTCTTTCGAAGCCTGAACTCTAAGCCATTTTGAGCCAATCTTACGAATTCTGGCTCTGGCAGGATGACTCTACATTTATTTCGAGCCCTTTTAAATCTAGCAATAAACTGAGTAGCCTTTTCTTCAGGCCCTTGACTCAATCTAGCCAAGTCTGCCATGGAAACCTCTAGCTCCGATTGGAAGAATTGGGCATGAAATGCCTCTTCCATTTGTTGCCAATTTTGAATGGAGCCAGGTGTAAGGTTGATGTACCATACAAATGCTCCCCCGGTTAGAGAATTTGGGAATAATCTTAGTTTCATATAGTCATGATTAGTAAATTCACCGCATTGAGCAGCAAACCTAGCAATATGCTCTACTGTTGATTGGTTTCCACTCCCATAGAAAAGGGTAAAATCTGGTATCCTGAACCCCCTTGGGTATTCATGTACCCTATCTACCCATTCTGGGTATGGTTTTCTGTATACAGGAGTCTGGACCCCCAGAGCCATCGATCCACACATCTCCCTAACAATATCAGCAATTTGGTCCCTAGGGACCATATTTTGTGCCTACTGAACCACTACTGGAGGGACAAACACAGGATTTGGTGGACAAACTTGTGCTTGTGGTCCTCTTGGTCCATAAGGTGGTATGTTTGGGACTGGTTGTCCCTGTGGTGCAGGTTGCTGTTGGGGGTGTGGGTAACCCCTTTGAGCCTGTCCTGCGAAAGAACCTGCGAAAGGTGCTGGAACAGGTGTTGTGTCCCTTCCATTTGCAGGCCAACCTTCCAACCCCCCGGGTATAAATTTGAATAAGGGATTAGTAAACCCTCTTGTACCAGGTATGGCTTCGAACATGGGATTTGTGACCATTCTTATGCCAGTTTCTTGTACTGGGCCAGATCCACCAATTTGCATGGCTTCATTGTTGAGTACTGAGGTATTTTGACCTGCTATAGGCCTCGAAATGGGTTCATACCAAGACTGAGGTGATGGTCTTTCATAGCTCTGATTACTAGTTTGACCATTAAAATGTCCATTAACTTGCATAGGCTGTTTATCTCTAGCCAATCTTTGTTAAGGGATATTTAAAACTTCCTCAATGTGTCTTGTGTTTGTTGGTTGGTGGTTATTCATTCGATCCAAAAAGGATGTTGCCCACCTTTCCATTGTGTTCATTAATTGCTATCCAATGGCATCTACTAGGCCATCCCATGGATTTATTGGATGAGTAGATGGAACAGTGGATGGTCCAATTCCTTGGTTTCGTCCAATACTATGAACATGTGGTTCTTGTCCTGAAGTACTGGTCTGTTCGACCATAGGTTCTGATAATATGGGAGTTTCTACAGGATGTGTTTACATTATCCTCTGGATTAAGTATTTCTACCTCGCCTTCTACGCCTTCTTCCAAGCGTTCATTTTCTCCTTGTCTTCTTCGTCTAGCCATTTCAATGAGTCCCACTGGGCGTGCCAAAAATATATGTTGGCTTTTTGGCTTTCGAAGGGTATTTTTGTAAATGCGAGCGTGTCAGCAAGGATCAATCAGTCCTTACAGAAATGTTAATTGCCAACCAATTATCAGACGATTGTGTTTTAATTCTTTCAGCCTCAATGAAGAAGACTTTTACTGATGGCTTGACTTAGGAGAAATTAAACAAAATAACAGTTAAATGAAGAGCAATTGAAATATTTCATTAGAATGAAAAACTTACAATGATCCGAACTCAACCTCGTAGAGGTTTACAGCAACAATCTACTTTGAAACTACTCCTATGAATGAAGTACAGTGCAGGAATTTAAAGTGCAGGAAATGTAAAGAGCATGAATTTAAAGAACAGGAAATGTAAAACTGGAAAAGAAAATATGTAAAGTAAAACTGGTTTGTATGATCTGAGTCCGGAGGTTTTTCTAGGGTCTTCCCCGCTATTTATACTTCTCAAGGATAACCATCGAACTGCACTTCAAACTGTCGAACTGCTCCTCTATGATCGCTGATCTTGCTGCCTTATAAGTAGTTTCACTACGCCATCACTTACAGTTAGGCTTCCCTCCTATATTTGAATTTGAACCTGAGCAACCGTTGAAGCCACGTCATCTTGCACCTCTTTATTGATCCAATGCTACTCAGATCACATGAGAACCAATACTAACTGTCACGTGTACGATCAGGATCAAAGGCTTGAATAGTCTTCCTATATTACCTTTATTCTGCCACGTGTTGAATTATAACTGACTTGTACAAAATATGAAGCCAACAACAGTGTGAGATCTCTGCAAAAAGTCGTTAAAAAATCTCATATTTTCGTGCCTTCAAAAATCAAACTTGACTCATGATTATAAGAAGACAATACTTTTACCATTAGGCCACCACCTTCGATGGTCCAATTGACCTTGCCTAACTTCCCCATTTTCTTTTCCACTAGGACAACTTTGTTTCCCCCCGTCAAGGGGAAATGTCCTGCCATTCTTGACTAATGCTAGGACTCCTTTTGAAAGTGGCGGCTCTGTATATTTTGCTTTTGAAGTTGCTTTGTCTCGTGTGCACGTGATTGAATCGTATTATTTTATTTTTTTTTTGATTGAATTGTATTATTGAGTTCTGGGATACTCAGTATGATTGATTTGAATTTTCTGGATTTAGTTTTTTTGAAAATTGAATTTTTTAATTTTTATATTTTTTTTTTTAGTAAATATTTTTTAAATTTTAAATATTTTTTTATTTTTTTAGATGCATCTTAGTTAGAGGTATCTAAAAAGTAAAAAATTTGTAAAAAAATATTTTAAAAAATTAATAAATACATAGAAATACAAAAAATATACTGAATTCTTGTATTTTTTTTATATTTTTGGTATTTAGTGAATTTTTAAAAGATTTTTTTTACAATTTTTTTAATTTTTATGTGTATTTATGTTAAGTGTGTTTAAAAAGTAAAAAAATTACTTAAAATCTTAAAAAAATTCAATAAAAACAAAAAAATACGAAAAATAAGAAAGTAGAATTTTCTGAAAAGTGTTTTAAAAAACTGGTAACCAAGCACAGGAGTTTTGATATTCGAATTGTTGTAAATTAATTGAGTATTTTATTTTTAAAAAAATTATATTGATTAGATATTAATAATCCTTAATTATAACATATTTTTATTAACAACATATTTTTAAAAATTATATTTAGTATTAATAAAAATAAAATATGTTTAATAAATTATTGATACTTAGTTAATATAATTTTATGCGCGGATGAAATAATTAATTGAATAATTTAAATTATTAAAATAGAATACCGAAAGTTTCACCGATTTTATATCGTCTAAAAGATAAAATAAATTATTTTAGCCACAACAAATAAAATATTACATCCAACTCATAATCATTACACTCTTCTCTCACAAAGAAAGTCTCAAAAAAGTCAAAAAGTCAAAAAATTCTTCCCAAATCAAACTTTTTAACCCAAACTAAAATAGTTAAAAAAATCAAAAAAAAAATTAAAAAGCCAACCCACCTCTCAAACGGAGGCTTTGGCTTTATCGGTTTCTATTTCATAAAATAATAATATTTTAAAAAAAAAATTTTTGAAAGCAAGAAGACCAGACGACCCAAATGTGTGGTGGAATATCCACCTTTGAATTTTAGCAAGTAGCATGGCTTCAAACAAGTCCAAGAAAAACCTTAAACAAACCAAAACCGAATCAATCTCAGTTCCATACATTCATTCAAAGAGACCTCAAACCCAAATTACCTTCACAACTCACTAACACAAACAGAAAAACCAAATCAAATCAAATCACAAACCCATCTCTCTCTCTAACTCTCTCTCTCCAAATTCTGAATTTTTCTTGAATCTCTTGTCGTTGTTGTTATTGATGGGCATTTGTAGAAAACCATGAGCAAAGCAGGCAACTTCATTCAACAACTCCTCAAACCTTTCAAATCTGATAATAAAGGTATATGGCTTTTCTATCCAATTCTCTCTCCCCTACATATATATTATGATTGGTTGAATTTATTATGATATTTGTGTATAATTGAGGAATGAATAATCAGAGGGGAACAGAGAAGAAGAGTTGGAGAAGAAGATTCTTGCACTAGATCAGAAACGATTCTCTTTCGAAACCCTAACTTCAGCAACCAAACATTTTCACCCCACTCACAAGCTCGGTGAAGGCGGCTTCGGCCCTGTTTACAAGGTACTATTAAGAAGTGGATTCGCTTTTTTATTTTTTTTTGATTATTTTAGTTTAGGTTAAAAAGTTTGGTTTGGGAAAGATTTTTTTGGCTTTTTTTACTTTTTTTTGTGAGAGAAGAATGTAATGATTATGGGTTGGATGTGATGATTTGTTTGTTATGCCTAAAATAGTCTATTTTATTTTTTGTGACTAAAATAACTAAAAAAACCTGAAAACCAACTTGCCTAACAGAGGCTAACTCACTACTTTACTTTTATTTATTTATTTATTTATTTGCATGTTTTTTTAAAAAAAAAAGTTAAAAAGTTTTTAACTTGTTTTTCAAAATAGTACACACGATTTGTAAATTTTTGCATGTTTTAATAATTGATGGGTGGCTTGATGAATAATAATAATAATAATAATAATAATAATAGTAGATGTGTGTATTTATATGTATAGAAGTTGCAAATGAGTTGAGTTGAATCGAAATTTGGGATATTTGAGCTCGGCCATTAAGAATTAGAAGTTGTTTGGGATGAATTATATAAGTGTACTTTTTAAATTTTTGATAAAAAAGTAAAAGAAAGAAGATGATTATTTGAAATAATTTTTTAATTTTTTTACGAAAAAATGTATATTAAAATATTATATAAAATATCAAAATTACTTTCTTACCCCTCTAAATGCATGCAATCTGTGCATGTCAGTACGGTTGTGCAATTGATGGTGCACTTTGTTTTGTTGTTTTTAATTTTAATTTATTTTTTCTTTTACACCCGTGGCAGTACATTGATGGCGCACTGGTTTTGTTGTTTGGGTACATTGATTTGAAGAAGCACATGTGGCAGTATGCTAGTGGTGCATCTCTCATAGGAACGGACAAAAAGAAGGATAATTCTGTCTTTTTATCCTTTGACTATTGCACCTTTTTTTCCGGCCAAACTTTTTGAAAATAGTGTTAAATTTTTGACTTTTTTTAATAATTTTTTGACTTTTAAATATTTTTTTAGAGAATCCCAAACAAGTACTTGGTTAAACTTGAGCTTAAATAACCCAAGTCAACTCGATTATATAAACGAGTCAAGTTCATGCTGGAGCTTGAAATTAAAAATTAAATTTAAATTATTTTACATGTTAAGTGAAAAAAATAGAAAACTTTGAGTAACATGTAAAAGAATGCTTATATTAATAATAAAGTTTCATCAATTAAGATTAAGTTTGGCATCTATTAAATAATATAAAAAGTCAAAAAGTCACTATCCTATTTAAGTCACATCATCTTATTTAAATCACATCACCTCTCTAACAAATCACATCAAATCCAACCTAAACCCAACCCATATAAGTCAATAAGTCAAAAAGTACACTTTTTTAGAACATCCCAAACCAACCCTAAATATATGTAAGTTTACATACCAAAATAAGGGTTGGTTTGGCATAAACTAAGGCCTCGTTTGGAAACATGTTATTTTAGTAACTTTTTGGCTTTTTGGCTAAAATGTGATGTAAAAAAAACTAGTATGTTTAGGATGACTTTTTGACTTTTTACGAAAAGATGTGCAAAAAATAGAGAGAAAAAGGAATCTTTAACTTTTTGGTATGGATTGTTGGCTTTTTAATTTTTTTAGTAACTTTTTGACTTTTTGACTAAAAATGACAGTTGCCAAACGAGGCCTAAATAATACAAAAAGTCAAAAAGTCACTATCCTATTTAAGTCACATCCTCTTATTTAAATCATATCATCTCTCTAACACATCACATCAAACCCAACCCAAACCCAACTCATATAAGCCAATAAGTCAAAAAGTGCACTTCTTTAGAACATCTCAAACCAATAGAGAAATGTAATACATCTGATATATTATTAAAAATAAATATTAATTTATATTTCTATCAAGTTGAGCTTGGATCTGTTCGAACTCAGCTCGATTATTGAAGTGTTCTAAAAATTTCATTTGAGCTTGTTCATTTAGCAAATGAACCAAGCTTAAACGAACTTTAAACGACCCTAGCTCGAGCTGTTGCCGTGTTCATGAAGATGGTGGTTTGTTTGCAGTACTAATCATATGTGTATTTGTATATGTAATTGTTGGGTTTTTTGGATATGCAGGGGAAATTAGATGATGGAACAAAGATTGCGGTAAAAAAGCTTTCCCGGAGCTCAGGTCAGGGGAAGAAAGAGTTTGTGAATGAGGCAAAGCTGTTGGCGCAGCTACAGCACCGCAATGTTGTGAATTTGCTGGGTTATTGTGCACATGGTGCGGAAAAGTTGCTTGTGTACGAGTACGTAACTCATGGGAGTCTCGACAAGCATCTCTTCAGTAAGTCCTGTCCTATTTTAAACTATTACATTTTAACTTTTCGTGTAAATTTAGGCTTGGTTTGACATATTTGAAAAAAGTCAAAAAGTCACTATCCTATTTAAGTCACATCATCTTATTTAAGTCATATCACTTTTCTAACACATCACTTCAAGCCCAACCCAAATCCAACCCATATTTCATAAAAAGTCAAAAAAATACACTTATTTAGATTATCCTAAACAACCCTAGTGTACTTTCAAACCATGGTGCATGATAGCTGAATTGAAATTCAAGTCCTGTTTGGCTATCTCTGCTTTTTGAAAACAAGCAAAACCCAAGTTTTGTACTTAGTTTGGCTAACATAGTAACTATTTGATATTAAAATATATATATATATATATATATTGAAGAAATCTCACTAAAATAGTGCAAAGACCATTTTAATATGGTCATTTATTCTAAAATCATAAGTTTAAAAGGGCCCACTAAACTTTTTCATAATACTAAAAAAAAATAGCAATTATTAAATACGTCCATCTTTTAGCATTTACTTTTTTTAAAATAAAAAATAAATAAATAAACAATCGTCAAACCCATCATTGTTTGGTGTACACAAGCCAAATCCTACTGGAGTTTTTCTTATTAAAGTCAAGTTTTTTTAAATCATATTTTTTTAATATTTTGAACTTATTTTTCAAACCTAAATTATTTTTTGAAATCGTAAGTTTTGCATTTCAAAATATCACTTCAACTTTAAAGTACTTCACAAAATATGATTTGAAAGAACTAAACTATGCTTTGTTCATCTAATCATTCCTCATAAGAAATGCTACTTGACATATGCCTTTTGAGAAGTACAAACCTTGAAGCAGAAACCATTTTTGGAACTAATGAGAAAGGAAATGAGCCCATTATAACACAGGAATGTTGCAGAGATCTGTCTGTCTCAAGTAGCTTTTATGTGTTTTTTTCATCTTTTTAAATGGATGTTCTTCGTTAAATTGTCAATGGTGGTATAATACTACTCAACGTTGCACTTTTCTTGATTGGGGTGATCTCAACTCAACAGACTCATATACATTCTGTCCATCTTGAAAAGAATCAGCTTCTGCTGCTTATAATAAATTCTCATTTAAAGAAAAAAAAATTAGAAAAAAGAAAATAAAAAATAATCAGCTTTAGTTGCTATAGTTTAGATGTTCAATTGTGTACTGAGGGATAGTGAAATACAGCAAATCTCAATGTGCTTGAGAAAAATTTGGTTGCATGGACTCTCTAGTCTTTACTTCATGACCATTTACGAAAGATTTCTAACTGCTACTATTCATCAGAGTAAAACAAACACTCATTCTAAAGGCCCCTAGAAAACATTGTTGTGCAAAAGGGAGCACAGTGTTCTTCATTTTTCAGTTGCTTGAAAAATGATTCTATGTTGAGTGGCCGTTAAACTTTTGTAGAATCGTTTTTTAGAAGGGCATGGAGTTGTTTGCTTGAAGTCTTTCCACACAGAAACCAAGGAATTATCATGCCAAATGGGTGCATGCATGAAATGTATGCTTTGAGCATATGTAACTCAGCATCAGGAATTTAATCTCATTATAGAAGTTTGTTCAAAATTGGGAAGGATAACACCTTAAGTTGCTACTCATGTCCGATTAAGAATGTGGATATTGTAAAGTCCTCTTAGCATAATATATGATGGTAAATTTTTTTTTGACTAAAATCAAATTAATGAGCATCCTTTCTTATTTTTCTTTACAATCTTCTAGTAGTTACAGAGCTGTTTTTGACTATTTATCAACAAAAACATAAACCAAACCAAACCAAGCTTAAGTCCCATCAAATGGGGTATCCAAAAAAAAAAAAATTGGGATTAGATGAAATTTATTCTATTTTATTTTATTTTTGAGGTTTATCAAAATTTGGGTAGGTATTTGTTTCCAGCTATTTATAGGGGAGTTGAAACTATTTTCACATTTTCAAACTGTGTACATACTAAGTTTGGGAAGACTAAATAAGTGCACTTTTTGACTTTTTATGAAATATGGGTTGGGTTTGAAGTGATGTGTTAGAGAGGTGATGTGACTTAAATAAGATGATGTGACTTAAATAGGATAGTGACTTTTTGACTTTTTGGCTTTTTCTAAACATCCCAAACTTCATAGCGAAAATCTATATTTTTGTGCTTAATTGAAAATCACCAATCATATTCATTAGCAAGAAAAATTCAGATTGACAGTGATGAAAGTTCTTGAAGTTTGTTACTAGTAAAGATCACTATTTCATGCTTGGCTAGTGTTTTCCCCTTTATTTTCCTATTTTGTGAAATTTTCAATCGATTGGTAAGATTCTTATTTACAATGTAGTATTATTCTTTGTCATTCTACTTTTTAATTCTGCAGTGATACAATAAAAGAGCTCTAATGAGTTGGCATGTCTAAAAAAAAAAAAATTTCAAGCTAAAACATCACATCAGGCTGGACCCCACACACTTCCATGTCATTAGTGCATGGTTTAGAGCTCTTATTTTAGAGCTCTCAAGCATTTTTCTTACACAACACATGTCTGCTTGGTTTTCTGTAAAGAAAACAATATTAATTTTTGTTTCTTGTAGCCAGTACTGTCTCTTCATCCCTCTATAGGCTTGGAACTTCCAAGGGTGTTGTTATATTAATATGTTTGAATTAGAGCCCCATCCTTTGAAACTTTCAATGTCTTGACTAACTCCAACTCTATTGTGGTGGCAAGGTCCATCATTTTCAGCATGGCAACCTAAATCTCAGGACTGAATTGGAAAATGCTTTTTTAGTAACTTTTTTGTTGACTTTTTTTTTTCTTTCCATTTTTAATGAACTTCTTTTAAATTTCTTCAAAAACCTTTTCAGTTTTAGGTCATACTAGATGAAATAAGCTTACAGAACCGAACCCCAACTTCCAATATCAAGAAAGCTTGTGTATGAAGAGGCTAATTCATACCCGATTCCTTAATCATCTTTTGTCTTATTATCTTCTTACGTTGTCTTGTTTGTCCTCTAGGTTGATAACTAGATAGATTACATTAGAACCAATTAGATCTATTATTCTCTTTCTTGTAGGATGTAGCTTAACTTCCTTTAAAGTCCTGGTAATTTAGTTAGAGGTTCGCAAATTAACTTTGATCGTTATGGACTGGTACCAAGATTGGTGCTAAGCAAGTCAACCTAATTTTAACAGCCAGCCCACTGAGCATTCCTAGTCACACCAGAAGAGGGGTCAAATGGCAGGGCAAGGCCTCACACTCTTTTGGCTCCTTGCGGAGTATAGCTCACATCCAAAAATCTGATTGGGGAATGGGGCAACACATCTGAAAAGTAAAAATTAAAATTTTGGAAAAAAAATCCACTACAAAAAAAAAACAAGAAAGTTTTTTTTTTAAACTTATTTTGTCTTTAGTGAACTATTTTTAGATTTTTTTGAAAAAAAATATTTTTTAAACCCTTCTAGTTTAGAATGACCTAAAACTAAAAATAAATAATAAATTGACACATTTAAATTTTTTTTTTTTTTTTTATAACTAAAAACAAGAAAGTTTGCAGAAAAAGTGTGACTTTTTGGCCTTTTTTAAGCTTGTCAACTTTAAATTAAACGTGGATGACATACTTCATTAATGAGATTGAATGGAATGGGGAGAGGATTAATATGATGATCTTGGTTTAGAGTTTGGTAGACGAGATGTGCTTGATTGGAAGCGGAGGTATGACATAATCGTTGGAGTTGCTCGGGGCTTGCTTTACCTTCATGAAGACTCACACAGTGTAATCACTCACCGTGACATCAAGGCCAGCAATATCCTACTAGATGATAAATGGGTTCCAAAAATTGCTGATTTTGGCATAGCCCGCCTCTTTCTTGAAAATCAAACGCATGTCAAAACCCGTGCAGTTGGTACCAAGTACGTTGTTGAGCCTTAACATTTCTTTTCTAGTTTTAATCCATGATATGGTTACTAACTGATGCTTGTACTTGAAAATAGTGGGTATGTGGCTCCTGAGTACGTCATGCATGGACATCTATCTCCGAAGGCAGACGTATACAGTTTTGGGGTTGTGGTTTTAGAGCTGATAAGCGGTCAGAAAAAATCATCTTCTGTTAGTTTAAATGCTCAAAATCTAGTGGAATGGGTATGCACTTGATCCATCTTTCCTGTGATCATTTTTGTTGTACACTTTTAAATGGAATGAACACCCTAAAATTGTGGTCTTAAGAGTCTCAACCATAATTGGACAATTATAAAATTCTACTATAAAATTCCAATGAATGTTTTAACTTCTTTTATTTTCTGTTGTGAATAGCAATCTTAACCATTTTTCTGTGTTTTTTCACACGTGTAGGGCCTACAACTGAGAATTGGCTAATTGTAAAATGGGTTAGACCAGAATGTTTGAGTGATAGGAATTTTTTGATTTATTTTTTATATTTCTTTTCCTCTCCCAAATACATTGTCAACTGTGATGGTCTCCTTTTACCTGTGGTTGTAAATTTGTAATTAGAACTGATAGTCAGAGTAGGGTCCACAATGACGGAAGGAGAGGGGGCCAAGGGGGCTGCAGCCACCCTTGACCAAGTAAGGGTGACGACTGTTGTAACAGTAATGGTAGCGCTAACGCGATTGCATAGTGTAATTGTTGTTCCCAATGGTTTTTCCACGTATACAATGTCATTGATCTTATTATTATTAAGATATTTGTTAGGGAAAATATGTGATTCTCCACAAGTAAATCAATTAATGGGAATAAAAATTAATGTGAAAAAATTAAATCAAAGGCAACATAAGAATTTTTACGTGGTTCCCTCAATGTGAGGTACGTCCACGGGATTGAAATCCGATTCCACTAGCAATCAAATAAGTTCCAAACGATTACAAACGAGACACTAATAGTCTCACAAAACCACCCTTAGGTGAATTCTAAATAATCACAAATAAACAAGAGGAAAGACCTCACCAAATAGATGAACCAAAATCTTCAAAATCAAAGTTGAAGAATACCCAAAATAACGAACCCAAATCAGTCGAAACAGAGCAACTAACCGAACCAATTTGCTGCCACTGAATTGATTACCCAAGCTGAAACAGAGCACTGAATTGATGTTTCCACAAGGACTTTTGTTAACCCACCAAATTGATTTTTTAATCAACACAACTTGTAGTAGCCGCATGTTTCTCTTGGGGAAAAACAATACACCAAAAATTATATTATGAATCTAGGGTTTTTTATCAAAACCTTAGTTGTTTCCAAATTGGATTGGGTCTCCACAAATTAAATATAATATATAAAAATATATTATAATTAATACTAAACCAAATTAAACTCTTTTTCCAAACCAATTGGGTCCCACACTCCAATAAGGAGGTATACCAACATTCTCCCCTACCGACTTAGGTGGAGACATCAACCATACCCGCCAAAGTTCGACACTTTAAATGTTTGTCCATCGACAAAGTCTTTATCAACATATCTGAAATATTATCATCTGTGTGAACCTTTTCGAGTTGTAACAATTTCGAATCTAACACATCACGAATCCAATGGTATCTCACATCAATGTGTTTCGATCTCGAATGAAAAGTAGAATTTTTACGCAAGTGAATAGCACTTTGACTATCACAATAAAGCACATACTTTTCTTGCTTTAAAACCCAACTCTTGCAAAAATTTCTTCAACCATAACTCTTCTTTGCAAGTTTCTGTAATGGCAATAAATTCAGCTTCGGTAGTTGAGAGAGCAACACATTTTTGTAATTTAGATTGCCATGCCACAGCTCCCCCTGCAAAAGTCATCAAATACCCCGAAGTAGATTTCCTAGAATCAGCATCACCAGCCATGTCAGAATCTGTGAACCCATCAAGCATCGGCTTACCATCCCAAAACACAAACACACCTTCGAAGTCCCTCGAAGATATCTTAGAATCCATTTTACTGCTGTCCAATGTTCTTTACCCGGATTAGAGAGAAACCGACTCACCACACCAACGGCGTGAGCAATATCCGGCCTTGTACAAACCATGGCGTACATCAAAGAACCAACTGCTGAAGCATAAGGAACTTTCAACATCTCTTCTTTGTCTTTCTCACTTGTAGGACATTGATTCGAACTAAGCTTGAAGTGACCCGCAAGTGGACAACCAACCGGCTTTGTTTTATTCATGTTGAACCTCTCAAGAACTTTCTCAATGTAGCTTTCTTGAGACAACAAAATCAGTCCCTCTTTGCGATCACAAACAATTTTCATACCAAGTATTTGCTTTGCCGGTCCGAAATCTTTCATAGCAAAAGATTTACTCAACTCTACCTTCAACTTGTTAATCATGGTAGAATCTTGACCCACAATTAACATGTCATCAATATAAAGCAAAAGAATAATAAATTTGCCATCCGGGAAATTTTTCACAAACACATAATGGTCCGAAGTGGTTTTAAAAAAACCATTATTCATCATGAAAGAGTCAAATTTTTTGTACCATTGCTGTGGAGCTTGCTTGAGGCCATACAAACTTTTCTTCAATTTGCAAACAAATTTCTCTTTCCCTTTTCTCTACAAAACCTTCCGGTTGCTCCATGTAAATTTCTTCTTCAAGATCACCATGAAGAAATGCGGTCTTCACATCAAGTTGCTCAACTTCAAGGTTCATACTTGCAGCCATGCCAAGTACAACCCGAATAGAAGACATCTTTACAACCGGTGAGAAAATCTCTCAAAGTCAATACCTTTCTTTTGCCCAAAGCCTTTCACAACAAGACGTACTTTGTACCTCAGATTCTTCCTATCATTCTTCAATTTGAAAACCCACTTATTTTCAGAATTTTCCTCCCTTTAGGCAACTTCACTAAATCATAAGTCTGGTTTTCAAGCAAGGAATTCATCTCCTCTTCCATGGCCTTTTTCCAATCATCTTTCTTTGCATGCTCAATTGCTTCTTGGTAGCTCTCCGGCTCCCCTTGATCGGAAATCAACAACAAATTCATTGGGAGAGATACTTTCTTGAAGGTTGTCGGTCCCTTGTAGATTTTCTTAACTCAAGTTGTGGTGGCGGTTCTTGAGTTGGATGCTCTTCCTCAATTTTTGGCTCTTCATTAGGATTAGCATCATCCTCCACTTCTTCAATAGGTGGCTGCACATCTCCCCAATTTTCATCATCAACTGAAGATGAAGGAGATGGATCCATATCAATGAGATCACTAGTTTTTGGCTCCGGTTGATCACCTTTGCCAAAATCTTCAATTGTTTGGTCTTCAAGAAACACAACATCACGGCTTCGAATGACTTTCTTGTCGACCGGATCCCACAATCTATACCCGAACTCATCACGCCTATAGCCAAGAAAATACATTGTCTTGACTTACTATCAAGCTTGGACCTCTCATCCTTTGGAATGTGAACAAAAGCTCAGCAACCAAACACTCTCAAGTGCTCATAAGACACATCTTTGCCAGTCTAAACTCTTTCAGGAACATCACCATTCAAAGGATAGCAAGGAGACAAATTGATCACGTTAACTGCTGTACTCATTGCCTCACCCCAAAAGGATCTTGGCAATTTAGCATGTGAAAGGAAACACATTGTTCTTTCCACAATGGTGCGGTTCATCCTCTCGGCAACGCCATTTTGTTGAGGAGTCTTCTTAACTGTCTTTTGGTGCCGAATACCTTGGCTGCGACAATACTCATCAAATGGCCCAATGTATTCACCACCATTGTCTGTTCGGATGCACTTCATTTCTGCCATGTTTCTCTTTCAACCATGGCCTGAAAATGCTTAAATACTTCTAGAACTTGATCTTTAGTTTTTAGTAGAAAAGCCCAAACTTTCCTTGAATAATCATCAATGAAAGTAACAAAATAAAGTGCACCACCATGTGTTCTAACTTTTAAAGGACCACAAATCCGAATGAATCAACTCCAAAACATTTTCTTTTCTAGAAGCAACATTTTTTATGAAAAGAAACTCTATGTTGTTTACCCGCCAAACAATGAACACAAGTTTTAAGATGTGTACCTTTCAAACCGGGTAGAAGCTCTTTCTTGAACAAAACTTGCAGCCCCTTTTCACTCATATGGCCAAGCCGCTTGTGCCACAATTCGATAGAAGTATCATCTTTAAGTGCATTGACAACACCTTTACAAATTTTTCCTTGCATCGAATAAAGTGTATGAGTCTTCTTGCACTTACCCACCGCCAAAGAACCTTTTGTGAGCTTCCATATTCCATCACCAAATTTGTTGTTGAAGACTTCATCATCTAGCTTCCCAGTAGAGATCAAATTGAGGCGAATGTCGGGAACATGCCTCACATCTTTAAGCAACAACCTGCAGCCCAAATTTGTTTCCAAACACATCAACACATGCCGATAATCTTGGACAAACCTTCATTACCCATTCGATATAACCATAATCTCCTGCAGTGTAGGTAGTGAAGAAATCAACTCGAGAAGTCACATGAAAGAAGCACCAGAATTAATCACCCAATGACTCTCTTGGCCCACAAAATTGATACAACATCATCTCACAAACGACATGAGATCATCGGTAGTAACTGCCGTTGTGTCTTCTTGTTTCTTATCCACACTTTTGTCACGCCTTTTCTTCTTGTTCTTGAGCTTTCGGCATTCCCTTCATGTGCCCTTTCTCATGGCAATAGTAGCACTCAACGTCTTTCTTTGAAAAAGAACCATCTTTTGATTTGTTACTATCATCCTCAATGGGTCCATACAAATCCTTACAAAATAATAGGTCCTCCATTTTAGTTTTCCAAGTTACCCAATTTACTTCCATTGAAGCTAGACATACGACCCACATTCCCCCATTGATTTACACAAATAAATAAACCCAAATAACCCGTAAGCTCTGATACCAGTTGTTAGGGAAAATATGTGATTCCCACAAGTAAATCAATCAATGGGAATAAAAACTAATGCAGAAAATTAAATCAAAGGCAACACAAGAATTTTTACGTGGTTCCCTCAATGTGAGGTACGTCCACGAGATCGAAATTCGATTCCACTATCAACCAAATAAGTTCAAACGATTACAAACGAGACACTAATGGTCTCACAAAAACCCTTAGGTGAATTCCAAATAATCACAAATAAACAAGAGGAAAGACCTCTAAATAGATGAACCAAAATCTTCAGAATCAGAGTTGAAGAAGACCCAAAATAACGAACCCAAATCAGTCGAAACAGAGCAACTAACCGAACCAATTTGCTGCCATTGAATTGATTACCCAAGTCGAAACAGAGCACTGAATTGATGTTTCCACAAGGACTTTTGTTAACCCACCAAATTGATTTTTTAATCAATACAACTTGTAGTAGCCGCACGTTTCTCTTGGGGAAAAATAAACATCAAAAATTATTTGTGAATCTAGGGTTTTTTATCAAAACCTTAGTTGTTTCCAAATTGGATTGGGTCTCCACAAATTAAATATAATATATAAAAAATATATTATAATTAATACTAAACCAAATTAAACTCTTTTTCCAAAATCAATTAGGTCCCATACTCCAATAAGGAGGTATACCCAATATATATAGATATTGTGTGAATGACATGTTTCATTGATATATGTTGGAACTGATTGATTGAATTAAATAATCCGCTTGATAAATTTTAATTAGTTTTGATTAAATAGTTTGACCTATTCACCCACCAACCAAGGCACAAACTATCGTCTCACACTTTTTAACAAGAAGTGGTGGGAATGAGTAAACTTTAAATTGTCAACTCTTCTATCATTCCTAGTTTTTCATGGTAAGGTTCATAGAGGGAAAATATATATATATATATATATAAACCAGTTTTCAATAATATTTCTGTGTCAATTTTATAAAAACATTAAGTTTGAGTAAAATATTGTATATTTTGTACAATAGATCCACCAAGATCTGTGTGCATATTTCTTATCTGTATTGTTTATGTCAATCCAAGCCCTAGTGGATTATGTGTCAACCCTTGAAGGTTGGACCTTATTGATAATTACCCATTACAATTTGAACTCTTTGTGACTCAAATTTAGCCATTCTGATACTGAATTGTAGCTAAACTCATTTATAAGGTGTAACATGATTCATTATTGATGCAGGCATATGAGCTGTACAGGAAAAATAAGAGCTTGGAGGTTATGGATCCAACATTGACATCATCGGCCATCCCTGATCAGGTAGCAGTGTGTGTACAGATTGGGTTGCTGTGCACCCAATCCAATCCACAACATCGACCCACCATGCAACGGGTGGTGGTAATGCTGTCAAAGAAACCTGGCACACTAGAAGAACCAAGGAGACCTGGATCTGGATACCCCGGTTGCAGGTACAGAAGATCTCCCAAGTTCAATGTATCATCGTCCATTGAATCAATAATTATCACGCAAAATGCGGGACTTCATTTGAAACTGTGAATTTGTATAGTTGTGTCACTATGAAGTGATAAAGTTTATGATGGAGTTGATTTCACATTGAATGCTTCATCTGTATGTGTAGGATATACTCACAACTAGCAACAATGTAACTTCTAAATCTGTATATGCTAGAGCTTGGTGATTTTTTTGGGTTTTTAGCTGATTCAGTGATTGCCTGTTTAATAAGAAAATGTTAATTCTAAAAAAAATGTTCTTTTTGCATTAAAGAATTTTTGGTCAGTGGAGATGCATTGCAACAATGTAACTTCTAAATCTGTACATGCTAGAGCTTGTAGATTTTTTTGGGTTTTGAGCTGATTCAGGGACTGTTTGTTACAATTTTTGGGAGGTGATTATAACTTATTTTGATTTGGGAGTATGTATCAGACTGTTTGGTGCAACTTCTACTTATAGCTTATTAAGTAGAAATAACTTAAATAAACTGAAAAAACTAATTATTTGAAAGTTATGGTAAGAGTGCTTTTAGCTTTTGGTTTCTAATTATCTTCTTTTAACTTAAAAAAAGCTCCACCATACAAGACCTCAGTGATTGCCTGTTTAGTAAGAAAATGTTATTCTAAAAAAATGTTCATTTTGCATTAAAGAATTTTTGGTCAGTGGAGATGCATTTTGCAGTTATGACTAAAATTTGGGAAGGAGTGCTGATATTAACACTTACTTTTTTCTCCATCTATTTTATTTGGGTAATTCTACTTACACCACATATTTATCTCTTTACACACTATTTCTTATTACACTACCCTTTATCTTATTATACTATTCATAATTTCCAATATATCCTCATCCTTACCAATTCATCCTCTCTTTACACCCATTCACATTTAAAACCTTAATTTCATCGCACCACCTCCTACCACTATCTCTTTCACCTTCACCACCACTGCTAGTTATCCTTCACCGTCACTTAGTCCCATCATCGGCCAACTGTTCTCCACCTCCGACAACTCTGCCCCACTCATCTTTTTTCTTTTCGTCGTCCCTCCTCCTCTCCAGAACCGCCGTCTAGCCCTTCCACCACCTGCGTACCATCTCTTCTTCCATATGAATCACGACCCCACTGTCTCTTCTTATTCTTTGACAAAACCTAGATCTGAAACTTCTCTCTCTCTTTCTCTCTTTGGCGTGCATGATGGCAAAGGGTATGAGGGATTCGTGGGGTGGTTCAAGATAAAGACGGGTCATCGCTAGGAGGAGAATAACAGCAAAGAATAGGGATGGAAGGAGAGATGCGATGATGAAGGAAGAGGGTAGATGGGGAGTCATAATGGCGGAGGACGTCTGGGAAGGCGATTGCAGCGAAGGAAGGGAGGGTCGAGGTGGTCAGAAATGGTAGTTGTGAGGGAAGTCGAAAGGAGGTGGTGGTGGAGGAGGATGCTAGTGAGGGGGAGTTGCAAGTCAATTGAAGGAGATGGGCGAACGATGTGGGAGGACTGTTGAAGGTGGAAGACGAGTATAGAAAAGAGATTGCAGAGTGGTGTGCAAGATGAGAAATTGTTGCTTCAATTTTTAGGGTTTAGGGATCAATTGGTAATTTTACACAAAAGGATAATATTGTGATTAAAAAAAAAAATTTGAAGGGTGTAATAAGTTCTTTTTGTGGTGTAAGTAGAATCACTCTTTTTATTTTTTTTAATTCTAATTTTATTCAAACATGAAGTTACATTTTTACTCTCATCCTTAACATTCTAACCCTAATTTCCCAAACTCTAACCTTAACCCCAATTTCCCAAACCCTAAGCCAACCTTTTCACCACCATCTCCACTGGTGACCACCATTGCCACTACCGCCAGTGACCTCCTTCAACAACAGAGAGAGAGAGAGAGAGAGAGACTTGAATCCTTCAACAGTTAGTAAGGAAGTCATGCTTTGGGTTTAGGGCTATGAAGATTTGGATTTGGATTGGTGACTGGGGAATTGATTTTGGGTTTGGATTGATCATGGGGATAATGGGAGCAAGAGGTTGCAATTAGGTGAAGGAAGGTTGGAGCTGTTATTGATGTATGTATATATACATATATTTTCTCTATGTGTGTGTATATGTATATATAAGTTGAAACTAAATTCTGTAAAAGAAAGTTTATAATTATTCAAACTCTGTCATGCATATATATGTATTTGTTTTAATTGAAGCTTGAGATTGTAATATGAGGTTATTTTGTTGTTCTCTCCGGCACCGATAGTGATGAAGCGGTTCATGACGGTGATCAATGAGGAAGATGGCGGTGAGGAGGTAGATCTAGAGTTGAAGAGTTCAGAGACGAGGGGAAATGACAGTGGTGATAATGAGGTTGGGGTTAGTAAGAGGAGGACGTTGGCAAGGAAGCTTGGGGATGATTTTGATTGGGTGATAACGGAGAGTGGGTTGGGGAAGACTAAGGGAAGTCCGGTGAAGAGTTTGAGTATTGGATCGAAGACGGTGGCGTCGCAAACTTGAAGCCGGCGTGGTGGGACTACCGACGGTAAGGAACATTGCAGAAGAAAAGTTGGATTCAAAAAATGAAGGGTATAATTGAAATTAAAGTGGGGGTTCAAAGAGAAAATTGAGAGAACTCATTTAGATGAGTAGGTGTTCAAAGAAGTGGAGGGTCCAACGAAATTAGATAGGTGCTAATAGCAGTCCTTCTCTTTGTTGCCATCACCAACACCTCAAAACAACCATCACCATCACAGCCCCTTCAAATCGATACCATCAAACAATCTCTCTCTCTCTCTCTCTCTCTCAAATTCAATTGTCATTTCAATAGTTTTGGGAAAGAAAGAAATTATAGAGTATGGGTTTTGAATTGGGGGCAACATAGCTATCGTTCATCTAATTTTGTACAGATGTTGGCTGTTAGAATAAATTACAAACATTGGGGATTAAAATGAAAAAAAACGCTCTTAAGGCCCAATATAGGAAAATGTTAAAACTTAAAAGTAAAGTATAATTTATCCAACAATGTGTTATTATGTCACGTGGTTGTCCACGTGTTATTTGTCGTCCAATTTTGGACATACGTAGGCTATTGGGTCAAACTAGGAAAATTTGAAATATAAAAGATTAAGTGAAAATATATATATATATATATATATAATGATAAGGGATTGTTTGGTAAGATGGTTGGACTAAATTAGCCCACTAAAAGACAAAATAGGCCAAAAAGTTAATAAGATAAAATATCACATACAAACTATAATGATTTTTTTTTTTTTTCTCTCACAAAACTACAAAAAAATCAAAAGTTCATCTCAAACGAAACTTTTTAAGTCAGGCTAAAATAGTAAAAAAACTAAAAAATTATGAAAAAAAATTCTTACCAAAGGAAAGCAAAATGTTGAAACTTAAATGGGACAAAGTGTAATTTATCCTTTCTTTTATGGTAATACTTCCTTTGTTTGGCATCTTGCCAAACTTGTAGGTGTTCTTTCCTTTGGGAATTTTGGATGGAACTTATAAATTTTTGTAGGGTTGTACCAACTTAGTTAGGATGTCGTATATTTTTTTCTTTCCTCAATCTTTATTTTTTGATGTAATTTATATTCTTGAATTAATAAAATTTTTATTTACCTCCAAAAAAAAAAAGAAAACACGAAACAAACCAAAGGTTGCATGTCAATTTAAACAAGTTCAAAATAAATAGTGCTAGAGGTTTGAATTATGATGATTCTCAAAAAAAAAAAGGGTTGTACAAAATATTGTCCAATTCGTACCGATTTGTCTGGTAACTGTTGGTTAATTTGATATGTGGTTTAAAATTTATAATCCGTATTCAAAATCATATTGCTCTGCAATAGTTAATATATTTTGTTTTACCTCTAATGAAATATCAAAATAAATATGACAGAGATTAAGATGTAAAATTTATTACAAATTAGTGTTACATATATGAAAAATATTACATAAAATTATTTAGTGTTATATATATGAAAAATATTATGTAAATTAATATTATATATTATGTAAATACTTGATAATTGTTTAAAATTATTTTTCAATCAATTGACAAATTCAAATCGTTCAAATCGTGGTTTGGTTATTTGTCAATCTACTATTCACAATTTGGTTTATTATTTTACCCTTAAAATGCACTGTGCACACCCTAATAAAAAATGAGAATATGTTTGGTTTTCTTTTCAGACACAATTTTCTATTAAAAAAAAAATCGAAAAATATGAACTAATTTGATAAAATTAAGTAATAAAAACTAATTTTTAAATTTAAATTATATAAAAATATCAATATTTTTTATTTTTTCATTAGTTTTACCAAATTATGTTTTAGATTTTTAAAATAAAAAATGATTTAAAAAGGAAAAAACAAAGCCAATTGATTTAATAAACAAACCACGATTTGACAAGAAAAATTTTAGTCACCTTTAGGCTAAAATTTACAAAAAGACAAAATAAATTAAAATAATTAATAAAACAAAATGTCACATTAAATTCATAATCATTTATTTTTTTTTCAAAAATATCATATCTAGCTACAAAAAAATCTAATCATTTTTCCAGATACAAAAATTTTAACATATTAAAATAGCTATAAAAGCCTACTAAAATAGTAACTTCCCAAACACTCATAATATCTCTTTTAATCCAAGTGCTTCTCGCAAGTGAAGCGCCCATTTTTATTTTTTATTTTTTATGATGCTGTTTGGAAATCTAGGTTTGGGATTAAAATAACCTCAAACACTAAAAAAGTCAAATAGCTTCAAACAGTAGCCTAAGCCACTGACCTATATTAAAAATAAAATAAATAAATAAAAAAAGAGTTGCCTAAGCCATTGTCACGTTGACAACCTACCACCACAAGTAGTAAATGACAATTTTGCCCCTTTAGGCCAATTTTGGAAAAACATTAATGTCTTTGGTTAGGGACAAATTTGTCATTTTAGCCTCAAATATCATTTCAAACATATTTTTCAATACAATAATCAACCAAAAAATTCAACCCAACTTTTCAAATATAAAAATTAAAATAGCCTACTACAATGTCAAACAGCCAAAAAGTAAAAAAAAAAAAATAGACACTTTCCAAAGGAGGCCTATATAAGGGTGAAGCCACTTCGTTTATTATTGGTACGCTCATTAACGATAGGGTTGGTTGCAATATGAATGGCGTCGTTATTGTTACAATGAATAGACATTGCAGTGGTGAGATGAACCCTAAGATTAGATAAAAATCTGTGTAACCAAACCACTTCACTAGTGGCTGCAGACATAGCCCAGTATTTTGTCCCTGCACTGGATTTGGACCTTATTTATTGCAAAATGAAAGTCCTGCTTTTGGCTCTTCCAAGAAAGAAGAGAGTTTTAAAGGAAGACATAAAGTCCCCATAATATTTGTTTAGACAGAGTAGATAAAGGAAGATTATAATCCATCAAACTATTAATCTTGAGATATGTAGTCTCTAGACTATTTGATTGGAAATGCATGTTTGTTTCTAATGGGATTAGATGTCTGGAAATGACTATTCTATTTAATCCAATGTTTGGTTGGAATATTATAAGAATAATAAATGTTCAATAGACTATTTTTCATTTCTTAATTGTTTACTAAGTAATAGCAATACTAAATTTGTCTTTAATATTTTAATTTTTTTTCAACTAGATTAATTAAAATTTTATTTTATTTTATTTTTTAAAAAATAAATAAATAAAAAATAAATAAAATTTTATGTTATTTTTAAAATAAAATTTTAAATGAATTTATTTTAAAAAATAAAAAATAAAAATAATGAAATTAAATAAAATATCAACAAAAATTTAAAATAAAACATCAATAAAAATTAATTAAATAAATAAACATTAATAAAAAAATTGAATGAGATTTTTATATTTTATTTTATTTTACTAAATACAATACATAATGAAATCAAATACATAGAGAGAAAATGTATCATTTTATAACTTAATTCCTTGGGATTCTAATCCCACAATTTCTATTCCACATCCCCTTAGGACGCAATAGTCCACCATAGATGGGATTTATAATCTGGTGGGACTCCTAATCCAGCCTACAAATTCTCAACCAAACAATGAACTCTATGGTCGATTGGATATGGAGTCCAATCCTCTCCTCTAATCCTTCCAAATAAACAAACCCTTAGTGGGATCTGAACCTAGGGATGTAATCGATTAAGTCTAGTTAGTATTTAGGTGAAATTTTTCATCGAATCAGTAATGTCGGTTTATTATTTTGAGCACCAATACAGACCGTTTCTCCATTAAACTTCACTAAACCGATTGAAACTGTAATAACTAGTTAGTTTTTCTTCTCCATTGCTCGAGCCACAGGTTGTTCGTTCGAGCGGTCTTGCAGATTATCCAGTACTTTTGCAGGTCTGAACTTCTGCGCTCAAGCGAAAGCTTTATAGCTCGATCAGTCTTATGTCTCTGACGCTTGAGCGCAAGTTTCATTGCTTGAGCAATCTATTCTGGATCAGCACTTTAAAAAGTCATTTTTTGATCAAATCTAGATAATTTCTCTCTCTCTCTCTCTCTCTCTCTCCTTCCTTCATGTCCGAAAATCCTAAGCTTTTAAGATTGGATTTCATCTCCTTCCACTCAAAATCTCAACCTAGTTTTGTATACCAAAATGTAGAGCACGAAGAGAGCTTTCTAGTAATCTGAGCGGATCATATTTTGGTCGAAGTCAAATTTTTGGGCTTTCTCCTCTTGTTGCTTGAGGTAGAGATTTCTTTGCTCATCTTCAATACTTCGTCTATAGATAAACATGTGATAGATTTTATTGCATAAAAATCATATTTATTATGAATTTTTTTTAACATCATAAAAAGGGATCTGGGGTTTGATACTTGGGGGTTGAAATTGTTGAATTGTTTGTTGTTTGGTTAAGTGGGGAGCAGTTTATCATGTTTATGTTGAGAGGAGGGAAAAACCCTAATCTAATGTTATGGGCTTAGTGAATTGAAAAGAGGTAAAGTTCAATAATTGTTATGTTTTGTTAATATGGATTGTGTCAATGTGTTAATTCCTAAAAAGGAAAGTTAATCATGATATTGGGCTTACTTTGGATTAATTATGTTAAGTTGGGTTATGGATTGTTGGATAAAGATTGGAGTATTGTAACTTGGAAAATAAGAGAATTGATTTTGGAAAGAAAATGAAATCGTAACTCTTTGTAAATTAAGAATGAACATGAGAATTGGTTTATTGTATTACGTGTATCAAATACATATGTTTAGAGGTTTTGTCCTTGGTCATCGGTGGAGAATGACATTGTTGCATTGAATAGATTATGTATATGTATTACACTTGGATTATATATGCCTTTTTACATGTTGTGATGGTTGGTAATATATACTATGTTGAGAATGAGAGGTATCATTACCTTCCAGCTAACGCTTGGAGAATTGGCTGCACTTAGAATGAGAGGCACTAGTACCTTCCAGCTAGTGCCTGGAGAACTTGGTAGAGGTACCATTACCTTCGAGCTTGTGTATGGTAAATTGGCAGAGGTGCCATTACTTTCCAGCTTGTGTTTGGTAAATTGGTGTTTCGTTATGAAAAGGTTTATCATTGGCTTACTGTGCTTGAGGCAGGTAGAGTATGAGTTGGGGTTTCAGTGTTGAATAGGTTCATCTGTATATATCATATGTAGTAGCAGTTTGGTTGATGAGGTCAGATTGTCTCATATAATTGTGTAGTAGTCTTGGCATGTACGCTATTTTCTTTTGTGTTAAAGGTATTATATGTAAGTTTATGTGTTGAATGGGTTATAGAAATGTTTCGTTACCCTTGGCTTAGGGCTTGAAAATGTCATTCATGTATTAGAAATGGGTGTATGTGATGGTTGAGAGTGTAAACAATGAAAAGCAATTTGATTTTGTGAACACATTATCAAAAATGCGTTGTTAATATATGTTCTTTTTGAAATGGATAATGTAAAAGAAGGGAAAGAGAACATCATGTATTGTTGAGCAAATTGGATGAATTTTTTTTAGAAGCATATATATATATATATATAAGTATACTTTGATTATAAACCATCACATTATTTATATTGTATGATATGAAGCATCATAATCATAGCTATCTGTATGTTGTTATTGTTTAGGATCATGTTGAGATCCCTATTGGGCTTTATGCTCACCTCATGTTGTTAATCCTTTTTCAGGTACAAGTCGATAAGTGATACAAGATCGGTTATCTTCCTTACATGTTGGCCACGTGGCCTTTACTTGTTAGTGGAGCGCCGTTGATGTAAAGAGGGTTAAACCATTTCTCTTTTTATATAATAGTGTAAGCCTACGGGCAATTTAATTAATTGTAATTCATGTTGCATTTCAATTTGTATATGCGATTAAGGGAACCTTCATGTATTTATGGATGTCAATGGATTTCCCTTCCATATTGTATTAATGAAATGGACTATAACAACAGATTTGGTAATGTTAACCGGGTAACAAAAAGTGGGCGTGACAGAAACAGTTGGTTTGGTACGATTTAATCATTCTAAGACCTTTCAAACTTGAGTCACTTTTTAATATAGTCACCAATCTATGTGAAAAATTGAATTAGTATTTGTCCACCACTTCAAACATATCCAATCCATCTATTTAATAAATACTTTCAAATTTCTAGATTAACAAAAAAACAATAAACAAATAAATAAATACTAAGGCTTCAAGAATAATGAGTTATAATTAATATTATATATAACAAGTGTTTACTAACTTAGATTATAGAGATGATAAGATTAATTAATTGAGATTAATAATTTATTCTTATTAATGTCATTATATATATATATATATATATATTACAAATATAATATATGTTAAAGCAGTCAGTTTCGGTTTAGTTTGGTGCACAAGGTACTCGAACCGATACCAAACTAAAAATTGAAAAAAAAAAACAAATGAAAAAATTGCACAAACCGATTCTTATTAAAAAATAGACAAAATATAGCCATTTCGGTCCGATTCAATTGGTTAGTTGATTTTTTCAATTTTTCTTACATCTCTAACTGAACTTGAGACTTAAATGGAGCACACTCTCAAATCCCAAGTTGCACCTACTATGCCCCAATCTATTGGTGATATGTGAACCCATATCACCAAAAGATTCTTAAAAGATAAGATCTTGAGCATAAAAATATGGTGAACAATGAGGAATTTAAATTACTCTCAAATTCTCAAGTCATTCAAACATTATAGAGATTTTTGGTTTGGTGGGATATTCCTTATGAAAATGATACATACAAATAAATATCTTACAAATTTGATTTTTTTTTGGTTGTAATTATGGCACATAATATTCAACATTAATGCAATAAAAAAATTGCAAATTTGAAAATCTCTCTATACAAAAATTACAACCGTGTCAAGCATTTTAGCCATATATATATAACAATATAAAATTATATATAGAGTGAAAAAGCAACATGGGCTTACCTCAACAGAACAAGACCATTGTGTCTGAGTTTAAAAGGTAATGAAAAATTAATAATTTAATATTAATGTTAGTGGTCAAACCTTTAGACTTGAATACAAATGATCATATTTGATCTCGTGAAAAGTTTTACATGTGTTTTAATGAATTGAAAGATACTGTTTCTATAGGAGGAGAGAGATGTGGGATTGGATAGACAAGTATAGATTATTTTTATATATTCAAATCCAAATTTGAATCTTCTATATTTTGAATTTTTTTTGATAGATATAGATTATTTTTCTGTAGATTTGCAATTCAAATATTTTTGAATAAGTTTCTTTTCTTTTCTTTTCTTTTCTTTTCTTTTCTTTTTTTTTTTTTGTTTATTTTCTTTTTGATAAGTTTGTAATCGGATAACTTTTCAAATTTTTAAATTTTATAGAAAATTAGAGATAGAAATTGGGAGGCCTAAGAATACTCACTACATTTGCTTATATAAATAGATAGATAGACATATAGATATTTTTATTTTATTTTATTTTAGGAGCTTGTGCCACAGTGATTGGTGCAATTTCGACTTACAGTTTATGGGCACGTTTGATTGCTGGATTATTTTTTATAGAAGTAGATATGATAAGATTATTAATAAGATCATGAGAGATAAGTTATACCACAGAATTAAATGGGATGAAAGATTGGATATATAATAGAATTATGGGAATAATTATAGCATGAAATAGTAAAGGGGGAATTACATGTAGGTGGGAGATAGGAAAAAATTACAAAAACATAGAGGGTGCAAGTATGTCTGTGGGGGTGTGCAAATAAAAGGCTATGGTGTGTTGGTATATTTTTTTCTTTCTCCCACCTACATGTAATTGCCCCAATAATAAATAGGATAAATGATTAGATAGAAAGTTAACATAGGTTTAGGCACCCTCCCATTGCAAACCAATTTTTAAGAGCGAGTTCTATCCAAGGGGTTCGTATTATTTTGTATCAGAACTAACCACCATGTCGAGTATGGGATCGGACACATCTATACGAGTATAGGATCAGATGGATGCAGCTTTGCAATTCGAACTGCGGAGGGGGCGACTTATAAGCTGGATTAAGATACCGAAAAATGTGTTGAATACTGATAGTTAAATGAAGCTTTCAGGAGAGAAAGGGCTACCACCAGGTCAATGTCAATAAAGTAAGCTATCGTGGACGTCGGTTGCGAAGCATGGTGGTATGTTAGAATCCCACATTGGTTAACATAAGCTTTGACCATGTGTATATAATCATCTTGGACACCCTCTCCTTCCAAGTTAGTTTTCAAGAGTGAGTTCCACCTTATGTTTAGTTAAAACAAAATCAAAATATATAATTATCTTTAATCATTGGACAAAGAAAATAATACTTTTAATTTATGTATTTTTTTAAGGGCAATTCTATTTGCATATTATACAAGTTCTTAGTACACACCACAAATATATTCGGATATAAATTTTTGAACAAATATCAAATGTTTGGATTTAGATCTATGAACATAAAGCAGTTGTTTGGAGATAAATAATTGAATCAGCTATATATTTGAACAATTTATTTTTGTTTTCAACTTTAAGAGGGTGTTTGGGATGATCTAAAATAAGTATACTATTTTACTTTTTACGAAAAGATATGCAAAAAAGTAAAAAGATGATGTTACTCAAAAAAAGATAAAAAAACTTTTTAAAAAAAAATACACTTTTATAGGAGATGCCAAATAATGAACATTATATATTTATTCAGAAATTTATATCTAAATATATTTGTGATGTGTACTAAAAATTTGTATGATTTACAATTTAGAAAAAGCTGCACCAAACACATGCAGAGACTTTAGAGGGTTGAACAGCTTTTATAGCACAAATTATAAACATTTCATTAAGAGTAATTCTTGTTCTTCAGGTTATGTGTTGGTCAAGAATTTGACGAATACAAAACATGATATACTTCCATTTGACTTTGCAATTGAATAAAAAGAAAAAGTAAACAATACCCCTTCCGTGCTTATAAACAAAAAGTTTGAAAAGATAAAGGAAAGAAAGATCTAATGTTAGACAGGCTTATTTTTTTCAGATGGTGACATCATCAAAATTTTAAAGGTCAATTACATTGACACTTCTTAAAAAATAAATAAAAAAATTAAAAACAAATATAATAAGATGCATTATTTTGGTACAATTACACATACTTCTTTTTTGGTAAGATTAAAAATATTAAAATAGACATAATCTAAGGTTTTAAATTTGAGTCACCTCAAAGGGTCATAGAGCGACTGTTGTCATGTTAACTTCAGTGGCCCCAAATGCTCATGATATGAAGACACAAAGTTAAATAATATAAAATATACATTTTAGTATAAATAACAAATGATGACAACATAACTTCTTTTTTTTTTTTTTTTATCTATATGATTGACGAATTACTAATGAAAATAGTGCTAAATATTTTGCAAATTAACACCTTACAAGAGTCCAATATAATTACACCTAATTTGTAGGGCTTACCTTTTTTTTTTTTTTTAAAAAAAAAAATCTAAAAAAAATCAATTTGATTTATCCAATTTTCTAATTTAGGCATTGTTTGTTTGATTGTAAGATTAATTTAGAAAGACTTGATATCATATCGGATGAGGAGTATAATAGATAAAATTGTATCAAAGTTCTAGGACCTCGCTCCTCTCCAGTTACTAGAGAAGAGAGTTTAGCGTTGGTGGGCTTTAATCTGGGCTCATATCAATAATTCAAACTGTTTGATGTGTAAAACCCGTCAAGTACATTATCCTTGTAAAAAATCACGTTAATTGGATATTAATAACTAATTGATTAGATCGCATTTTCAAATATAATTTTTGAAATAAATTACAACAGAAATACGATCTGATGGTTATCAATATCCAAGCAACGTGATTTTTTGCAAGGATAATATACTCGACGTGTTTTACACATTAAACGATTTAGATTATTGACATGGATATAGATTAAGACCCACCAATACCATACTCTCCTCTCAAGAGCCAGGTCCACAGTTTGATACTATAATATAAGCTTTTAGACTTAAAAGCTCAATACAAATTTCTCAAATTATTAAATGTATAAATAATAAAAATACATATTTCATGAAAATATTAGATTTGATTAATATGGTAATATCTCTCAAACAATTAATTAATAAAAATTAAATTAAAGTAAATTTTAAAATACAAACATATGCCATTATTAATTCATTAATCAATAAGGAAATTTTTTCAAAGTCTCTTACAACATAAGCTTTTTAAAAAGGGAAAATAATCAATAAATCATGTTTTTTATTTTAAAATTACTATTGAGTCCTATCAAATTTCAATATAAACAATTAAGTCCAATTTGTGATAAAAGGTTCCAAAAGATGAGTGCTGCTATTAACACCCCATCAATTATTTTAGACCTCTCATTTCTTTAGACCCCCGCTTATAAATTCTAAAACCCTTAAAATTTCTTTTCTCTCCCCAAATAGTACCAAAATTATCTTGCAAAAACATTCCACTCATTCAATTGAATGCACACCCCCACACCCCAAAAACCCTAACAAAACCTACAAAGGTGATTATTACTTCATGTCCATATATTTGTTCATAACTTGAGGAAATAAATGTAAGATTTTTTGTTGCTAATTCAAAATTCCCTTTTTGTGGGTTCTGCGATCTCCACGAGTTTCAGTTATCTATTTCCAAACAAATAAGAAATATTCAATTACTTATTCCCAAACAAATTAACAATGTTCGGGCCTGTATTCCCGAATTTCGGTCATATGTTCGGGAGTTCAGTCACAAAAAAATGACGGGAGTTCATATTAAGTGAGGGTTAAAATTGAAATAACATCTGCCATTATGGAGCAATAAACTTTTTAAAAATATGTTATGAAAAATAGAATTTAATTGTCTATATTGAAATTTAATAGGATTCAATAGTATTTTTAAGACCAAAATAGGACTTATTAGTTATTTTTCCTTTTAAAAATTCTTATATAGAAAATTAATTAAAATTTTAAATTCTTCTAATAATGATTATACAAAATATAAATTGTTTTTAATTTTTGTTACAAGAATAATAGATGATTAATTTTCAAATTTTATTTAATTTTTTTGATTAATTAGAAAATAAATTTTTACTAAATTAATTTACCATTTTAGAATTTTAGAAAATATGTCTAGAAAATAATATAATGGTTTTTCCTTTCTCAAATACCGCTATTATACTAGAGTTTTACGTTTATATTTCTTTCAATATTGTTTCCTTTAAAATATGAATTTTTTTTTATTAATAATAATAGATTGAGTTAAAATATGCAATCATGTAAATTGTTTGATCAATTATATTAACTTAATATTATAATCTATCTAATAAAAAAATAGATTTCACTATATAATTTTGGTTACCCCAAAAAATAAATGTTAATTCTTTTTTTCTTGAGAATGGAAAAAAACAATAGAACTAATTATTATAGATAGACCATCTATTATTTATAATTTAACTATTTTATAGAGTAAAATGTTGTTGGGTGTTTAATGTTAAACTTTTCAATAATATTTTCTCATAATTTTGATGTTGGCAATTTATAAAATATGACCCATGTTTTTATGGGGAATTTTTTTAAAGATCCCTGATATTAAGATTTTATAGGATAAATGATATGCAATATTTTCATAGTGGTTGGGGTCCCTCAACATTTTTCTAAAGAAATTTTGAAACCAGAGAAATTTTGTTAAGTGTGTTTGTGTGTTCATGTTTGGAATTTCTCTGGTCACATTAGAATTCCCTTAGAATTTTTCTAAGTGTGTTTGTGTGTTCATGTTTAGAATTTCTCTGGGCATTTTCACTGAAAGTTCTCTAGACACATCACAATCCCACAATGTTTGAGAAAATTCACATAGTGACTATAGCTAGAGAAAATTAATACAGTGATCACAATTAGCGAAAATTCATAAAATTACAAATAATGATCAAAACCACAAAAATTCACACAGTGATCACAACCAGAGAAAATTCATACATCTAGAGAAAATTCATAAAATTACAAACAATGATCACAACTAGAGAAAATTCACACAATTTCCACATCCAAGAAAATTCACACAATCCAGATAAAATTCGCTTTGCTTGAATTTCAATAGCAGAAAAAGAAGAATGTCGAATCTTGTCCAATTCTCAGGGGTAACTCACTAAACATTCTCTATAGCGATCTTGGTTTAAACCTGACCCATTCATTATTTTGGATCTTGGCTTTCTTGTCTTGACAGTTATTCATGTCTTCTTTCGTCTCATTCCTTGTTGGATTTGGTTATTAGAATGTCTTGGTTGTATTTGAAATAGGTTAGGAGTTAGATTTTCAAAATTGTTGCTGCCTAGGTTTTCGCTAGTTTGCTCGAGTGAGCTTTCTTGTGCTCGAGCGAACTTTGAGAACTTCCAGTACTTTTGCAGGTCTGCAATACTATTGAAAGTATGACATTCTTCGCTCGGGCAGAGTTTCTTACGCTCTAGCAGTCTTGGATCGAACTGTCCTTCTTGCACTCAAGCGATCTTTTGGAACTCTCAATACTTTTGCAGGCTTGCAAAAGTACTAGGAGGGTGGTGTTCTTCGCGAGAGCGGTCACTTTGTTCGCTCAAGCGATCTCACTTGTTGATTCCTGCACTTGAGCGGTCTGCACGTATATCAGTTTCGAAAAGTCACTTTTTGAATCACTTTTTCATATCTCTCTCTCTCTAAACATTTCAAAACTTTAGATCTACACACTCTCTCTCTAGTTCTTGAACATTTGACCCAAATATTCTCGATCTGTACATTTCCTCACCCTAGACCCTTTGATAAAAAGATAAAGTGCGTCGAGGGCTTCATTTTAATTGGAGAAGTTCGCGTTTTCGGTACCATCAAGTTATATTCATCTTTCCTTTGTGTCTTCTTCTTTGAGGTAGAGATTACTTTGACTTTTTTTATGATTTTTAACTTAGTTATTTGTCTCTTAAAAGGTTATTATGATTTGGGAATTTTTGATAAAAATCTAGGGTTTTAGTTTGAAATCAAAATAGGGGTTTTCAAAATAGGTTCTTGAATATGTATATAGGTTGTAAATGTGGATGAGTTGTGATGAAATGGTGAATTTTTATCCTTGGAGTTGATTTTTAAAAAAATTGGATTCTGCCCTGATTTGTGAACATTTGATTTTGTAAAGAGAAAATGGAATTGATGTTGGTTTTATGAAATTGGAACGATGATGATGATAGTGATGGAGTTGGATATGAATTATCACTTCTATCTGGAAAAGTTGGAAAGTATATCTTTGTTGAAAATTAATTATCTGTTTAGAGATATCTGTTTTGGGCTATCGGTGGAGGATATATATGATTATTGTAGAAATTACATGAGAATTAGGTGAATTGAAACTAATTTCTCATCCATTTGCATTGAGCATGGTAACATATTTAACACATTGAAAATGTTTATCGTTTTAAGGGGGAAAAAAAAAAGGGTAAATACCTTGGTGAATCTCGATAGGAGTGTAGTTGTGGTATTAGGTTGACCTGTGTGTCCTTGGTGAAAGTCCAGAAACCCCCGCAGATAGGTACTGAGCCTTCCAATTAGTACCAGTAAAAATGACAATTGGTATTGCTTGTAGCCTACTTGTAGACACATCCTAGAGATTCCCACTGTTGTATCCACTGCCCTGTTTTCATTGTAAAGGAAATGATTTCATGAACTGTAATATAGACTTGGCATAGCATGGTTTTGGAAAGAGATATAAAATGTTTTGACACAAGCATTGCATATGCATTCACCTTATAACTTTGTTAAGATTCATACACTGTGTTAGAGTATCTTTATTGGGCTTTGGCCCACCCTATATGGAAAACCATTTTCAGGTGCAGATGACATGCTTCTACCAAGACCGTAGCTTGGAAGGACTTGAAGCCGAGAGCTTTTTGTTTTGTTTTTGTTATATTTATTTTGTACAAGCCTAGGGCTTCACTTATATTGAGTTTCAAACTCACTTTTGTTGTAACCAAGTATCGACTTGGAAAGTTGTAGCCATTAAGGCACTCATATATCTGTTTGACTTTTATTTCATATTATTAGCTTGTGGCACATGCTATAGATTCAGGGTTAGGGCTTATGAATGTATAAATGTATTTGTTACTCTTTTGTACATTTGAAGTATATGAATGGATGGATATTATGTTCAGAAATGTATTGTTATCTGATAACTGTCATGGGATAAATATTGGTTATTATTTCAGAGTGTTACATTCTCTGTGTTTTGAAATTTCTCTAATTGAAATTTCTCTAATTTTCTCTGTGTTCTAAAATTTCTCTGATTGGAATTTCTCTAGTTTGCTTAATTTCTTTGATTTTCCACGTGTTTTGAAATTTCTCTAGGTTTTACAAATTTCTTTGTGTTTTGAGTAATTTTTCTTTGATTTGTTCACAATTCTCTCTATGTTTTGACCAAACTAGAGAAAATTGAACTACAAAATTAAACACTATAATGGGGGAGAAAAAGGATACTTGAATGAAATATTTACTTGGTGTCATCGGATTCTGAAACACATGAACTTCTTGAAGCATTTTTGGGACATAGAGGATGAAGAAGAGCAACAGATGAAAATTAGGCTTTTTGGAGCTGAATGTCCCATTCTTTATGTCATCCATTATCTGGGTCAAATCCATGGTTGTGCTTCAGGGACTATGACTGTAATTGGAATGTGGATATTTTACAAGAATATGCAAGTGATTTTGCTCATTGGAGATTGTGGAAATAGAAAAATCATATTCATATATATATATATATATGTATAAAACCCCATCTACCATATCAGCACTCAAAAACCCCATCCAACTTAAGTTGGTTCCAATTTCTTTCTGATTCAAAAATCTCACTGGAAATCCTCTGCACAAATCAAGCACAAAACAAGCACTCATCGATGCATATATATAAATTTCTAGGATTTGAGTTTTCAAATGCAAATTTGATTTTCTCCATAGATCAAAGATAAGAGAGAGTGATCCATTACACAGTCACCTCTGCCATGGAAGCTTCGAAATCCACACTAAACATGTACTCGAAGTGCTTCACGGCAAAGGCGATCACGGCGGTGTTGCGGAGGTTATTGAGGCATCGCTGTGGAAGGTTGAGAGAGAGAGAGAGAGAGAGAAAAAAAAAAAAAAAAAGAGAATGAGAGTGGGTGTGATATATAGGTGTGGGTGAGGGACCTTAGGCTACAGAAAAAATATATTATGAATCTCTCACATTAGTAAAAGTTGAAGAGGGATGTTAGACTAAATTTCCCTATTTTTATATGTTAAGTTTATTTTAATTTTTCATTAAAAATTGTCACTTTGAAATATTATTTAGAAAATAATAATTATGTCACCCAGATAATCATTTTTCAATGGTAATAAACACATATTAGATTTTTTTTTTTTATTATTTGTAGTAAAAGATTTATTTTTTTATTTTTTACAACTATCTTTAAGATATATGAAGAAAAAAAAAACAGACAAGACATTTATCAATTTTAAAATATTTTGTGAGTTTTCACATATTTTATAACATTTTTAATTAAAATCTCAATGCTTACTAATTGGCACTCTGTAACGCCCCAAAAATATTACAATAAGATCATCCCACAACAGATATTAAATAACAACAGATGTTTAAATATAATCTTCTCTCATTCATAAGGTTTCATCGTTTTACAAATGTAACACATGCAGTAATACATTCACAAGTCCTAACTCTGAATCTAGATATGAAATAAGAGTAAACAGATGTGGTAATGCCCTATTGGCTATAACTTTCCAAGACGATACATGGTTACAACAAAAATGAGTTTAAACTCAATACAAATAAAGTCATAGGCTTGTACAAAATATATACAATAACAACCAAAAAGAGAAGCTCTTGGCTCCAAGTCCTCCCAAGTTATTGCCTTGGCGGAGGTATATTCATCAGCATCTGAAAATGGTTTTCTACATAGAGTAAGCCAAAGCCCAGTAAAGATACTTTAACACACTGTATGAATCTTAACAGAGCTATAAGGTGAATGTATATCCAATGCTCGTATCAAAACATTTTAAATCTTTTTCTAAAACCATGCAATGCGAGGTTATATCACAATTCTTGAAATTACTTCATTTACAATAGAAAACAGGGCAGTGGATACAACACTGGAAATCTCTAGGACATGTCTGCAAGTAGGCTACAAGCACTACCAATTTGTCATTTTTATCGGTATTAACTGAAAGGCTCGACACCTAACCGCGCGGGTTTTTGGACTGTCACCAAGGATACATAGGCCAACATAATACCACAAATACATTCCTACCCAGATTCACCAAGATATTCACCAATTTTTCTCAAAACGATAAACATTTTAAATGTGTTAAATATCTTACAAAACCTAATGTAAATAGATAAGAATTTAGTTTTAATTCACTTAATTCTCATGCAATTTTTACAACAATCATAGCTATTCTCCACTAATAGCCCAAATGAATATCTCTAAATAGATAATTAATTTTCAACATAGATATACTTTCCAACATTTCCAAACAGGAGCGATAATTCATATCCAACTCCACCACCACCATCATCATCATCATTATCCCAATTTCATGAAACCAACATCAATTTCATTTTCTCTTTACAAAAATCAAATTCTCACAATTTAGGGCAAAAAACCTCATTTCTTTAAAAATCAATCTCCATGGATAAAATCCACTATTTATCACCACCAAACCAATTTTACAAAGCTACAATCATATACAAGAACCCATTGTGAAAACCCCTCTTTTGATTTCAAAGCCAAAACCCTAGATTTTAACAAAAAATCCCCAAATCATAATATCCTTTTTAAAAGATAAATAACTAAGTTAAAAATCATAAAAAAGAGTCAAAGTAATCCCTACCTCAAAGAAGTAAAGACACAAGGAAAAGATGGGTAGAACTTGACAGAACTAAAAACACGAGCTTCTTTGATTAAAACGAAACCCTCGACGTGCTCTACCTTTTTAACAAAGGATGTAGGGGTGAGAAGATCACTAGATCAATGTGTATTTGGATCAAATGTTCAAAAACTAGAGAGAGAGAGAGAGAGAGAGAGAAGATATGAGATTCAGAGAGAGACAAAGAAGATATGAGATTCAGAGAGAGAGATGAGTGAAAAAAGTGATCTAAAAAGTGATCTTTACAACTTGATATACGCGCAGACCACTCGAGCGCAGGAAAGTAGCTCAAGCGATCAGACACAACAAGCGAGATCGCTCGAGCAAACAAAGTGATTTGTCAAGCGAAGAACACCATCCTCCTAGTACTTTTGCAGGCTTGCAAAAGTACTAAGAGTTCCAAAAGACTGCTCGAGCGCAAGAAAGACCACTCGAACCAAGACTGCTCGAGCGTAAGAAACACCGCTCGATTGAATAATGCCATACTCCTAGTAGTTTTGCAGACCTGCAAAAGTACTGGAAGTCCTCAAAGTTTGCTTAAACGCAAGAAAGTTCACTCGAGCAAACAAGCAAAATCTGGGCAACACAGTTTTGAAAAGACTAACTCCCAACCTATTGCAAACAAAACAAAGATACTCCAATAACCAAACTCAACAAGGAATAAGATGGAAGAAGACATGAACAACCATCATGGCAAGAAAACCCATGTACAAGACAACAAACAGGTCGGGTTTAAACTAGAGTCGCTATACACTTACCTTAAAAAAATATAGGATAAATTATAAATAAACCCCCTGAGATTTGTTTAAAAACAGTTTGAAAAATTACAAATATCTCTTTATCATAATTTTTGATTTAACAAAATTAACTGAAAAAATAAATTGATAATTGCTCTCCTTTACAATGATAAAATTATCTGAATTATTAATTGAAATAAATATCGGACATTATTAAAAACTGTTAATTGACTTGATACTTTATTAATAAAAGGAGCCAGTTGTTTTGAAATTAGAAACTTCAAGGAGCGAGATGTAATTTCTAAAATTATAAGGGGGCAAATCATAATCTCAAAAGGATATATTTGTAATTTGTCCAAAAATGTAATATTTTCTCATCACAAAAATATAACCTTTTACTCATCACAAAAATTATAAATTTTACCGTAAAACATAACTTTAGTTATTCATAACCATATAGCATGTTTGGTATATATGGTGGAATTAAATGAAATGAGAATGGAATAAAATGTTGAATGAAATGAAATACTCATTTTTTATTCCATTATTTGGTTATCAACATGGAATGGCATAAGAATAAAATGACAATTCTCGTTATTATGTTTTGGTATGCCTACTAAAATAATAGAATGAAACAATTTTTTTTATCTTTTTAATTATTTTTCAAACAAGCTAGTAACAACCAATTTAAAAATTCATATAGATTATAATAATGTTGATAGTTGTAAAAGTGATACTATGAGTTGTGGTAGTGGTGGCGGCTACTGTGGCATCAATGGTCGTTGTAGTGTGGTATGGTGGTGGTGATAGGCAGTGATGGCAATAGTAGATCGATGTATAGTTGGTGGTGATGGTAAGGTGGTGTTGTGGTGGTTGTGGTGTAGTAGTCAGGGCAACAATGGTAGTAGTGATGACAACGGTAGTAGAGTGGTGATTCTCGTAATGATGGTATGGTGGTGTGGTTTAGGTAAAGGTAGTGGTAGTGGTAGTGGTGATGTGGTGGTTGAGGTGATAACAGTGGTAGAATGGTAGTAGTGATAATGGTTGTGGCAATGGTGGCAGTGGTTGTGGTGACAGTGGTTGTAATTGTAACGACGATAGTAGTGGTAATGGTTGTAGTTGTAATGGTAGTGGCAATAAGGTGGTGGTTGTAGGGGTGGTAAGGTGGTGATGGCAGAAGGAATGGTAGTGGTAGCTAATTAATAATGTTTTAAAGTGATTCTATGATATAATGTAATGACTAAAATCAAACTCACAAAACTAAAATCAAACCCATTTTGGACATCAAGATTTAATTAATTTCGTATAAATCAAACACTTCAACCAAACCCATTTACGAAATCAGCACAAAAATAAACCCTAGATGAAGTGTGGGAGATAGGGAAATACGGGAAAGGAGGGAGAAAGAGAAATAGAGAGATGGCTCGAGAGGGAGAAGACCGAGAGTGACAGAGAGAGAGAGACAAAAACCTGTGATTTGCAACAGTGGCGGTGGTGATTTCCGGCGGTAGCGACCTGCAACGGTGAAGCCGACGTCAAGTTTGGTAGTGAGTGGTCTGTGTGTTTGTGAGTGGTCTATGGTCTGTGTGTTTGTGAGTGATCTGTGTGTGTGTGTGAAACAAAAGGGAGGGCACTAATATTTACGCTTCCCTCCAAAACAAATTTCCTACCTTTAGTAACTAAATATTTATTTTGTCGGCAAAAACTAATTAATCAACAACTAAATTATTTAGTCAACAAAGAGTTACCTAATAAATAACCCTATCTTTGAGAGACGAAAGTTTTTTGGTCGGAAAAAGGCAGTGTACGCCGACTAAAAGTAGAATTAGTAGCCTAAAATTTGGACAAACGCGGACTATAAACTGTTTAGTCACTTATTGTGCATATTTTTAGCGACTAAATTTTGTTTTAGTCGCCAATAACTATTATATGGCTGCTAAAAAAATTTAGTAGCTAAAATTCACAACATTGCCGAACAATACGAAAATTAGTCGCTAAAGGCCTGACTTTTGGCGACCAAAAATGTTTTAGTTGCCAAATTTGGTCGCCAAAGATACATTTTCTTGTAGTGTTTAAGTTGGGGGAAGAATAGGCATTCCAACATTTTGTTGGAATAGTCATTCCATTGGAATGACCATTCTCTCTTCAATAAGACATATTAAACAAGAGAAGGGAATGTAAAGTTAAAATGGATGTTCCATTTCAATCTATTCCATCGTACCAAACTTACTCTAGGAGTGGATACCATAATTTCACCATTCATAATTTCAACACAAAAATTATAATTTTCATCACAAAAAATCATAATTTTAAGGGAACTTATTTATAAGTCCTATTTTGGACACTTATGCTATGTTAAGTCTTATGTAATTTTTTATAGAGTCTCAAGTTCTATTTAGATAAAAATGTATTCTACAAGATCCTATTTGCGAAACGTAACGTGACAAGTTATGTTACGTTTATGTAGGTGTCACGTTACATTACGTTTATGTAGGTGTCATGTCACGTTACGTTTATGTAATTTCTCATCTGATATGGTCACGTTACGTTACATTTATATAGGTGTCACGTTACGTTTCGCAAACTTAATCTATGGTAACATTCAATTTCCTATATAGGAAATTGAATGTTACCATAGATCATATCTATGTGAATGTGAATTTCAAAATATACGAACAAGTAACATTTTCACATTCAATTTAAAAAATCAAAAACTTAGTAAGTTTGCGAAACGGAATGTGACATGTTACGATACGTTTATGTAGGTATCACGTTACGGTGTCACGTTACGTTTATGTAATGTCCCATCTGATATGGTCACGTTACGTTACGTTTATGTAGGTGTCACGTTACATTTCGCAAACTTAATCTATGGTAACATTCAATTTCCTATATATGGTTTTACCATTATTTATGATATTAACAACTAATATTGAGAGTAAATGTGTCAACAAACTTCACACAGGACTTATGGAAATATAAGTTTTTTAGTAGGACCATATGTAGCATAAGTCTCCCTAATAGGACTAATAAATAATTTTCCCTAATTTTAACTATAAAAATTGTAATTATTTACTATATACATATGCACATGGTAACATTTCCCTTTAAAAAATACTTTATTAAACTAATGCTACGACTAACCGTTATGATCGAAGACATTGAGCATTGCTTTTAACCTTTCCTCTTGCCCTTTTCTTATTGTTTCAAGATTTCATTTGGCATCTAGTTAAAAAATCATTTTTTTCAAAACTTTTTTATTTCTTGTGATTTTTGTTTTAATGTTTGTCAATTTTTTTTTTTTTTCTATGCGGTTTGCCTAATTTAGAATAATTTAAAAATTCAAAAAAAAAATCACTAAAAGCAGAAAACATAATTAAAAACAAAAACAAAAAAGTTTACTATCTTGGACATTTTTTTTGTCTTTAGTGAATTATTTTTTAAATATATATATATATATATTACTTTTCTAGCTGGTCTAATCAAGTATAACCTAAAAACTATGGAAAAAAAAAAAAAAGAAAAAAAAAGAAAAAAGTAACAAAGTCACTAAAATAATCAATCGCAAACACTCAATTGCAAACACCCCATAACTTTTCTTAACATTTGATTTGATCATTTACCAAACTGTTGACATTACTTCTTTTGACTGTAAGCTTGAAGGCCATTGAATTTAGCTGAATGCAACCTGTCTGTTGACTTTACAAAAAACAATAAAATAAATAAATAAAATAAAAAATAATGCCTCTATGTCAAAAATAAGAAGTTGGTGACAATTCTTTTAAATTCATCTCATTTTTTAATAATATATTGATTAATGATTCAGGCCTCGAATTTGAGGCTCGAATTTGCCTCGAGAGAGAGAGAGAGAAGAGAGGGGAAGAGGGCTCGCAGTCGCTGCCCGATCGTCGCCGGCGTCCTCGCAGGCAGCTCGTCGCAGCGTGTCACCCGGCGTCGCCTCGCCCGATCGTCGTCTCTGGCAGCCCCCGCCTCCGCCTCCTGCTCCCCTGTAATTAGGGCCCATTCCAGTCTCCTCCTTCTCCTCCTCCCTTCTCTTCTCCTTCTTCCTTCTTCATCTTCTTCGTTTCTGATTGAACCAGAAAAAAAAAAAAAAAAAAAAAAAAAAAAAAAAAAAAAAAAAAAAAAACTCATTCGAGCCAAATTCGAGGCCTCGAATTCGAAGCCTCTATCACGACTGTAATATATTATAGCAATACCAAGATTTGATAAAATGTCAAAAATTTGATAAGAGTTTTTTTTTTTCTCTCTCTTATGTTGAGATTCACAAATAAAATTTAGAGATTTTTTTATAAAGCTTATCAGTATAAGCCCTGCTAAAGTACACAACCTTTTTTGGACAAAAAAAACCCTAATGCTTGAATCAAGTAAGCAATATAGCATACATGGTTGTATATTTGGAATAGATTTCAAAACTTGAAAATTCAATAACTTTTGATTTGGATTCCCGTTTTTTGTAAAGGTTTTATTTTTGGAAACCTTTTATCATCGAGATCTATCAAACAAGACCAATAATAAAGATAAAATTCTAAAGAAAAAAAATTACAACATTTTCACTAACATTTAAAACTCAGTAAAATTTCATGAACTTGTAGTCAACAACAGTAAATTTTCCCTAGCTAATTCAGTGAATTTCACTATTAGTTAGTGAAATCTTACTGTTGCTAACCACAAGTCAGTGAACTTTCACTAAATTTAGTGAAATTTAAATGATGTTTACCAACAAAGTCAGTAAAATTTCACCGTCATTGACTAAAAAGTCAGTGCAATTTTTGTGTTTCTAAATTAGTAAAATTCTAAACTGAGAGTTAATCATTGCAAAATTGAAAATCATTTGTAAAATTTGGGTACCCAATTTTAATTTGAGGTACCGTTGGAATAAAACTAATATAAAATGTTAAAAAATCTTACATATTTTGAAGATTTGAGGGGTAGCCCTTTTCTTTTTTCATAAACATACCATCTATTCGTGGTTGGTTGCCTGAGATTGTACCTATCTGTACACTCTCTTCTCTTCTTTTCAAACAGTTTCTTAGTATGTAAAATCATGGTTGCCCTTGATTCAAATAACAATTTTTTTTTTGAAGTGCCTCTTAATTTGAAACTTACTTTTTTTCGGACTTTGACATTGTGGACGTATTGTCTGGTCTTGACATATCTGGGTTTACGGGTAATTATTACGTAGTCTCATAGCACTATGTAGTATTGTCTATGTGGTGTGTAGTGAGAAGTCTTACGGATAGATTATAGTAACTCACCTTTGTTGGATAATTAGAAGATAGAGAATGACTCACTTCATGTAAATTGTAATTTCTTATTGTTGAGAAACACCACATAAATAATATTGAGAAAAGTTAGGGATCATGAAAATTTTTTCATAAAAATGATCATGAAAGATTTATGATTCTTGGATTACCTTGATTAGTGTGTAGTGCTTTATTCTAAGTATAATCCAAGGATCACAAAACTTTCATGATTATTTTCATGAAAGGTTTTTCATGATACCTAGCATTGCTGAATAATATTACATGATATTCTAAACTATTTAATAAATTTACATGAAATTAAGTTTAGAAAACGATATATAAGTCCACTTTTTATAACCATTTTCTAGACCTAATGATGTGTAAGTGAGATGATTAGTTAATGATTAGTGAAAATAAGAGAGAGAGAAAGTTATCTTTTTTTTTTTTTTTTGATCAGCAAAAAAGATCAACTTTATTGATGAAAATTCAACAAAACAGAAGAATACATCAACAAAGAAGGAGAAAAGCACACCAGAGGATGATGAGATACCATCCAAGAAGACAACCCAAACAACACAATAGAAACTACACCCCACCCAGAAAAACAATCAGCCAAACACCAAACAAAGAAGACTAACAGAACCACCAATCCAGTCCTAACTCCCCCAACTTCCACCAACTACAAGAGAAAAGAAGCAACCCAACACCACCAGTGATATTAAGACGAAGACACATACCTGATTTGTTGCAATCTCCAAATGATGTCCTGGACTGAATAAGAGCACCCTTTTGAGTGAGCTTTGACCCAAAATGCCACTCTAGCCATAATCAACTCACAGAATTCTGCAAGGCAGAGCTGCTTCCCAGAGAAAACTACTTCATTTCTGAGTTTCCAAGTAGACCACATGACAGCCAAAAGAATAACTTTCCAAATTCTATCTTCAAACTTTCTCCACTTAAATCCCATCCACCAAAGAAGCAACCCTTCAACACTACCAGACACAGCCCATTGAATCCCCCATCAACTTAACACTGTAGACCATACCTGCCATATAAAAGGACACCAAAGAAGAACATGATTAACTGTTTCAGCATCATTCCTGCAGAGAACACAATCAATGGAAGCACTGTGGTTGAGTACACCAATCTTCTGCAGAAACATGGTTGTTTTCAACCTACCTTTCTACGCTAACCAACCAAGGAACTGAACTTTCGGAGGGGCCAAATTATACCATAACAGACCAGTGCACAAAATAGAAGGACTATCTGCAAAAGCTTTTGAAATGGAGGATATAGAAAACTGTCCTGATGAACATGCCAGCCACTTCAAACAATCTTCATTGTCCCCAGCCCCCAACACTGCTTGATTAACTAAGGTAACTAACCTTTCCAACTCCTCAGCCTCCCAAGCAAACAACACTCTTCGAAAATTAAATTCCCAGACCCCTGATAATCTTCTCCTCTCCAACAATGCACTTAAAGTTATATCTTTTTCTGTTGATAAACTGAACAACCTAGGGAATTTTTCCATGAGACACTGATTTCCACACCAATGATCCAACCAAACCTGAATCCTGCCCCCATTTCCCACAACCAACTTAACGTTATCAATAAAGATACTCTTCAATTGAGGGTTTGATTGGCCAACCCTTAATATCCCGCCCCATACCTTAGATAAATATTCATCAGAACAAGGAAAAGGCAGCCATTTCCCACCATTATACTGGTATCTACTACACAGAACCCTTTTCCACAAGGATTTATCTTCAACACCGAATCTCCACCACCATTTCACTAGCAGACAGTCATTCACGTCCTCTAGCCTTCTGATTCCCAACCCACCTTGGCCCTTGTTTTAGTAATTCCTCCCATTTAACTAGATGAATCTTCCTTCTTAATTCGAACCCTCCCCATAAGAAAGCTGCCCTTAAACTCTCAATTGTCTTAATCACAGATTGGGGCATCTTAAAAATGGATAAGTAGTACACAGGTAAGCCGGACAGAACATGCCTGATGAGAGTTAAACGACCCCCAAAAGAGAGAAGTTTTTTTCCAAGATGCTAACTTGGCCCTGATTTTATCGATTACTGGTTTCCAAGTTTTCTTCAATCTAGGGCTAGCACCTAGAGGTAAACCAAGATAAGCTAGAGGAAGACTTTGCTTTTGACAATTAAGCACACCAGCACAGTCCTTGACCATCTGCACAGACACACCAATTCCACATACATAGCTTTTATGGAAATTTATTTTCAGCCCTGACACTAATTGGAAACATCTCAAAATTCGTTTTAACGCTATGACCTCCCCCACATCAGCCTTGCAAAAAATTATAGTATCGTCAGCAAACTGTAAATGTGAAACAGTTGTGCTTGCCCCCTCCTGACCAATACCAGCACCTGTGATGAGCCCAGAATCCCCTGCCCTTTTAATCAACATATTTAAACCCTCTGCAACCAGGTTAAAAAGGAAAGGTGACAAGGGATCTCCCTGCCTTAGGCCTTTTTCAGGGCTAAATTCCGCCGTAGGAGACCCATTAACAAGGACAGAAACTTTAGGAGTACAAACACACTCCTGAATCCATTTTTTCCATCTTGCTCCAAATCCAAACCTACTCATCATAGATAGAAGGCAATCCCAATTCACAGAGTCATAGGCTTTTTCGAAATCTAATTTCAAAATCAAGCCTGACTGACCACTTTTCTTCCACCAATCAACTACTTCATTTGTGATCAAGACCCCATCCCAAATATTTCTCCCCCCCAGGAAAGCGGATTGAGCCTCCCCAATTACCCTAGAAATCACTTGCCTCAACCTATTAGCAAGGACTTTAGCAAGAATTTTATACATAGAACCAATTAGACTAATTAGCCTATACTCCGAAATGCTAACTGGACCCTCAACTTTTGGAATAAGAGTGACGAAAGAGCTATTAACACCACTTGCCAATTTTCCATTCTCATGAAATTCATTGAAAAACCTCAACACATCAGTCTTAAGGACCTTCCAGCACTTTTGAAAGCACAGAAGATTAAAACCGTCAGGACCGGGAGCTTTATTCCCATCACAGCTCTTGACAGCAGCCCACACCTCCTCCTCTGTGAATCTTGCTTCAAGACCTTCAGCAACACCATCACTACCAATAGATTTAAACTGACCAACCAGCTTAGGCCTAAACCTCCATTGTTCAGAGAACACAAGCTTGAAATGATTAAAAACCTCAGACTTCACTCTTTGCGGGTCCTCATACAACACCCCACCCACAGATACAGAATTCAGCAAGTTCCTGCTTTTTCTCCTAAACGCCACAATATGGAAAAATCTCGTATTCCTGTCCCCCAACATGCTCCAATTCATCCTTGACTTTTGACACCACAGCCATTCTTGTTTCTTGTTCAAAGACCAAACTTCTTTCCTTAGCTGTCTTCTTCGATCTACTTCAGCATTGGATAGCTCCCTTGATTCAGCCAATAAATCAAGATTATGTAACTCAGATTCAGCTACCTTCACTAAATGTGCCACATTCCCAAACACTTCATGATTCCATCTCTTTAGCACCCGACGAAGATTTTTAAACTTCTCTTGAATAACAAAACCAGCCCAACCACTAATTTCTGGTTCTACCCAAGAAGACTTAAAAACTACCAAAAACTGGGGATGCAAAATCCACGCATTAACAAACTGAAACGGCCTGGGACCCCAATCCCTGCTATCCTCCATAAAGAGAAGAGGACAATGATCAGAGAGCCCTCTTGGAAGACCCCATAATGTAAAATTAAACTTTTCCAGCCACTCTGAAGAAAGTAAAATTCTATCTATTCTACTCCAGCTGCCCCTCTCACTTGAGTTACTCCATGTGAATTGTCTACCCTGCATGGGCACATCATATAATTCAACACCCTCAATAAATTCATTAAACTCCCTCATGCCTTTGTCTCTTCTTAAACACCCCTTCCTTTCCCCCATACTTCTCACCTCATTAAAATCCCCCCCTAAACACCAAGGATCTACATACTGAGCCTTTAAATTCCGCAATGCATTCCAAACAACACCCCTTCTGGTTACATCATTTGGAGCATAAACATTGACGAAAACACAATTGAAACAAGGAAGGATCGTACCTGATAGAATTAAGAAATTTCTTGAGCTGCAACACTTAGCAAGTGAAAACACACTAGCCTTCCATACACAGAGAACACCACCAGAGAGCCCATCAGCGTCAACAGACATATATTCCAAGTCATTATATGGCCAAATAGACTTAACCAATTCTTCGGACACACCAGCCTTTTTTGTTTCTTGCAAAAACAGGACATCAACCATCCTCTCCTGTACTATATTCCTAATTTTCCGACGCTTCTCAGATCGCCCAATACCCCTTATATTCCAAGACAACAGCTTCATTGTAAAACATTTAAACACCTTACCTCCACCTAGTAGATGCTCGTGATCAATCACCAGCAACCACCTGTGCTGCTTTGCTTGCATCTCCCTCTTCAAGCTCAACAATTTTTCGCACCACCTCTTCTTCCTTGCCTAAAAAATCAATCTCCAGAGCTTTGCCTATTTTGACTGTTTCCAACGCCTCAGCTATGAGGACATTGTTCTTAGCCGAATCCAGTCCAAGTGACTTCTGCCGTGATAGAACAGATGCTGCAACTCGGAACACCGGACCCTTGTGCCAATTCGCCATGGATGATGATCCTCCACCTCTTGACACAGTCTTTTGCTTTTGACGAGCAACCCCTCCCCTTTTTTCTTTCCCCGAACCAGCATCACCGAGAGCCCTAATTTGGGATTGAGTTCTGTTAGATTTTGATCCCTTATTTAACAACAGCACACCAGCTTTAGCCCCAGCTACCGTTGAATGGTTACTGCCATGGGCCTGATCCACTGAACAACTAGTAAAGGATTGAACCAAATCCACAGAATTATTATTGGGCTTACTTAAGCCCAAAATCACTTGGTTGTTAATGGGCTTACTTAAGACCAAACTTAATGGGGCTTTATCCAATACAACCTCTAAATTTATTCCAGGCCTATTGACAGCATCCCCACTCAAACTGTTCATATACCCAGATGTAATAACCTTATCTACCTCGTCATCCTCACTGCTGCCTTTGACACTCTGCGTCTCCAGCAATCCATCTTCCTCTGCACGATTTTCATGAAGCTCAGCAACCTTTGTGTTTCCCCCACATTTACAAGCCGATTCCACTACAATTGATGGAAACGAAACGGCTTTCTGATCTCCACTTACATTGGCCCCACTAAGTGACACCTCATTCCCCTAAACAACTGCCACCTCTTCTTCAACATCCCCATCATGAGACTCATCACCAGCCACCTCAGCATCATCTTCCTCATCGCTGTTACCATGATCACCATCCATCTGCTCGAGCTTGTTTGAGCTATGACAATCATGTATGGCACACTTACAGTCCACCTACACTACTTTGGACACCATGACTTGCTCCTCACATACCCTTACAGGGTATCTCCTATCCCCACTTAAAACTAGAACGCTTGAATTGATAGGCTCCATGAATTTAGTGGCTATTTTAACTCTACCACATGAGAATGATGATAATTGCACTGTTTCATCATCTACCTTAAGAACCTCCCCCAGATTCTACCAACCTTCATAAAATTATCCGCACTCCACAGGTTAAAAGGTACACCATAACAACATATCCATACTTCCCTTTCCTGCTCAACTTAATCCCCTTTCTTCCATTCTGCTACTGATTCACACAATTCCTTCCAACAATCCTGAAGCAGTAATTGATTTTCCTCCAGGTGAGCTCGAGAAGAAAAGGATACAATGGCTTGTCTTCCCCCACCTCCTTTCCGAACTATAACCTCACCAGACCCCTTAGCCAAAACTGTCATCCAAAACTCTAAAAAGACATGATAACTTTTCAACTTCACAATAAGACTGTCAAAAAGCCAACCATTCCCCGCTTATGTGGCAATAATCTCATGCTTCACCACCTCACGACCTGCCCACCTTTGATTGCCTCAGCATAGGACTTCACACCAATATCTACCAATTCCGAGCGCCTCTTATACGTGGTTGTAGCTGTTCGAGCAAGTAAATTCTTTATCCTTCTTGATCCTTCTACACCTCTAACCTCTGCTGGTGCCCTTCTTTCAAACTCCGCTGTCTTCACCTTAAGGGCTTTGTCATCACACCACAACCCATCAGCCTTTTGAATGGCCACTGAGGCAGCAATACTACAACCATACCTGACAAAACCAAACCTTGATTTAGTTGCTTTCCTAGTCTTATTCGGGATAAACACATCTCTAACAACTCCAAACTTCCCAAACAGGGAATGCAGATCCTTCGGGCTCATAGACCATGGAATATTATCAACGAACACAGTGTAGGTCTCATTTCCCCTAGTATTAGCCAACTTTCCTTTACCAGCAAACATTCCTCGCCCATAGACCACCGGTTGCCATCCACCTTTTCCTCCACCGGTTGCCATCTCTTTCTTTCTCCTCCACTCGACGCTGGAAGACCTTAATGGTGGTGGTGGAAGATTTGCTAATCTTGGTTACAACAGCAGCTTTCTCTTCAGATTGGTAGAGAGAAAGTTATCTTACATATTCTATTTAGTTACCACATCATTGGGTTTGAAAAGTAAACATAATTTTTGAACTTGAATAATAATACTCATTAAGTTTTTAATCTACCAACAATTAATACATCCATACAATCACGTACATATGACTCCAAAACAAAAAATGTCTTCATGCCCATTTCCATTTCAACCAAGTACTCATTTGCTGTACAACCATGATAACAACGAATTAGTGTTTTGAAATGAGATTTTTATAGGGGAAGAAGATCAGAAGAGAAGGTATTATTAAGGATGAAAAATTGATCAATGTACCCAAATAAAATAACAGAAAGATCTAACGCAGTAATACTTAATGACAAATTAGTCACAAAAAATTGAAATAGCAAAGAATATGGATCTTCTTTACAAAATAAAAAATGTGTGGAACTTGAACTTTAATACACCTTTTAAGAGGACTTGATCTGGGTTCGACACTACTTGACACCCAAAAAGAAGGAAGTTGCGTCTTATTACATCTAGACAAAAAGAAGCATGGCGGGGAGTAATAACACAAAATGCACGTCATGGTGGAAAAATATGGGCATGTATTTTTTCAGACAAACCAGTTACTTATAGTACTGTTTGGGAGGCTCGATAAACTAATTCTAGTCTAACCTCTACTTTTCTTCAGATCTCGTGTTTTACTCTAAGGGCATGTTTGATTGAATGGATTAGAGCATGGGATTGAGATTATTAATCTGTGGGCTCAATTATCCTATGTTTGTTTTAACATTTTGATTTAGGATTATTAATCCAATGGATAATTAATCCAACAAATTTGTAGGATTATTAATAATGGGGTAAGGATGAGATTATTAATAATTTATCCTATCAATTCAATTGGATAATGAATACCACACTAATTTGATAGGATTATTAATACCTCACCATTAATCTTGTGAATCAAACATGGCCTAATAGTATCATCAATCTTAATAGTATCATCAATCTTATCAGTGCATAGGAAATCATTTTGGCCATGGTACTAGGAAATAGAATCCTAGAATGGCACCTTATATCTCTACAAAGCATAAAGGTATTCATGTTACAAATCTTACTAGAACTGCTCAAATTTTTGGGTTTAGATTTAGGGTTTAAGAAGGAGAATGTGGAACATCGACTAAAGGTGGGTTCACCTTCAACGCCTTTGAGGTCTTTGGTCCAAGCCTAATTTTGCAAGAATTTGGGTGAAAAACGTAGAGAATACGAAAACTGAGGCCACATCTAGAAAGAAAAAAATCATCACTAATGTTGCTACCGGAGAAAGAGTAGAAAGGCAAGTGTGGATTGATTAGCTCAACTTCTTTAATCTTTCCTTACTTGTTATCCTCTCCAAGCTTGACTCGTTTTCAAAAGTGGACACTCAATGAAACCAGATAATGTTCGCCTTTTGCTTGAGTTCCTGAATGAAGTGGTTGGCGACAAATGTGTCTAGCCCGATAGTTCACTCAAGTATGGGTTTGTTTTGTTGTTTTATTTGTCTTTTAAAAAAATATTTATAAAATCGTGAGGCTAAGGGGTTGGTTGTAAAGACATGAGTAGCAGTAGTAGGAGAGTGTTTTTACTCTTCGAATCTCTCTCAATACGTTTTTTTTCCTTGTACCTTTTAAATTTCTTGTTTTAATGGAATTGTTTCTTTGCCGATCAAAAAAAAGTATGGGTGGACCCTTGCACAAGCAAAGAGAATCGATTCCGTAAAAGATGAGACCAATAAATGTAAATTTATTGAAATTGTGAGATCGTCAATATTGTACATTTCACTCAATCTAAATAATAGAATTGAATTTACTTTTGAGAGTTATTTTTTCATTATTTTTAAAAATGGAATAAGAATTTAGGGTAAATTATAAATACATCCCTTGAGGTTTGTTTAAAATACGGATTACCCCCTATGGTTTAGAAAATTATAAATATTCCTTTATCAAAAAAAATTATTTAATAGAATTAACTGAAAAAATAAAATTTCTAACTGTCCTCTTATATAATAATAAGATTACTTGAATTATTAATTGAAATAAATTTTTAATGTCATTAAAAACTGTTAATTGACTTGATAATTTATTGATAAAATGAGCCATTTTTTTATGAAATTAGAAATTTCGAAAGGCAAGATATAATTTTCAAAAATACAGGAAATAAATCGTATTTTAAGCAAATCTCAAGAAGTGTATTTATAATTTACCCAATTATATATAGAAAAAAGTCTATCTAATTTCCCTATAAAATTTATCAGTCCCGTTACAGACCTTTAGTAGGCCTAGTATTTCCGGCAATTGCAATGGCTTCTTTATCTCTTCATGTTCAAAAAAACAAAATTGTTTAGATCCGATAGAACCAAATCTCATCTATTTTTTTTTCAAAACTTAGACTTGTATCATAACACAAATATCTATTTAGTGAAATATGGTATAACATGCGGCTTCTGCCGAACATAAATGAAAGAGTTCTTATGCATACAGAAAATGATATATGGATAAATGAATTCTAGCTATTTTCAAATCCAATCGGGATTGGCAGATGTTTGAAATAGAAAGTCTATGTATCCATATGTATGTCAATAGGTCTGCCGCGAATGACTCGAATGAGCTAGTATACACACACATCTACGTAAATATAACTGCAGATTAACCTCTCTCCTCGCCTTTCATTTTGGAAACATTTCACAGAAATATAGAGAGAGAAGCAAGCATATCCATACCCACGACATAGCCGCCACCACCAATAGACAAAGCAACGGGCCCTCTTCACCGCTATCTCTAAAACCGTCACTGTCAAGAAGAGCTGGACTCTCATCACCTACCAGAAAAGCATCTCTCTCTCTGATGACCACGACGATGATAAACAAGACCTTTACATTCCCACCAAGCATCTCTCATCTCATCACATCTTCCAACTCACCCTCAATCATCTCTCTTCTCCTCTTTCAATTCACCCCCTCTACATTCTTACCACCCACCATGAACAAGACCTCCATCTTCCTCAGTGCCGCAAATATTGTACGGCCCACATTCCTCCCCGAAACCAAATACTGCGCAATCGCTGACCCCCTTATCACCTCCATCTTCCTCAGCAACCACAAGTATCGAATCACCCGGTTGTCACGGTGGTCGTAATCGTAATCGACTCCGTTTAATAAATAATAATCTGATGATTTCTTGTAATCTATGAAATCTCCAACGCAGCAGCGATGTGCGGCGGTGTGTAGTCTGGAACTAGCGTTGCTGGAGTTGGCGGTGGTGGCAACACCAGTGGACATCAAAAATATGAGAGAGAGAGAAAGAGGTTTGGTGAATTGAGAACCGTTGCTTTGTCTGTTGGTTGAAGAGAGAGAAAGAAGGTCCCGCATTGGTTAAAGAGAGAGGAAGTATCAAGGCATTCGAGGCTCGACAATTTGAGACCCCAAGCATTAGTGAAAATTTATATGTGATCTTCCATGAAGAAAACAACAAAAATGATATTTGTTCAAGTAAATGATTGGCTAAGTGATTGAAATAAGTCTGGATCCTCTGTCATGGTTTCTTGTGGTGGCTCTTGCAGTGGTCCAAAACGTCATTTTGGACTTTTTTTTTTTTTAGCCTCTTTTCCTTCTCTCTTAGCTCTCAAATTAGAGAGACGAAGATGAAGAAATTGTTAAGTTCCTTAGCCTACTCTCTCTCTCTCTCTCTCTCTCTCAAACATTTCGAGAACTTCAATCTGCTTGCTGAAAGACAAATCACGATCTCAGATTGAATGTTGAACGAGCATCACGAATGACTTTTAGAGTTCAATTAACCTCCCTATGTCTGTTGAATGCTCCAAAATACTTTGAATTTGTGCTCGATTAGTGTGGGAGAGATTTTTGAAGCCCCTCAGATCTGGTTCGATTGGTTCACAGCCTTCATATTTGTGTTCAAAAGGCTAGAGTGAAGCCTTCTTTTTGATCAAATTGGTTTGATTCCTTCATGTAAGTGTTCAGAAGGTATGATTGAGGCCTTCTTTTGGTATGAATCTCTCAGATTTGTGTTCTAAGTGGTTTGATTTGTACTGATATGAGTTTGATTGGCTTAAGTTTGGTTCGGATATGATCTTGAATTGCTCCAGCAGTGTTCATATCTGCAATTTTGGTATTTCTTTTGAATGAAATTCAGATCTGGTTCAACATTACTTTTAAGAGGTGTAGATAATTTTGCCAAGATTGAACTCACTTTAAGAATGGTTGATTAATCCAATGCTCTTCACGCAGACAATTGTGCGAGACTCAGAGGGAATTTCAGATCAGTTGTTGTCAAGGGTTTATTATTTGAGACTTCTTGGCTTCCCTTTGCCATACTTCCCAATGCCATGGATACTGGAAATGCAACAGCATTCCCTACTTGTATATACCTACAAATTAGATGGAACTAAACAAATATTAGACACCTGAAAAGACTTTCAAATGAATCCACCAATTAAAGTGAGTTCAATCTTGGATAACAGAGGAAGAGGTGTAGATAATTTTACAAATTTTGGCAATGGTGCTGAGTTGAATCCACCAATTGTATGATTGTTGCTCCTCTATCTCTGTAGGAAGAGTGAAGGTGGTTGATTTTAGTGAAGAAGAGGAGGGCATCTTCGTATCTGATTTGAGAGCTAAGAGAGAAGGAAAAGAGGCTCAAAAGCAAAAGAAGAAGGCAAAAAAAAAGGAAAAAGAAAAAAGAAGTCCAAAATGACGTCGTTTTAGACTGTCGCAGGAGCCACCGCAAGAAACCACTGCAGATGATCTGGACTCTATTGAAATACCTTCTCTTATTTTCCTTTCGATAATTATTTTATCAAATTATATTACGGTTATCTTTAAAATCATATAATTTATCTTCTTCTTTTTTTTCAAAAAAATGTGAAATGGTAAAGTGATTTTTTGATGTCTGATCAACTTAGTTTTTTATATAAATAATGTAATTAACGAATGTTGAAGGGAAGCGAAGATAAACAAAAAATGCTAGAGGGTTCAAATTTTCTACTAAAGAATTACCAAATGTCTCATATGGGTGTGAACCCCACACTTATGTAGGACCCACACTCATGTGAGACATTTTGTAAAAAATTTAGTATCCCTACTCGAATTTAAACTCAAAATTGTCAATAGAGATAATCAAAAGCCTGCAATTATTGTGTTTAAATTTCATATTTTAACGAATTTTTTGAGTTTTGACCAGTCAACAAGCTGATACAGGCCAGACCTATTTAAAAAACTAAAACATGTCGGGGCATTCTATTTGAACCCAAAAAATATCTTAGTACACCCAATTTAAATTTATAAATTTTAATTCCTATTATATCTTAATGTGAATTTACTAATAAGGGCAATCCATATTAAACCATAAAATAATTTTTTTTCTTCTCATGGTGCACCCTAATCAATTATTCCTATTCCAATCTCTACATCTTCTCCCCCAAGAGATCAAAGTTAGTTTGTCTTTTTTCTCACTCCAAAACTCCAATCCACCTTACCAAAACTCACCATTAACATTAACACTACAACAAAATTGAATTTTTACGGCTTGCAATGCATGCCGTAAAAACTCTTTTACGACATGCACACAAATGCCGTTATATGACATGCCGTGGAAAGTCAAACATCATTTACGACATGCAGGTAAAGTTGTAAAAAATAATAAATTAAACATTAATGGCATACTTTGTATGCCGTAAATAATTTTTTACGACATTTTTGGCATGCCATAAATCATCATCCTTTCCATGACATAATTTTGCATGCCGTAGAAAGTTATTTTTAATATATTTATGGCATACTATGTATACCGTATATTATCTTTTACGACATTTTTCTTGCATGTCATAAATTATTATACTTTTTACGACATAATTTTGTATGTCGTAAAAGGTTATTATTAATATATTTCTAGCATACTTTGTATGCCGTATATAATCTTTTACGGCATTTTCTTACATGTCATAAATTATTACACTTTTCATGACATAATTTTGTATGCCGTAGAAGGTTATTTTTAATATATATATATAGAGAGAGAGAGAGAGAGAGAAGTAAATTCAAAGTTCATTACATGAGTAAACTCAAAATATGAACACGTGATATCATTAAAATGCCCACTTTAGTACTTGAAAAGCAAATTACAAGATCAGATAGGAAATTATATGTACAAATGAAAGCAAAAAGATTACACACAACACAAGCCAGTCAAGTCTAATTCATTATTAGGAGTAGTAGAGAGAGCTAAAGAATCAATTAACTTGGCCAATACAAAAAGGCCTTGTCCCAATACCAATTGTAGGGATTCGAAGAGCAAATGTTGCAGCAGCATAACAGGAATGTCAAGGAAGGACAGGGAGCTCCACTCTGTTAAAGGAGAAAAAACTGACACGTCCATACTCAACATGACAGAACTTCAAAGGAATGCCATTACACTGTCTCTCAAGGTCTTCAATCTCTGGCTTGGATGGCGGATGCCCACTACATGAGAAAGAAAATCCCGATTAATTTGAGTCTGATTTAACAAGAAATGCAGATCCATGTCTACAAAGGAAAAAAAAGGAGCATTTCAAGTGCCAAAAATCATATTTAATGACCACTAAAATGATTGCCCCATACTAACATTTTACCAGCAAAAATGATTTTTTTGGAGTAACTGCAGCAATAATTTAAGGTTACCTGATAATTCTTAGGGTCTACTGGATAGCCAAGACAATAAAAAGAACTGAATTAAATAAGGGGAAGTCCCAATTTTTTTATTATTTTTTATTATTATTATTATTATTTTTTGCCCATCATCTTGCCACCCAAAGGAGCATTAAGCTACTTTCGAAAAAAGCACATAAAGGACCACTCAAACCACCTCATCCTCTATAAATACAATGCCCATGCAGCACAATCCAGCCACCATCAACCAGTAGGGTTTGGCAAACACTGATCTAAGGGGCCATTTTTGAGCCGTTGCCAATGCTTCTATGAGCTGTCAATGACACATTTTGTTTTGTGGAACGGGCAAGGCAGGGAAAGTGAACAAGAGAAGATCTTTGAAAAAGTCCTTTAGATAGTTCAGAACCAAAACCAATTTTCTAGAGTTTGGTGAGTATGAACTATAACCAGATCTTTCCGTGGATACAATAATGTAAATGATTCTCTTTGTCCACGGAGGTGCATTTCTCATGGAAATTTAAAGACTGTGAGACACATATGTGAATAATCCATTTATAATTGACTAGAAAGCTCCGAAAAAGCATCAGGGCCTTTCACTAATTGCATCCATGGATTACCTCACAAGTCATACATGTTTGTCACATGTTTTTAACTACGAGGCATTGGAGAAATGCATTATATTCAAGCTATATGGTCCAACAATTTTGCATCACTATTTTATAGCACAATGTATGGTCATATAAGAGTTAAATATTTCTTACCTGGTCATGCAGAGAACGAAACTTGGATTGCCAGGAGAGGACTTTCTAAATTTGCTATTAGGAGGGTAAACATCAAATACAGGTCTGACTTCATCAATCCTTATATTATTGAAAGCTCGTTGACGAGATTTAGGTCTTCAAATTTCTGATCTATTATCACTTCAATCTCCAGTGTGCCTTCAACAGAAGGAGGCTTATTCTTAATACTCTTCACAGTCCAAGGGATACCATGACGCCCAACAATGTATCCCAGTGACCTCAAGTGCCTGTAGACTTCAAATGACTCCCAACAACATCCGCTCTTTCCTTCTGCAACCTTCTTATATATATCTTTTAAGGGAACTGATCTATCATCAGCATCCAAGAGACTTAGTTCACCTCTTTCAGCCAAAAACCTACAACAAAACAAAAATAAATAAATAAATAAATAAATAAAGAACATACATGTTCAACATAACCATAGCATCTAATGTTTCATGAATTTCTAAATTTATTTCACTGTTTCCATCATGTTTGCAAATCATTTCAAAAATGTTGCTTTTCAAACTAATTGAAATGGTACCCAAATTAAATTTTGATCCTTGGATGTCAATACTATAATAAGATCTGACAAATCAAAGACCCTTCTACATTTCTTTTAATATAGGAAAACAATGATGACAAATATATCATACGCATTTCACTATCATTGTCCTTGCGACACTGATGAAGCTAACAAAACTGTGGGTCAGCGAATCACATTAAATATACAACAGATTCAAAACTTAAAACTTTTATGTGAAGTAACATAGGAGCAATACAACAAAAATGGTGTCTACTAACTTATAATCCAGAGTTCAAACTATGAACTACACTATTCAACTGGTTCCGCAAATCATTACAATGAGGATAAGAGTGGAAAATTCAAGAACATCATTACATCACTTACAGAGTCTCTTCAATTGAGCAATAGATCTTGCTGTTGCGAACTATTCCTATTGTTGTCCACATGCTACCCTTCTTCCCAAACCTCAGCCATTCCCATCTCATCATCCCAATGGGCCCTTGAAATATTTTTCCTAATGGAAAAATACACAATTAATTGTTAAAACACAATGATCTAAAGAATTTATAAACAGTTTTTCATCAAAAGTTCTACCTAAACTGCAACTTGGGTATATCACCAAATGTAAAGTAATGTTCTTCATCCTTCGTGTCCGGCACACAGACCTCAGAATCACTCGTTCCACCCGAAGAACTTGCCCATTCCTCAACCTCCATCCCACTAATATTTGTCAAATAACTTATCAACAATAAATGGAAGATTCAAATCCCATAACCTGAAACATGGGCAACAAAATACAAGTTCGTTAGTAATGTTCAGAGACTTTTGGAAAGAACAAGTGTAAGCATGACTTCAAAGAAACTATCTTTCTCCATTTCAAACCATACCAAACCAGTTAGAATATTCGTTACTGCCAAACCAAAATTTGAATTGAGATTTAGAAAGAGAAATAAAAAGATGAGAGAAATATTAATGAAATATAAGATATAATATTTTTCTCCATTTCTCTCTCCTTTTCTTATCCCTTTCCAAATTCATACCAAAATTTATGATCAAACATAGTCTTAACACGAATATTATTAATTTAACTAAATTGACACCATATTTAAAATTAAAAGTAAAATTTATACAATTGAAACTACATAAAAATTAAATTGACACAATAAACAAATTACAAGAAACACATATATATATTTTTATATATATATATATATGGAAGAATGGCAAGTAGAAATAATGTACCTCAAGAGGGGTGCCTTCGTTGTTGGTGGAAGAATGGAGCCAATGCCATTCCCTCTAGGGTACCTAAAGCAGCTAGGCCTATCATCAATGGCTGCAGCAGTGGAAACCATGTGCATGAGCTCAGTCTCACAAGAAGGGGCCATGACCACCATGTTAGGCAAACAAGCCATGAAAGTTGTGTCAAAAGCCCCACAATGTGTATAGGACCATCTGCACCAACAAGACCAGCCCTATCCAGTGCAAATCTCACTGGAAGCTTTTGAAGATCCACATCATGAGCCACCTGCAACCCGCATCAACAATATCAGTACATATATAGTCAGATTTATTATAATTTTTCGGATCACGTGATAGTGATGTTTTTAAAATTTTATATTTGAATGACAGAAAAATTATTTAATATTTTTAGAGTAAGACGATGAGGTGTCTCGACTTAATTTTTATTGTTTAAAACAATAAAACTCATTACTTTTATTAACAGGAACTAAGATTTTGTTTTTCTAAAAGATTTTTACATAAAACATCAACAAAATCAACTTACTATATGCATCATATCAAAAACACATAAATTAGATTGAATTATTTTATAAAACAACAAAATAAAAAAACAAAAAAGACTGAAGGATAGTTAATTCACCTGATCATAACCTCTCTGTAGAAAGAAGAGTAAATAGTGCAAAAAGGCTTGAGACCTTCAGTGGCAAGACCAGCAGCAAAGGTGACAGCATGTTGTTCCGCAATCCCAACGTCGAAACATCTCTCTGGAAAACGTTTTTGGAACAGATTCAGTCCAGTTCCTCCCCCCATTATTGCTACTATTTTCTCATCTCTCTCAGCTTCAGCAATTAAGGACTCTGCAAAGTATTGGGTGTATGACTTTGTCTTTGATTTTGTCTTCAATTGTTTCCCTGACTTTGGTTCAAACTTCACCACACCTATTAAAAAAAAACCAACACCAATTTATTAGCCCCATGCTACAACCATAATTTTTCACTTTTTTTGTCCTTTGTGCTATTTTCATCCTTGTAGTTTAATTTATTTTCAATTTTATCCTCAAAGTATTAAATGTGTGCTAAAAGAGAGAGAGAGAGAGAGAGAGAGGTGTACCATGCATCTTGTCAGCTGCAACCTCAGCAAGAGCATAGCCTTTGCCTTTCTCAGTTAAAATATGGATTAACATAAATATAGCTATAGCACAATATAATTAATCATATGACCGAAACAATTAAAGAACTCAGCAAGATTCTACGGCACTGAGAAAATGATGGACCAATTACAGTAATTTGCATGGTATTACCATGGACAAACCAAAAGTAGCTAGGGGAGGATTTTGCCTCTCAAATATGATCGTGTGTTAACAAATGACTAGCACACTGTAAACCACGTTCCAAGAATGATTAACAGAGAGAGTGCTAAGCAATAGAGAATACAAAAAGCCACTTCATAAAGTGCCATAACAATGTAATACTAAGTTCAGATCTATCTATCCGATCGAATTATAAATTAGCAAGATCATCACTTTGGGTAACCTACTTGACAACTTAATACAAGATCGATAAATGAACTTATTTTCAGACAACCAAAGGGGGTGGCACTTGAAATATTTGCATAGCAACCTTAAATATGCTTCAAAACCTTACTACGATGGAATAAGAGCAGCTAACAATATAACAGTAAGGAGAACTCTGATAAATAAATAACTTATGTATATGCTTTGTAAACATCATATTAAATCAATGAAGTTTTTTTTTTTGATGAATATCTTAGCACTCAACCAAAATCTGCCTAGGCGACTCCCATGTCACCTCATGCATTCATATTTGACACCCAACAGTGTTTCTCACAGATTTTTCGATTCGACTAATCAGCCTGTCCACCATTCCCTATCGAAGAGGACAGGATTTGTAACAAACAGCGCAGTTCTTATTGTAGCACTGATAAGGATGAGTACAAAGTGATGTTAGTGCAATGAGCAAGTAAACTGTGAGAGAGAGAGAGAGAGAGAGAGAGAGAGAGAGAGAGAGAGAGAGTAGAGAGGAAATGCACTCCATTAAAAGACAATGAAACAAAACAGAAAAGAGCAACCACTCTAAAAAGCTCTAACCCAAGATATTTCCTTATCTACATAGTTTACCTTCATTCCCAATTCAAATTGTGGTTTTTACTTCATCAATATGGAAAAACAAATACAAAAAAGTATTTCAGCCATTTTATGAGTCAAGAGAAACCTAACGTAATTGCTAAAAGCTCTAACCCAAGATATTTCCTTATCTACATAGTTACCTTCATTCCCAATTCAAATTGTGGTTTTTACTTCATCAATATGGAAAAACAGACCTGCATTATAACCTAATTGGAGCAGAGATTAGAGCAAGTATTGTATATTAGATCCAAATTACCCTCATACCAATTCAAGGGGTCAGAGTAGAGTAGAAGCCAAACCAATTGAGCACATGAATAGTATCCTCGATAGAGTGCTAGGCATAAATGGTAAGCACCCCCCACTTTATGTGGATGCCTAAATAATTTAGCTAGCAGCCCTCTTCCCTTTTCTGAGCCAAAAGGAGAACACTAGTTGAAGACGCATACTTTTACCAACATAGGTGATGCCTTTCATGACAAATAATTAACATTTAAATTCTGCTACCATTCATTACAACAAACCAAAGTAAGAGAATAAAAAAGACCAGATAATATAGAACATCAAATACACAGAAGGCCAATAAATTCAGTGTGACAAAATTTAAAACAAAGGCTAGCTAAGAATTAAAAATCTCTATGCAAAGACGCATCATTTATAGCTACATTATTCCTTATCCTCACATTGTCAGAGGGTTAAAAAATTCTATCTGAAGTGTTAACTATTGAATTATATAAAAATCTCAAAACACATAAATCTCATAACATACACCAATAATTGAGTGAAATGAACCACCAAAAAATTTAAAAACTCATTCAAACAGACTCAAAAACACAAAAATAAATAAACTAATAAAAAGATGCATCAATCAGAAATGGCAGAAATGAACAATTCAAAATTCAGTGGAAGAGTGAGAATACACTCCTAACCTTGAAACAGCCGAATCCAGCGGCCATAGAAGAGCATAATCCACTGGCACCTCTATCAGATCTTCACCACAAACTTGTTGAGACAGAGACAGAGACAGAGAAGAGAGTGATTAGTGATCGTACCCGAGAAATGGCGAGAAGAAGCAACAAAATCGCATGGAAGATTGGAGTTGGCTAGGGTTTCCAATTGAGAACCGCCCAATTGTGCTTTGATTGGAGGTGGTAACGAACAGTCATCTTCTTTACCTCTTTGCTTCTCCGAGAGCTTCGAACCTCTGCTTACTCTCATCCATGGAGAAATCAGAGAGAGAGAGAATGAGGGATCGCAGAAGAGAGACAGAGGGGGGTTTCATCAGGTTTGATTTGGGCAGAAATAGAAATCTACAAATGTAAACAAATTAAAATCCTAAAGGCAAGGGTTTTGCTTTTACGTTTAATTTACTTTACAAGATGAGAAATTGTTTTAGCAGGAGTTTTCACAGCATGTATTAGCATGCCATGTAAAATAGGTATAGAAATGTGAATGACATTTAAATTCAATCTGAATATGAAAAAAAAATTATAAAATCTCACTGGGTGCGATTATCCCTTAAAAGAGACACTACATTATAAAATAATGTATAAATTATTTTTTATATTGTCCTCAATTAGGAAAATTTAAGGTGAGAAGCTTGGTTGGAAATTGTTAGCTTTTTTAAATAAATAAAAAAAATCGGATTGAAATTTTTTAATAAAAGTTTTCACGACATGCTAATACATACCGTGTAAAGTTATAATATTTTACGACATAAAATGTATGTCATCTTAAGTACAAATATTTTATGACATATTTGTATGCCGTGAAAATGTATATTTTTTACGGCATGCTTTGCATGCCATAAAAAAAATTCTGATTTTTTTTTTTTTTTTTTGTAGAAGTTTTCATGACATGTTAATGTATGCCGTGTAAAGTTATAATATTTTACAACATGAAATGTATGTCGTCTTAAATGCAAATATTTTACGACATATTTTGCAAGTCGTAAAAGCATACATTTTTACGGCATACTTTTGCATGCTATAAATATATGAATCAACGACTTACATGGTATGTATGCCGTTATTGACAAAACATTAACGGCTTGCAAAAAAAAAAAATGCCGTAGAATGTACTAATTACGACATGCATTTAATGCATGTCGTAAACATGATGCCGTAAATAGTTAGTTTTGTTGTAGTGTAATATCATTGTTTTTTATTATTTTCAAACTTTCTTCTAGAGTTTAGGGTTTCAAAATAATAAAAAAACAATGATGTTAATGTTAATGGTGAGTTTTGGTAAAGTGGATTGGAGTTTTGGAGTGAGAAAGAAGAAGAAGAAGAAGAAGACAAACTAACTTTAATCTCTTGGGGGAGAAGATGTAGAGATTTGAATAGGAATAATAAATTAGGGTGTACCATGAGAAAAAAAAAATATTTTAGAGTTTAATATGGATTGTCCTTATTAGTAAATTCACATTAGGATATAATAAAAATTAAAATTTATAGATTTAAATTGGGCGTACTGAGATATTTTTTGGGTTCAAATAGAATGCCCCAACCATGTCTTACCCATAAGTCTAAATTTTACGGGCCAAAATCAAACCGAACTGAGTTACACATTTTTCATTATACTTATATTATTAAGTTTTATACATTTTTCTCTCACATATTTTTAATATTTTCATTAGTTATTTTACTTGTTTACTTTTCAACATAATTCAAGTATTTTGATTTTTTTTTTTTTTTATAACCTTTTTACATCTCATATAATTAAAAAAATCAAGTAACATATAATACCTACAGGTAGAGGGCAAAAAAAATAGAAATTTTAAATATGAGAAGAAAAAAATCAAACTAAATATTAGACTTATCCATTCTGATTCTTACCGATCGGGTTTATGGGTGGACTCAGGTTACAAACCTTTGTCCAAAACCCTAAATCATTAGGACGGGATGAACACTCAAGCGGGTTGGAATGAGTTAGTCGAGTTGGGTAATATCTAGTTTTTTTGTCTACAGGCCATTTAGGGACCCTTAACCGTCAGAACGATCCTACTTCCTTTGACAATATTATTTATTGAGAATAAAGGAAAAGGATTTCTTATAATTTCTACCCCTAAACTATCTCTAAATTGTCTACTTAATCCTTGAACTATCAATTGAATTTACTCAGTCTTTAAAATATATAAATCAAAATCTATTTAGTTTATAAACTATCGATTGAATTTATTAAATCTATAAACTATTTAATTCAAACATATTTTCCTAAAAGGATTACAAAAATAAAATAAAAGCCCATAAGTATTATACATTAGTAAAAGACTCTACCTAATTAAGATTTTATTACTAAAAATCTTAAATTTTTATTTTGTCTTTAAAAAATATTTATTTTCGTTGTGTGTTTAAATTAGTATTAGAGTTCTTTTTCTCAGTCTTATCAGTAAATTATATGAGTATTAGATATATTGAAGAAGTAGAATTAAAGAATTTAAATAATAACACTTCATTATAAATAATAATAAAACAAAATAATACATTAATTAATTTATGAAAAGAATTTAGCGAAAACTTAAATACAGTCAATTAGAAACTATGAACGAAATTTAGCATAAAATACTAGATACTATAAGAATCGACGCACATTTTTTAAAAATAAAATAAAAATTTGACTAGATAGGGTCTTTTACTAATTTCCGATACTTATAGATATTTTATTTTTTGTAATCTTTTCATGAACTAAATATGTTTCAATTGAATATACTTTAAGAATTTAATAGATTCAATCGATAGTTTAACGACTATATAAATTTGATTTATATACTTTAGAGACTTAAGAAACTCAATTGATAGTTTAAAAACTAAATAAATAATTTGACAATAATTTAAGGGTATAAAGTGTAATGAACACTATCGATATTTGTCCAATTTACTTTTTGGATTTGGCTTCTCTTTAGTTGGACATCTCAATTTGAGAGAGTGTTTGGGCTTAGTAGGTCTATTTTGAGACTGATTTCGGTGATGCAAACCCTTCACTTTATAGGACTCATTGAGTAGAATATTTATGCAAAAAATAAGATAATCGGACATTGGTAACTAATATGTTTGGATTAAATTTGTATTGCAAAAATTGGATGACTATTCTTGAAATTATAATTATCGATGTCCAATCATTTTGATTTTTTATATGAATATTGTATTCAACTAGTTGTAAAAAGTGAATGGTTCAGATCACCGAAATCGATCTCAAAATGGACATACCAAACCTAAACACTCTCTCAATTTGATATTATAATTTAAGAGAAACCAAACCTTTATTTTTTTTTATTTATTATGAATAATGGACCCGACATGCTCCACAAAACAAATGGTTGAAATTATCAAAAACAAACTAAAAGAATTGAACAATGCTTGAGATACTAAACATATTATTATAAATTTTAAGGTAAATTATAAATACATTTTTTGAGATTTACTTAAAATATAAATTGTGTTTTGTGATTTGAAAAATTACGAATAACTCATTATCATAATTTTTTATTTAACAAAATTAACTGAAAAAATAAGATTTATAACTGCTCTCCTATATAATAATAAAATTACATGAATTATTAATTAAAATAAATTTCTGGCATCATTAAAAATTATTAATTGATTTGATAATTTATTAGACCATTTGTTATGAAATTATAAATTTTAAAAAGTGTGATGTAATTTTTAAAAATTATAGAGAGCAAATCATATTTTAAACAAACTTAATGTATTTATAAATTATTTTAAATTTTATCAAATACTCATGTAAACGTGACACCCATGAATGTAAGTATTTGATAATTTTTTAATAAAATATTTAACGACTCTCATTAAAAAAAAAAGAAAAGAAGAAGAGCATAATGAATTGAATTAACATTGCTCCATTTTATTCATAAATTGACACCAACACTTAATTTTTTTAAAATCTAACATAAAAGTGATGAATATTATAATTTAATAATTACTCATTTGAAAATCATCTAAACTTATACCAAGAGTATTAAATAATGAAAAATATTTAAAATTTTTATATATTTTTCATAATTCAACTCACGAGCCGTTTTGACAAACACCAAAAGAGTTAATTTTTTTATTTTTTTTTAATCACATCACCCCTCTATTTTTTTTTCAGCAAAAGAGTGAAAAAGTCACCAAATAAAAATTAAAATTAATTTTTATTAACTTTTCAAAATATCAGATAATAATTAAACAATCATCACCACTTACCTCATCATTGTAATAATTTCTCATAGGGGAGGAGAAGTAGCCTTTTGTCAATTATGACACCAACTAGTACGTACAACCGTCAATCACAAACAATCTTACTATACGAACACAGACTCGGAGGGAGAAGAAACCGTCAACCTATTAACAGTGAACGTCCAGTCAACACGCTGTGTTCCTTCTCTCCGTACTCAATCTCATATCATATCTACTCGCGGTGATAGATAGAGAGGTAGATTTAGGGAGAGAGAGTCAAAATCTTCTTCAAAGCTCCACCACAACCCAATCAAATCTCAACCCATCTCTCTCTCTGAGCTCTACCAACTCCCCAAAACTCTTCAATATCTTCTTCTTCATGGGCATTTCTAGGAAATCATGACCAAAGCAGCCAATTTCATGAAAAACTTCCTCAAACCTTTCAAATCTGATAAAGGTATTTGTATATACATATCTCTTTTGCAACCAATTCTACATATATATTGTGTTCATCTCTTTCTCTTTGTGGCTCTCTAATTGACGAATGAATGAATCAGACGGAAACAAAGAAGAAGAGTTAACCAAGATCGCCGCACAAGAACAGAAGCAATTCCTTTTCGAAACCCTAGTTTCCGCTACCAAAGGTTTCCACCCTGATCACAAGCTCGGTGAAGGCGGTTTTGGTCCTGTTTACAAGGTACAATTTCACTCAATTCGGTAACAATGCATGTATTTCTATATGTATATAATTGTTGGGATTTTTTTAGGGGAAATTGGATGATGGAAGAGAGATTGCTGTGAAGAAGCTTTCACAGAGCTCGGGGCAAGGAAAGAAGGAGTTTATGAATGAGGCGAAGCTGTTGGCTCGCGTTCAGCACCGCAATGTTGTGAATTTGTTGGGTTATTGTGCACACGGTGCAGAGAAGCTGCTTGTTTACGAGTATGTAGTTCACGAGAGTCTCGACAAGTATCTCTTCAGTAAGTCCTGCACTGCTTTTGATCTGTTCTTGATGGAACCATTCAATTCTTATTTGTGTGGAGATGAAATTTAGGGCACCATAATTGAATTTGAACTTGTTGAACTATAAATTTTCAACTACCTAATTGATTTTAGCCGTCATGGTTAGGTGTTAAGTTTTCAAACATTGTTTGGTGTAAGCAAGCACGGAAAGTTTTTAGGCTGTCTTTGTCTTTGGTTGAAGGATTAGATGAGAGAAATGAAATGGGAAAAAGAAATGCTATCCCACGCTTTGTTTGGAGGATTTGAAGAATGATTTGAAAAGAGAACCGAAAAGGTGCGTGAAACTATGTGAAATTTAAGTATATTTTATTCACATTTTACCTACTTTTTTCATTTTTCATTCCAAATCCGTCTTCAAATCTCCCAACCAAATACAGCATAAGTGAAATATTTCACCGTCCTTCTCCTTTTCATTTCTCTTTCCCTTTTCAAATCTTTCCCCAAATTCTTAAACCAAATACAGCCTTAGGAAAAGCATCCTAGGAGATTGGCTATGCTTTGTTTACCTAACCATCCATCATAAGAAATATTGCTTGACATTTGCCTTTTGAAAAGTACATAACCTTGTGGCAGAAACCATTTTTTGAATTTATGAGAAAGAAATGAACCCATTCTGAGAACAGAGATTGGTTGGTCTCAAACAGCCTTACATGTATTATTTGCATCTTCATAATACTACTCAATATTGAACTTTGCTTGATCTGCGGTGATCTCAACAGCCATGATATTTATTCTCTCCTCTTGAAATGAATCAGATTCAGCTGCTATAGTTTAGATGTTCAATTGTGTGCAAAGGCATAGAGCAATGGTGCAATATGCCAGAGAAAAAATGGGTAGCACAAACTCTCTATATCAAAGCAGCAGATATTGAAATTCGTCTAATTGCTATTCATTGGGGTTAAACAAACACCATTCCAAATACCCTGTGAAACGTTATAGTGTAAATAGGAGCAAAATGCTATTCAATTTTCATTTTCTTAAAAAACAATCTATGTTGAGTGGCTGTCAAACTTTTGAAGAATCTTTTTTGATATTGCACATAATTGTTTACTGAAGTCTTCATCATACAAACCAAGGAATAATCGTGTGAAATGGGTGCATGGAAATGAAATGTATGTTTTGTGCCTATGTAACTCGACATCTGTAAATTGGTTTTGCTTCAAAAGGCTGTTCAAAATTGGAAGGGAACACACCTTAAGTTGCTAGTCTTGTTCTATTGGAGAATCTGGATATTGCATAAATCCCTTTTTGGCATCATACAGGATGAAAAATTTGATTTTAGTCAAGGTTTTTTTCCACACCGTCTTGCAAGGCATTTTGACAATTAAACCTACATTTAATAGGTTTTCTGTTTTATTCCTTCTGGATTTGAAAAGGTCAGATGATACACTTTAAAGTTACCAAACCTAGGTTGAATAACTTCAAACTGTGTACATAGTAATCATATTAATAGATCTTTATTTTACAGAAAAATCTATATTTCTGTGAGTATCTTAAAACCATGAATCTTCTTTTGAAGAATTCTCTTGGATTTGACAGTGCTGAGATTCCTAAAATTCATATGAGTAACGGTCACTAATTCACACTTCAATGATGTTTTATCCATCCTTTTCCGTTTGTTCAAATTTTCAATTGATTGGTAAGGTTATTATGTAGAATATAGTGTTGCTCTTTATTTTTCTATGTTTTTTTATTCTTTAGTGATAACAATATGTTCTGTCTTGGTCTTCTGTTGGACTGGAAGGAGTACTAATCCATTGTTTCTAGCAGCCATAGTTGTCTCGTCACTGCTCTCTAGTGTCATTGAGTCCCTTTGTAAACTTGGAACATTTAAGGATATCTTTACACTAAAATCCCTAGGAGTCCAAAATGTTATTCTGAGTAGTTAAGGAGCAGGGTCGGCTGCTACTAGTTATATTTATTGTCTTGTTTTGGTCATAGTCCTACTCGTTTTCTCTTGTGCCTTGACCAGATAACTGCTGAAATTGGGTGGCACAGTCAGTTTGTCAGTTTTGATACTTGCAGTTTGGGAATGATCTCATCACCTCTGGTCATATATTATACGTATGTTTATTTAATTCTGTGCTTTGTCATCTTGCATATCACCATGTCATAGAAACAGTCAATGAGACTGTAAACATATATTATATGCATGTGATAGTGACCTAATGTGTTGAACTTTGAATGTCTTGACCAATTCCAACTCTTTTATGGTAACATTTCATTCAATGTGGATGATATTCTTAATTGAATAGATGTGATGTGTTTTCTTTTGTATACGGGTTGCCCCCCTTTAGTGTCTCTTTATTTTATATGGTTATCTGTATTTATTAAAAAAGTCAAATAAGTTTGAATAGAATGGAGATAGAAGATTAATAATGGAAGTGATGCTATTTGTGATGGTCTTGATTCAGAGTCTGGTAGAGATGTGCTTGATTGGAAGCGGAGGTATGACATTATCACAGGCATTGCCCGGGGCTTGCTTTACCTTCATGAAGGCTCGCACAATGTAATTACCCACCGTGACATCAAGGCTAGCAATATCCTACTAGATGATAAATGGATCCCAAAAATTGCTGATTTTGGCATGGCCCGCCTCTTCCCTGAAGATCAATCGCATGTGAATACCCGTGTAGCTGGTACCAAGTATGTTGCCAATCACATGACCTTTCTTACTTACTTTTCAATAGTAGTTTTAGCAATTGGGTCAAGCATATTGTCACTAAATCCAACTCCTAAACTGACTGGTATGGTTACTAATGGATGATTGTACTTGGAAACAGTGGGTATATGGCTCCTGAATATGTCATGCATGGACGTCTGTCTCCAAAAGCAGATGTATACAGCTTTGGGGTTGTGGTTTTGGAGCTGATAAGTAGTCAGAAGAACTCAAATTTCAACCCTAGTTTCGGTGCTCAAAATCTACTAGAATGGGTAAGCACTTGATCAATCTTCTTCAACAAAATTTTCCTGTGATCCTATTGTTTTTGCTGTCCTTCTAGCAGCCTATGGTTGTAAGCTTGTAATTAGAACTTGTAAGCAGAGAATGGTCAACATCATTTTGAGCTGACTTTTTACCTGCACATTTGACATTTGCCGTAAAGATTGAAGTTCTGAGTGGAAACTTCATAACCAAAATTTCCAAGTGACTACAAATGGTGAAAATAAGTGAACTTTGAATTGACAACCCACCTATCATTCCTCTTTTTTCATGAAAAGGTTCTGCTACGGACACAACATTTTTTACTGCATTTTCCACCACCTACTCATAAATTCATCGCTATCATGCAGGCATATGAGTTGTACAAGAAAGGTAAGAGCTTGGAGGTTATGGATCCAACATTGGCATCGTTGGCATCATCATCAGCCACACTTGAACAGGTAGCAATGTGTGTACAGATTGGATTGTTGTGCACCCAAGCTGATCCACGAAATCGACCCTCCATGGATCGTGTGGTGGTAATGCTGTCAAAGAAGCCTGGCAGTGCCACCCTAGAGGAACCAACAAGGCCTGGATTCCCTGGGTCCAGGTATAGATCGCGTAGGTCCAATGCATCGTTATCGTTCACTGCTGGAACATCAGGTGAATCCAATTCCCAAACATCCAGCTCCGCCACCAATACAAACAGTCAAAGTGCCTCTGCCTCTGCCTCTGCCTCTGCAACTGCTACTGCTACTGCTACTGCTACTCGTAGCACATCATATAAAAGCACGCGATCAGACCCTCACGGAAAACGTCCCATGCAAGGTTAGGCTCACATTCATAGGTGATTTTGCTTTTTTCTTTGTGTATAGTAGGTTTGTGTTGTTTTTTATTGATATGTATTTTTGGCTTTTTTATTTTTTTATTTTTAACATATAGAGTATTAGATGATAGCCAAGGTGTGGTTAGCTTAGGATGACATGTTTTTAATTTGTATACATGACATGAGAGAGAGAGGACGTTGAATCAAATATGTTCGTGCAAAATGCAAGTCTATGTTGAATCTGGGAATTGGTAGGGATGGAACTAGGAGAAGACTATGGGGGGCCATGGCCCTCCTATTTATGTGAAAAATACTGTTTGTCATAATACTTTAAAAATATATATATCATTTTATACATAAAATGGCCCCCTAGTATAAGAAAATTCATATCTTATTATTCTTCCATCTTGCCTTCTTTTTCTATTTTGCACTAAAAAAATTTCTTCATCCTATAAGAAATTGCTTCGATGGTATTTAATTCTTTTTTCTATGTATATATAATTTATATATCATATTGTACATACATGTGTGTTTGTGTATTTGGTGATTTTTTTTTTCCCGGCCCCTCCGATAATAAAATCCTGATTTCGTCCCTTATACCGTACACAATTGTCTCTTTGGTTTGGGGTGCTTTGTATTGTTATTGGTGATACGACTATGTATCGGCGTATAAGTTAGTATAGCGGTGGATAATGGTATGAAAAGTTTGAAATTCTACTATGTATCGATCAATATTTAAAACGTGAAAATGAAAATATTAATTAAAATTTGCATGCCAAGCCAAACAGTTACCCTACAGCCCACAACGATGATCATAACCGAGCTAGCTGAACCTTATCTGATTAGCAGAGGTGGTTTAACTATTTATCCACACAATTTCCTCCTCCGAACCCCTTCTTACCGGTCAAAATCGTATTCAAGAATTCAAGGGAAAGAAATTGTGTGAATATAATATTACTGTTAATAAAATTTATTATTTTTTTATTCACCAATAGCGATACAATCTGAACAGGCCTAATTGCAACAACGCAAGTTTTGCTCAACATTTTTTAGAACTTTTGACTGTATATGAACTAAAATTTGCTAATTTGAATTAACTTCAAATAGAGCCTCAACATTGGATTCCAACAACTCAAGCAATTAAAATTCTGTTGTTAATATATATAAATTGTATATTATAATTTCAGATAAGTGATAAAGTTTATGTACATTAATAACTGAACCCAAAAATTTTGTCATGAATTTGTAATTATTTTATTGAATAACCACTATGTTGTAATTTCCCCTAATTGTTGAAAAGTCCAAAATAATGAGGGTACTAGGCATTAGATTCAGTGGATATTTTTTGATCAACACTGATTGGTGGTCTAAAAAATCATGGCTCGAATGGCTCGAAACACCCAAAACGACGTCGTTTTGACACATTCGAGCTATTCGAGCCATAAAAATTCGAGCCACCAAACATTTTCCTTTTTTGTTAGTGAGAAATCCACTCTTTATAAAATAGTTTAGTAAGAAGTCCTTTTATTAATTTTGGAGAACATTTTGTTTATAATTTTACTCCTTAATTTATCTGTTGAATTTTTGTTGACTATCTATTCAAATAGATATCTATCTATTCAAATTATTTTTTATCTGTTCAAATTTTTTATCTGTTCAATTTTTTAACCTATCTGTTGAATTTTTGTAACCTATTGTTTCTATCTGTTCAAATTCATATCATTTTTAAACTTTTCGCTCTCTATCTGTTCTTTTCTTCATTTCTCTTTTCTCTCTCTATCTAGTTCTCTTTTCTCTCATTATGTGTTTCTCTCTATCTGTCGAAAAAGAAAAAAAATTCTCTCTGTTGTAATCATCATCAATAACCACCACAACAACAACAATCTCTTTCCTCATCATCAACAACTACCACAAAACAAAAAAAAACCCTTATCTACAAAAACAATAACAAAAAAATAAAAATAAATTGAATAGATCTAAACAAATCAGATCTGAGAAATACACACAACAACAACAACAACAACAAAAATTGAACATATGTAAATAATTAAACAAGAAGAAGATGTGCAAGGGTTTTTTGCAACTCTTTCAATATCGCACAATACTTTGTAGTATTTAGCTCTCGAAAAAGAGGAAAGAGATATCTGTTCAACAAAGCAAAAAAAAAGGGGAAAAAAAATTATCGTTAGAATGATCAACAACAAAAACAAAGAAAAAATAATTATATGTTTGTTTTATTTGTTCAACAACAACAACAACAACAATACAGATCTGTTGATCTGATGATCAATGTAGATCTCTCTCCTATCTGTTGAACCAGGACTTCCCTTCATCTTCTTCATCATCATGATTAATGAACATGTTCAACAGAACAATGAATCCAAAGTTATTCATATATAAATACATAATTACATGTGTGCACAAACATATATTATCAATACAAATTACTACTTGATCTCAACTATCAAAATCTACAGATCTATCAACAAACAAGAACACTGAAGACAATGAAAATCCAATAGCCACCATTCTAAATCTAGGGCAGATTAGATAACTAGAATAAATTTCTAGAACTCTACAAACAATACACAAATCAGACAAACACATATCAAAGAACATGAAAATCTAATGATAGATCTCGTAACTTAGAATATATATGAATAACTTTGGATTCATTGAATAACTCAAAATATATTAATAATCGAGAGTGGATTCATCGTAAGGGCAAAGGAGGAGAGACGGTCAGCGACGGTGACGACGTGGCGGAGAGGCTCCAATGGCTTCTTCAAAGACGAAGATCTCGGCCTAGAAGCACTACTCAACAAGAACTTGGAACTTAGAGGGCTTCGAAGAGAGAGAGAGAGAGAGACATACTACTCTTGCAATACCTGTCTCGCACCAGTAGCGACGACGGTGACGGCGAGCGAGGCAGATCGGGGTTGGGCCCTCCCGGTAGTAGAGGATAATGAAGATGAATGCAATCTGCCTAAAAAGAAAGATAGTGAGTACAAAAGTGATTATTGGAGAAGGAGTCGAAGAGGAGCGACGATTGACAAGAACCATGAGAGCGGCGGTGTAACACCGCTCAGAGGGTACCCATGGGCGTTAAATAGTTCAAACCCTCAATTTTTTTTCCATCTAGTCTCACGAATGCAATGTGAAACGTAGATGAGAGTCTAGATTTGGCAACTTTTATAGAAAATCCATTTTTATTGCAAACATTTGCTAGAAATAGACTACGTTATCAGATCTCAGAGTCATCACCTAATATTTTGAAAAAATTAGGAAACCCTTGACTTGTGCTAAAGCCACTGTTCGTCGTAACCAAGGATGCTTGGCTCGGAACCTTAGGTATGAAGGGGGAAGGTCATTAATTAAATACCCTCGCTCACCCGATCAAAGATCGGCCTTTACTAAGCAATGATATGAATTTTACATGCTCTATATGTTCATATTCTAGTTATTTAATAAACGCTAAAATTACTATGTGAAGCAAATAAGTATAGACTATGTTATTTGTTTTGGAACAATTTGATTTCATGTATTTTAAAAATGTTTTCAATAACGTGCTCAAACATAGAAAAATGAATTTTATAAACATGAAAATCAATTATATTCCAAATCAAACAACACAATCTTCATTCACTGGTATGCATAGAGTTATATCAAATAAGCACATAACCACATGGTAAAATGCGAAACATAGTGAGAAAAACACACACAAGCGGGATGGTAAAGCATAAAAACTTACATATTTACCGACGTGCTGCAAACAATTACAAAATAAAGTTAGTAAAACATGTATGATCCTATATACAAGATTTTTAATGCAATTCATTCACGATATGCAACTGGTGATTCGACTTCTAATATATAACATGTAATTCATATCAAGAACGTGAAGTTGTGCACAAAATCACGTAATAATCGATTAAACCACCAAATGCAAACTTAGTCAAATCAAGATACATGAAGCATGGATGTATAACATGGATATGATGACAAGCAAAATATACTACATATGTACAGATAAGGAAAGCGAGTAAAAGAATGAAATAGAAAGAAGCGGGGTGGGGAATTATTACAACATAATAATTGCATATCCGAATAAGGGAAGAGAGAAATAAAATATTACAACAAGATATATCCTTAGAAATCTCTCTTAAATTAAAAGAATAATAGAAAAACAGAAGCTTCAGGAGACTTTGGAGACCATAAAAGATTGTTCTGCTCAACACCGGGAGGCTACTGGGTTCTGTCCAGGAGAAAGTGGCTGGTCGACGAAAAGAGGATTGCCTGGCCAAAAAAGTAGTCGGCCCGCCAATAGCCAATAAATTAGCCAGCCAGCCAATTAGACCAGACCAGAAACTTTGTTTTGTTGTAATACCAAACAAAGAGCAAACAAAGGGTATGTGGGTGGCTTAACTCACCACTTCCAATTAGGATATAACAGTTTATGACATAAAATCAAAGCAAGAAAAAGCAATATAAGAAAGAAAAGCAATATAGAAAAGAAAATGCAAGAAAGTAAAAGTGTTCAAAATCCACATTCCAAGGAAAAGACTTGATTGCTAAATTTCTTTTTAATCACCCTCAATTTTAGGAAGTGTGTTCTCAATTTTTAGTTTAAAAATTCAAAATTCTTGCTAGAATGGTGTTTTTGGGTGGTTTAACAGTGTATGTAGGGGGGAGTTATACAACTCTCTGTTTTTCTCTCTTTCAACAACACTCACTCTCTTTTGATCAAAGCTCTTGAATATGGTTATAACAGAATTTTTGAGATTATTTTTGATGTATATAACTTGGTATATCAATGCATATTTGGAAGCTTATAGCTCAAAGCTTCAACTTCTATCTTTTTCTCTCTCTCTCTCTCTCTCTCGTTTCTTAATCTATTCTTCCTCTCTAATTGATTCTCCTCTCCACACATTCTGATCATCTCTATCTCTATAAGCAATCAGGGAAGGCTAAGTTAAGGAGAGGAAAGAATACAATGTGGGAGACAAGGTTGATGGGATGACAATGGGTCAAGACTTTAGATACTCCATTTTAGGAAGAAGACAATCACTCTTTTAACAATGGAGGCCAAAGGAGGATAATGGAGGATGATGAGGTGCATCTCGTGCATGAATGTATTAACAAAAGATTTGAAATGGCATGACCCACACTCTTTCATTAAGAATTCTACTGAAACTGTCCTATTCTTTGGAAAATTAGTCGACCGGTCAAAAAGTTGGCTAGTCAGCTACAATTCATGCAGTATTTGGCTGACCGACTACTATTTACGCTGGCACTATTCATTGACAATTTTTTTTAAAATTTTTTTTTATAGGGAAAGCAGGGTTTTTTAGCAAAATTATCGAAACTATGTATAAAAGGAATGTTTTGAAAAAAGAGAGTTTTAAACGGGTCTAAAACACTTGGCCAAAACAAGTTTGAGGTTAGGAATGAAGCACAAATTTCATCTTTCTTACTGAGAATGTTGTGAGAAACACATTCTTATTTTCATTATCGGGTAATAATAAAAAAAAAAGGCCCAAGTCTTACGGTCGGTCAAAATGAGGTGTCTACAGTTGCCCATTTTTTACAGAACTCAAAGTCATTTCATGATGTGAGTGAATGTCAAAGTCTGAAGATGACCCTTTTGACAAGGCCGTAAGACTTAGGCAAACCAAAAAGATGCAAATGTAGTTGGTTGAACCCAAAGGTTGCCTACATATCCCTTTGCAAGGAATCGAATCAGCGTAGTTCAAGAGCAGAATGCAAATGACATGCTCGAAATACAATTGAAAGTTGGACTTACGCGCTTTCGCATAACCGATTTTTCTTCTTTTTGAAAATTTATGGTTCATGCAATGCAATGCAATAGGTAATATGCGAGGATGGCAATAGTGAGACAAGCCTCATGCAAATGATATGAAGTGTAAAAAGGGATAAAATCCAAAACACACCCACATAAGAAAAGGAAATGTAATCGATTAATAGTTTTAACCTTCAACCCAAAATAGGGGAGATATTAACCGATGGATAGTTTCAACTAACAACCCAAGAAAAAGAGAGGTATTAACTGAAGGTGGTTTGAATCAACAACCCGATAAAGGGATAGTGTCGTCATCCCGAAAAAAGGCTAGTATTAACCAAGTGGTTTTAACCTTCAACCCAAAAAAAAGGTGGCCAACATTAACTGATCAAAAATGTTGTAATCAAATGTTGATGAATAGATTGTAACTAAGTGATGTAACAGTGATAGTTATAACCATATAAATGATATGTTAATGCAATTGAAAGCTGGATTCTCTTTTTTCTTTTCTTTTTGAAAGCGCATGATTTATGCAATGCAATATGTAATATATGGTGAGACAAGCCCCATGTAAACAAATATAACAAAGGGGTACAATCCAAACACACATGAGAGGAGAAAAGAAGGTTTTAATTAAATAACGAGACCTAGACCGTACCTCAATATGAAATAGGGGATTGATTTCAATTGGATAAAGGAAAAAGAAGTCTTAACCAACATGCGAGACCTAGACCATACCTCAATACAAAATAAGGAATGGGTTTCAACCGTATAAAAGAGAAAAAGGTCTTCTTAACCAACAAGCGAGACCTAGAATATACCTCAATATGAAATAGGGGATGGTTTTCAACCAGATAAAGGAGAAAAGTTGTAACCAAAATGTTTGAACAATTCAAGTGATGTGAATGGACTGTAACCAAGAGATGCAACAATGTGACAATTGTAACCATGCATAATAGATGTAATACATAGTGCAAGTGTGATGGTGAATGCAAAAATACGAAGGGGCAATGTGAGACATACAATATGCAATATAATATGATGCAAACATAATATGAGAGATGCACAACAGATGAATATACAAAATGATTTTTTTGGTTTCATTTTTTTTTTTTTTTTTAAATTTCTTTTTGAATATTTTTTTTTGAAATTTATATATACACCATATATATATATATGGATACAAATGATATTCAAAATACGTATTACATACATATACATACACTTACAAATATATATATATATATATACAGACACATACAAATGATATACAAAATATGTATTACATACGTATACGTATACATACAATATATACAGACACAGACCAATGTAAATATACGGATACATACATATACATATATATATGGACACATACGGATACACAGACATACTAATATATATACATATACATATTATATACACACTCTCTCTCCTCCCCTATTTTTGTCTCTCTCTCTCTGCCTCTTTCGTTTTTGTCGAGCGTTGTGTTTGGCGTGCGATTTCAACAATCACGGCGCCTGACCGACAGCAGCTGAATTGACCTCTATTTATCAAAGATTGCCTCGGCAATCCCTTTTCTTTGGCTTCTTCTTTTTCCAACTTCTTCTTAAACTGAGCTCTGTAACAGAGTAGAGCAGAAAGTTGCAAACTCTCTCTGCCATAACTCTGCAAATTTTCTCTTTTGAGGCATTACTCTCCTCTAACATGGCCTTTTCTCACTGTCATCTCACTCTCTTCCTTGACCTTAACGATTTCCCAATCGAGATTGTTAACACCAGCTCCTCTGAACCTCGACAGAGTGCCTCTGCCCCTACTTATGTTTTTAGCTTTCCTGCGCTGTTAGTCGAGCAACTGATGGCAACACAGTCTGACATTGACGCCAACCACTACACATTAAAGTCCTGTGTAAAGACCGTGACCATGCTCTCTAATTTGTCTCGTTAGTTGCAAGGTAGGACAAGTAAAGTACACCAGCTAAACACACAACTCTCTCTACTCTAACGTATGTACAAGGATGCTTGCGAAGAAATTAGTAATTTAAAAAAAAAAAAAACAAAACAAGAAGCTGAAACGACAGGCGACCTCTGCTACTCGATTTGGAGCTCCTTGGTGCTCCTCATTTGACGGCCGGCAGGGAGTAATCTCTTTTGGGAGCTTTGCCAATGCTGAGGCAAAGTCTTCAAGGGCTTCCCAAGTGTAATGATGTGGTGAGGCAATTGACGGTAAAGTTGAGCGACGAAGTTGTCCACAAATGAAGTTGGTTATCTTCGCCACCAAACTGTTGTCAGAATATGAGAAAAAGCTATCCCTCTGTTTTTTTGTATTTTTAATTTTCCTTTTATTCTCTTTTTTTCTTTTTCTTTTTTGTTTTTGCTTAGAAAAGAGCACCAATGCTTCAGATTTTTCTTTTTTGTTACTCTTGAAATTTTCATCTCTTTTTTTTTTTTTGGTTTTGTTTTGTTTAGTTTAGTTTTTTTTGTAATGCTGATCGGGGCTTCACCCTGAATTTTCAATAAAAGAAGTTTCATTGTTTGCACATTATAGCGTGAATGGCGCATCATTTAAGTATGAAGACATTTTGTTCTTGAATTTGAATATGAGAATGATTGAATTTCAATGAGTTCTGAACTAGACATTGAGCCTCAACTGACCAGAAATAAAAAAATGACTCGATGAAAGAAAAAACAAAGCAAGAACAATCCAAACACACCTATTTACAGTTACTGGAATGAAAGACACTGAGAACGCGACTTGAAAGGACAAACCATTGAGCCTATGCAACTTCTATAGTTTTCCATTCTGGATTAATATCGAAAACAGCTAGAAGGCTAGTTGATTGGCCAATCGGTTGATTTGTTGTCTAACTAGATGAAAAAATTGACGGGCTGGCTGATTTGTTTAGCGCCTGGCTGAATGAACTGATGAACTGATTGGAAAATTGGCTAGCTGGCTAAACAAGTGGCCGGCTAACTAAAACAATGAACATATATGAATGAACCGATAGAAAATAATTTGAATAGATAAAAAAATTAACGTTTCAATAGATAACATTTTTTGAATAGAAAAGTTTCAAAAAAATAGATTTTATTTGGATAGATATTTGAACAGATAAGGGAAATTTGAATTGAAAAAGATTGAAAAATTAAATAGATAAGGTAAAAAAAATTGAACAGATAAGAAAAAATTTAAACAGATAGGAGAAATTTTTGAATAGATAGGAAAAATTTTGAAGATATAGTTAACAAAAGTCAATAGATGAAAAAAAAGTGAACAGATAAATTAAAGGGTAAAATTAAAATCAAAATGTCCTTTAAAACAAACAAAGGACTTCGCACCAAACTATTTCACAAAGGGTGGACCTCTCACTAACAAAAAATATCCATTAGACCTAATGCCTTATACCCTTTTTAGGTTGAACTTTTCAACAATTAGCTCTTTAATATATTATACTGCTTGGTGCATATATCACTAATTAATTATCTTATTTTGTTTTATGTTTTTGTTTTTTTAAATGTAGCTTCTTCTTTTCTTTTTCTTTTTTCTTTGTTTCTTTGGGTCTTGTTAACAAATATCGCTAGGATATAAGTAAATGAATTTTTTTTTTTTGAAGAAAATAAGATACTTTTCACTAAATTCAATATACTTTTATTGAAATCAATACACTTTCTTACTTTTTTACATATTTTCAATACACTTTATGCACATTTTCCAACATTAAACAATGCATAAGAACACTTGTTAGCATTTGCCCTTTTATTTTTTGGGTTTTGTTAAAAAGTGAGCATTTGTTAAGAATTATAGCAATTTAGGCTTAAACCCGACCCATTTATTGCTTTTGAATTTGGGAAACCATATCCGTAGCGGTCGCTCCTCTCTCTTTATGTTTGGTTTTGGCTTTGAGGGTCGACACCATTCTTGACACTGTCTTCCATTTCTTGTTTTGTTCTGCTCCTAGGGTCGACATTCGTCGTGGTGTTGACACTTGCCCTATTGTTGGCCTCTGGGATCGACACTAGTCTGGGTGGTGTCGATACTATCTTACTGCTCAATCTTAGAAATCGCTACTGAAAAATAGGGTCGACACCATGAGTTCCAAAGGTTGACCCTTCCCTTGTTGTTTTATTCTGTATTGTCTACTGAAAAATAAGATCGACACCATAGGTTCCTAGGGTCGACCCTTGTCTGCAGCCAACTTTTGTGTCTCATCTTTTTCTTCTTGAGGATCGACACCATTGTGTCGAGGGTCGACCCCTGTGAGTCATTTCCAATTTTTTGTTCGGCTGGGGCCCTACTTTTTGAGAATTTTTGACTTGTTCTTTTCATTGGACTTTGGAGCTATTATTCTATTAATACCTTATCACTATAAATAGACCTAAAAGCACTTTTCTCTCATTAGTTACTTCTCTTTTCCCTCTCTAACCGTGACTTATCTCTTTTCTCTCAAAACTCAACTCTTCTCACTTAGATCTTCAAATCTACTCACCTAGAGGTACCTTCTCATCTTGGTCTTTTGAAATAGATTGTAGATCGTCTTAAAGACTTTCTTTTGATCCAAGAGGTTTGTAGTTTCACCAACGTTGAGTTTTTTTGAGTTTTTCTCTTCTACCCCTTTAAGCTTAAGGTAGGGATTCTTCACACTTTCTTATGATTTTTAACTTAGTTATATGCTATTTCTAAAACAATATTGTGAAAAAGTGGATTTTTGAACGACCTAGGGTTTTGGCTTGATAACAAAAGAGGGATTTTCAAATAGTTTATTGAAAGTAATTGTGGATAGATAATTAATATTGAGATATGATGAAAAGATGGATTTTTACCTTGGGAAATGGTTTATAAAGAAAAGAGGGTTTTTGCCATAGGAATGTCAAATGTTGATTTTGTTTTGGTAAATGGAGTTGATGTTGATAAGGATGGTGGAGTTGAGTATGTATTACCGCTCATATCTTGAAATTTGGAAAGTTTATCTCTATGAAATTTATTTAGGGTTGTTTTGGGAAGGTGGTAAAAAGCTGGCTTTTGGCTTTTTACCAAGATTTTTGGCTTTTTTAGAAGTGATTTGGGAAGTTGGTAAAAAGCTGGCTTTTTGCTTTTTAGTTTAATATTTATTTATGGTGTCAAATCAAATTAAAATGACCAAAATACCCTTATCCAACATAAGAGATTTATTTTTTATTTTTTTTTTCATAGGCCCTAATTTGTAATTTTACGACTGCATTTTTGGCACTTGCCAAATGGCTTTTCTAGCGTTTTTGGCAGCCACGTTTTTAGACATTTTGTTCAAAAACGTGACTTTTTGCCCTGTTCCCAAAATGGCACTTAATTGTTTAGAGATATTTGTTTTGGGTTATCGGTAGAGGATAACTATGATTGCTGTAGAAATTACATGAGAACTAAGTGAATTGAAACTATTTTCTCATCAATTTACATTAGACATTGTTGCATATTATCACATTGAAAATGTATATTGTTTTGAGAAAAAGGGTAAATACTTGGTGAATTTGGGTAAGAGGTGTGGTTATGATGTTAAGTTGGCCTATGTGTCCTTAGTAAAATACCATAAACCCGCGTGGTTAGGTGTCGAGCCTTTCGATTAATACCAGTAAACAATGACAAATTGGTAGTATTTGTATAATCTACTTGCAGACACGTACCTAGAGATTCACAGAGTTGTATTCACAATCCTGTTTTCTATTGAAAAGGAAATGTTTTATGAATTGTGATATAAATTTGGCATTGCATGGTTTTGAAAGAGATATAAAATGTTTTGGTATGAGCATTGCATATGCATTTGCCGTATAACTTTGTTAAGATTCATATACTGTGTTGGATTATTTCTACTAGGCTTTGACTCACTTTTTGTGGGGAAAACCATTTTTAGGTGCTAATGATATGTCTTCGCCAAGGCAATAGCTTGGGAGGACTTGGGAGCAAGAGTTTCATTTTGTTTCTTTTGTTGTATTTATTTGTATAAGCCTAGGGCTTTAACTGTATTAAATTTATATCCATTTTGTTGTAACTAAGTATTGTCTTGGAAAGCTGTAAGCCTTGAGGGCATTTCTTATTTGCTTGATGTTCATTATATTATGTAACATATGCTATAGATTTAGGGATAGGCTTGTGAATGTATATCTACATATGTTACTCTTTTGTAAACTTAATTGAAAACTAATGGAAGATAATTACTCATACATGTGTTATTATTTAATTAATATGATGGGTGGTTTAATGTCTTTTGTTTATGGACGTTACAAGAATGTATTAAATAAGAGTAATTACCCTATCATAGAAAGAAGCAAGTATTATAAATGCATTATATTAAATAATATATTTTTTCTTATTGTGATTGAAGTACCTTTTTTTTTTATATAATAAATTTCTCTTTATTATTATTACTATTTTTAAGGGTTTGGCTTATTTTAAGTTGGTCATCACAACTTGAGAGAACATTTGGGCTTAATATGCCCATTTTGTGACCAATTTTGATGATTCGAACCATTCACTATTAAAAATAGTAGACCAAAATATTCATATAAAAAATCAAGATAATCAGACATCGATAGCTATATGTTTGAATGAAATTTGTATTATAAAAAATGAATGATTATTTTTAAAATTATATTTGTCATCTATTTTTTAGATTTTCTTATTTCTTTTAATTTTTTTTGCTATTTATTATTTTTATTCCTTTTATTTTAAAATTTTATTTTTTAATGTTTAAAATTATGTAATTACATGATGTGTGATTGCTTAGAAAGCCAAGCAAAAATGGTATCAACACTATTCATAACACAATCCTCATCTATCACAATCCAATCGTAAAATGGGTTATGTGGGTTTGGTAGATGGTTGTTCTTGCAGGTGGTGGGATGGAGGGTGAGAGGAAAAGATGAATGTTTGTGTTTGGCCAAAATTAAAGCTAGTTTGATTGGCTAGTGGTTGCGGTTCCACTAGGTGTTTAATTTGTGGTGTTTTATAGGATAGATGGGTGGTAGTAGTGGTCGACTATTAGCTTTTACTTTGACGGTGGCTACTATGTTTTGTGGTGATGGTTATACTTTAGTTGCAACGAGAGAGAGAGAGAGAGATAAAAAAATAAAATATAAAATACGTAAAAATAATGCGAGTATAATAGTAATTCACCATATTATGTAATTTTGTAAACTGAGAAGGGGTGTTAATATGATTTCAAAAAATAAAGGGGTGATAGTGTGATTTCAGACAAACCAAGGGGGTGTTAAAAAAAAATGGCTTTCTTAACAACCATAGTACCACGTCATCGATCCGTGTATTCCATGGAGAAAACACAACCCTTAGATTCTCACCCATAAAAACAATCCCTAACCGTTGGATGAACTCTCAAAGACTCATCCCTTCTCTTTTGCCTGGATCCGAACCCTTGTAACCCCCACCTTTTAAATCTCTTCCCACCCCCTTGCCCTTTCTGCATCTGCCTCTCTCTTCTCTACAGTTTCTCTCTCTGTCTTTCTGTCTCTCTCTCTAATTATCTATTACTTCACTCTTAACTTATGGCAGCTTTTGAGGCCAGTAGTAATCCGCCACTTCAACCTCCATCAGCTACTGCTTCCACTCTCCCCCAGTACCCTGAGGTAAAACAACAAAATGTATTTTCTTTGCGTTCATTTTCTCGCTATCCAAACAGTATTTTCTGCCACGATTTACCTTGATTTGAGTTGGGTAATTGGGTTTCCACTAATTTTAGATTTTTTTGGGTTCCTTTTGCAGATGATTTTGGCTGCCATCGAAGCTCTGGATGACAAGAACGGCTCGAACAAGTCTGCAATCTCGAAGCACATCGAAGACACCTACGGCGAGCTTCCTCCCGCGCACACGACTCTCCTCTCTCACCATTTGAACAAGATGAAGCAGAGCGGTCAGCTCGTCATGGTCAAGAACAACTACATGAAACCTGACCCCAACTCGCCGCCGCCACGCGGCCGTGGCCGGCCACCGAAGCCCAAGTCGGACCTCCCGCCTGACGCCGTGGCTTCGCCGCCGCGACCCAGAGGCCGCCCACCAAAGTCCAGAGACCCCTCGGATCCACCTCCTCCGCCCAAGATCAAGTCGCCGTCTCCCGGCAGCGGTCGTCCCCGTGGGCGGCCGCCGAAGAAGGCGAAGACTGGTGGTGGTGCGCCGCCGCCGCTGACGGCGAGTGGCTCGCCGAGGGGTAGAGGACGACCTCCCAAGGTGAAGACGGCAGTGGCGGCTCCAGTAGGGTGCTGATTGAAATAAAAGAATAGGGTTAGGGGTCTTAGTGCTAATTATTGTTGTTTTTTCACTTTATTTTTTTTTATTTGTCTTTTACAATTCTTTAGACCTTTTACTTTATGGTATTTGTGGTGAGAGTGTTGTAAGGTTTAATGTTAGGTTGAGAGTTGGGTTTGAGGGACTTACTAGTGACTGTAATTGCAATGTAAATTTATGCAGTGGATGATGAAGCTTTATGGCTTCTTTTTATCACTCTCTTTCTCTAGAAAAAATGAAAACAATTTGAGATAGATTCCTCTTTATTTATGCTTTTGCTTTTTGTGATTTGTTTCCAATTTGAAATGAAAATGTGTTGGAACATGAGTTTTTTGCATATTTGTTTGTCTGAATTTAGGGTGGTAGCTTATTGTTGGTGTGGAATCTTGTTTTCTTATTTGGTTGGCACTAGTGGCTTGTAAGGGTTTTGTAGATTTGAATTTTGCTCATTTGTTGCTAACGAGAAATTATTGAGTGCACCACATGATCATTTCCAGGTGTTGATCAACACCAATAGAAAGTTGCCACTGCAGCATTATGGCAGAAAGACAGCTTATCAACGTCTGACCAGTTTAAAGTATAGTTCAACGGTGCCAACTTTGAGTGATGAAAAACTAGTTAAAAAACCCGTCAAATGGAAAAGAAGCTTTTCATATTCCCGCCAAATGGAAAAGAAGAAAACAAGCTTTTCATATTCCCGCTTAACAGTTGGCATTTGAAATTTAAAACTTCAAATTTTTTTTCATTGTTTTTAATTGTTAGTAGTATTTTTTTATAAGTATTTGGTTTATAAATTCAATTTTAGATATTCTTTTTTTAAAGGTCTTGGCTTTAAAAAATTTGTACAAACTTTTACAAAATGATTAAATTATCCACACACATATATATATATATATATATTTCTCTTTTTATCATTTCTCTTTCTCTTTGCCTTTATCGTCAACGATCTATCTCTATCGCCGGCGATCCCCTTCCTCTATTCTATTGCTGCCGTTCTCGTTTTGTGGGAAAACTCATCATTGCCCAAAATCCTAGCCTACTCTCCTATAATCTCTTATCCATTTCTATTTCTGTTGTCTACCACATTTTTTAGGATTAAGGAATTTGTGAAATTCGTAATTCGATCCGGTTGAATTAAATTTGTTAGGTTTGAATTGATTTTTTGAATTTGTGGTTCGATTCTAAATTAAAAAATTAAAAATTCGTAATTCATGGATCGGTTCTAGATTGAACTCTATGATTTCAGATTGAGACCAATCCAACCATATACAAATAGCTTATATTTATATTATATCTTTCCCGCATAGTATCTTCTCTTATTTTATATAAAACTTAAACATGCGTAGCATTTTTTTTTATTGCTTTTGTTTGTTGGTTTAGTTTTAATTTGTAATGATCAAAATACTTATAGTGGAATTAGTTTTTTATAATTGTTTAAATATTAGAATAGTATGTCGCTATTATAGAAAGACATATTGCTATTGTGGAACTAATATGATGTTATGTTCATATTTTTATGAAATTAAAATGTTCTATATTTTTTTTTGTTATTTAATTATGTGAATCTGTGGATCCTAAACCGATCTAATCTGTGTTTAAATGATTGGTTCCATGATTTAAATAGATTGGATTGGTTCCAATTTTTCAAGAACCATAAATAACGTATTGGTCCTGGTTTTACCCAAATTCGGACCAATCTGGACTATGCTCACCCCTAACCTTTTTTCCAGATCCATCTACACGTTGATGTACTCTTGAGATGAAGCGCTTGGTGTTTGTCAAGGAGATCCTTGAACCTACCTTAAGCAACGTTTTCACCACCAAGACGACGTTGGTCATCTCTGTCATTAAGGGCGGACTTAGGGCTGGGCATAGGTGGTTGCAGTCTAGCCTAAAAATTAAAAAATATGTAGAAATTTTTTTTCCCAACCCAGCCTAACCCAGCCTCCCAACCTTTTCCAGTCCAACCCCAAATAAGGGTTAATAGTTTTTTTGTTTGTTTTTTAGATAGGTAGTCCAATACTTATCCAAAAAAATACATAGGTAGCCCAATAGGTTTGTATTTGTTTAAAGAACAAATCTTCCAAAACAATCCTTACATCTGCCAATAGATAGGAAGCGACCCTTTCCCCGTTGTATGCAGCAGCTTGTAGCAGCTCACTTTCCTAACATTTTTTGTAAGTGTAATTAACCAATTATTTTATTTCGTTGGTTGAGAATGAATTTGATTAACAATGGTTTTGAAATTTTGTCTTTATGCAACAGATATTATATTACTCTTAGTTTTTTTTATGATGCTGCCTTGTTGAATGTTCTATATTGTTCTTAGTTTTTGAACTTTGAATGAGTTTTTTTGGACATATATAAAAATAATGAAAGCCTAAATAAAAATTATTGAGGATATATATTAAAAACCCTAATATTTAAAATGATTGCGAATATACTCTGGTTTAATATCAAATAGAGCTAATTTTTTTTTTTTTTAGGTTATAAATAATGGAACCTCCACCACTAATAAAAGGCAAAACTCTTTTCTCATTCTATCAATCAAAACAGAAGTCTAGTAATACAATATCCAATGTTGTTAAAACCTCATTTTCTGATGTGCGGTTTCCATGCCTCAAGCAAATAAACCAAGCAAATTTGATTCAACTGTTATTGAACGGGATCCTAGTTTACGCATGCAAATTTGTGAATATTCGGTTAATCAACAAGATGAGGTTAGATGAGCTTATGTGAACTTGGGGCCTTATCAATCTAAACTTGAGTATCCTAGGTTCTCATTTGGAAAACAGAATCGCCGATTCCAACAATTTGGTTTAAACAATTTTTTTGGTTAGGGTATTCTTCTTCAAAGGATAAAGCATATTGTTTTTCATGCACACTTGTTGATGAGGGGTTTAAAATTGGAAGAGAGTAAATGATGGATCCAAATGTATTTTTTTGTTTCATGTTGGACTTGCATCTTCATCGCATAGTCATTGTGTTATTAGTCATGACAATTTAAAGAAATCTTCCCAACACATTGAAAAAGTGTTGAATGCGCAATCAAAAGAAGAGATTTTGAAAAATTGAATGCGGGTAAAGGCAACAATTGAAACCATTCAAGTACTTGCTCTTCAAGGACTTGGTTTTAGAGGTCATGATGAAAGCTCGACTTCATTGAATTAAGGTAATCTAATTGAATTATTAAAGTTCAAGGCAAGAGAGAATGATGCACTTGAGAGCATTATATTAAAGAATGCTCCACAAAATGCCAAATACACTTCTCCGAGGATCTAAAAGGAGATTTTGCATATACTTGCTAACAGAGTTAGAAATATGATTTTTGATGAAGTTGTAGGAGGTTATTTTTGTATTCTTGTTGATGAATCCCAAGACAAGTCTAAAAAAGAACAAATGGCCCTTATTTTGAGATACGTCAAGAATGATGGTTTGCTAGGGGAACAGTTCTTTGATATTGTGGGTGTCGGAAATACATCTACATTGACTTTTAAAAAAGAGATATCAAATATCTTTTCTCGATTTAATCTCCCTATTCAAAACATGTGTCATCAAGGATATGATGGTGCTAGCAATATGCGTGGCGAATGGAATGGACTTCAAGCTTTATTTCTTAAAGATTGCCCATATGCATATTATGTACATTGCTTTGCACATCGTCTGCAATTGGCTTTATTTCTCGATTTAATCTCCCTATTCAAAACATGTGTCATCAAGGATATGATGGTGCTAGCAATATGCGTGGCGAATGGAATGGACTTCAAGCTTTATTTCTTAAAGATTGCCCATGTACATTGCTTTGCCCATCGTCTGCAATTGGCCTTAATTGCAGCAGCAAAAGATAAGCCTAATGTTTGGCAATTTTTTTCTCACTTGAGTTGTATTGTCAATCTTGTTGCTTTTTCTCCAAAGCGCCTTGGTGAGTTAAAATCTTTTCATAGGAGTGAGGTTTAAAATATGTTGGCTAGTGGTGAGCATCAATCTGGTAAAGGGGCCAATCAAATTGGTACCTTGTGTTACACAGGAAAGCAACCTAAGAGGAGGGTGAATTAGGTAATTAAAATTTTTGAACAGAAAGTAAATTTTAAAGAACTAAGTGAGTAAATGTACCAGGTATTTAATATACAGAAAATAGAGAAAGGGAAAGAAGAGCTCAACACCAAGATTTATAGTGGTTCGACTCACCAGCCTACGTCTACTCCTCAAGGTACCTCTTTGAGAATTTCTTCACTATGAATCAATGCACCCCCAAGCTTCACCTAGCTTATGGATTTTTACAAAGGACTTACTTCAATCTGTTAAGAACCTCTCAACTAAAATGCCTTACTTTATAAGTGTTTCACTCAGAAAATAAGAATAAGAATAAGAGTAAGAGGTACAACTGTCTTCTTTTACAAACTTTTCTCTCTCAAAAGATGGATATGAAAGTGTAAGCTCACAGGCAATTTAAGACTTACTCAGATATTAAAGTGGAAGTATAATGGAGTATATTAAAAGCTTTGGAATGCTCTTGAATGCATTGGGTTTCTTATATTCAAGAAGAAGCGTTGATCGAACAAGGAGAGCTTCATCTTTATAGCATTAATGGCTTCTAGCTGTTGGAGAGAGGAGATTTGAATCTTCTAGCCGTTGGAGCAAATCATGGAGGATATCTTCCAGTTGTGTTTGATAAGAGTATGGTGAATGCAGACTGTAGGCAGGTCTTGGGAAGAGAAGGTTTATTAATTGCACAAGCTTTTATTTAATGCTCAACCTCATAATTCAACTTCTTGGAGAAGATATGGTGCCAGAAGATCTGCTCAGGGTTCAGAAAAGATGACACATTCTGCACATAAATCTGAAAAAGTGGCTGAGAAAAGGGCTGTGTCAGTCCAGATCTGATTTGGCAGCTGGATTTTTTAAACCTAGAGTGTCGACCTTTGCAGATTAGGTGTGGACCCTTTGCTCTCTTCTCTTCTCTGAGTTGAGTTTCAGGTGTTCCTGGTGTCGACCCTTATCATTCTTGGTGTCGACCCTTGCTGCTAGATTGCATTCTAAAATTTAGTGTCAACCCTTGTTGTTTTTGGTGTCGTCCCTTATTGCTAGGTTGCATACTGAAATTTAGTGTCGACCTTTGCTGTCTTGGTGTCGACCCTTGCAGCTAGATTGCATTATGAAATTTAGTGTTAACCCTTGCTGTCTTGGTGTCGACCCTTGAAGTTGGAACACTTAGGCATTGTGATCTTTATTCTGGTGTCGACCCTTGCTATCTTGGTGTCAACCCTTGGACCTGTTTTAAGCATGGATAGAGTTTTGCAACCAAGTGCTAATCTCATGTTTTGAAGGGCCAAAAATCATTGAAAAATAACACTCTAGAATCATATAACTTCTAGAACCATTGAAGCACAATTTGTATACTATTGTTTTGAAAACTTTGAATAACAAAATGAATTCAAAATATTTGTCAATAATCAAAATCAATAAGAATTTAAATTTGAATAACCTTGGGCTAACACCTTGCATCAAGCTAGAGCTACTCATTGGAGCTTGCATTATGACTCTGTTAGAAACTTGATTGATATATATGAGGCATCTTGTGTAGTTGTTGAAAGTCTCAAAAAGAGTACAAATCAACAAATTCCCGAGCAAGCTAATGGTGTTTATAGAGTAATGAAGAGCTTTGAATTCATATTTGTCTTGCACTTGATGGACAACATTTTGGGAATTGTGAATACACCTTGTCAAGCCTTACAACATAAAACTTAAGACATCTTAAATGTGATGAAATTAGTCTCCACAACAAAAGCTCTCCTTCAAAAACTTAGACAAGATGATTGGGATATTTTTCTTGCAAATGTGGTGTCATTTTGCAATCGAAATAACATTGCGGTGCATGATATGAGTTCTCCTTATAAAGAGGGTACAAGTCGTCATTGTTAACAAGATCATATTACAATTGAGTATCATTATCACTTTGACATATTCAACTCTTCAATTGATTTTCAATTGATAGAGTTAGAACATATATTTAATGATGGGGTAGTGGAGTTTCTTTCTCTTAGCTCGGCTTTGGATCCTTGTGGCAATTTTAGATCTTTTAATGTGGATAATATTTGCAATCTTGTCGAGAAATTCTGTCCCCAAGATTTCACTTCTCAGGACATCCATGCTTTGAGATGTCAATTAATGCAATATAAGCTTGATGTTGTTTGTGATCCTGAGTTTCATAAGATATCTACCCTTGCCGATTTGTGTCGAGAACTATTTGTGACAAGAAAGTTCTAGCATTACACCATGATCTACAAATTGATTGGTCTTGTGTCGACCCTTCCTGTTTCTACAACGACTACGGAAAAAGCATTTTCGGCTATGAAGCATGTTAAAACTGCCATTCGCAATTCAATGGGGGATGAGTTTCTTGCTGATTGCTTGTCTCTCAACCATGAACGAGACCTTACTTTGAAAATTGATCTAGATTCTGTAATTGATGAATTCGAATCTCTAAAGACTCGTCAAGCACAAGTTAGTTAGATTGTTTCGAATCAATAAATTTAGATATTAATCTAGATTATATTATTAAATTCTTTTTTTCTTATGTGATTATACTTAAAATATATTGCGTAATTTTACTTTAATATTAACCCACCCCATTGACGAATCCTGGGTCTGCCCTTGTCTGCTGTGATCAAATTTTCTAGGGTTTCGGTCATTGGAGTACACAAAGAAAAGGAGTCCATTCTGACCTATTCGTTGGATCTGTAACCTCAGTCAAACTTTGCCTCAGCTGGAACAGTGTGCTGTCGGCGCCGGAGGAGTTGATAACAAGGATTTCCAGATCTTCGATTTTAGATGACTGACAGTAGCAGATTTTGAAAAATCTAAATAACCCTCGAGATATTGACTTGTGATTATATTTCAATTTAAAATAATAAATAACAATCCTAATCAGACAATCAACGACAAATTGACAGAACGATTTAACATGAAAAAAATCCTAATTGGAGCACCTCCAATTGTGATAAAAAAAATCATGAGCTAAAGCCACAAGGTAATCCACTAAGAAGACATAAACGAATTACATATGAGTACTCTTAATTACCTAGCGAATTCACGCCCAAATTGAACCAAACTCGATGTGTCTCTTCCACCACCGTCTTTACCTCAGAACTGCTTTGCCAAACGTTGAATCCACAACACCGATGTCCAATCAATGACGATGAGCTACTCCAGAATCCATCAAAGTTTTAGGCCCAAGTTCTTCAGAATCCACCTACGAACACCTCTCTATTTATGTGAATAAACAAAAAAATCAACCCTTGATGTTTGAGACTCTGTTGTTCGTTGATCAATCGATCACCTTATATACACTATGGAAACTCCTATAAAACACCCTCCAATGTAGAACACTTTGTACTTTTCTCCTCTTTGAGAATCTGAAAAAATAGAGAACGATGCACTTTATAGAAAATAGGGCGGCGAAGACCGTTTAAGCGCACACTTCACTGCTCAATGGTATGAGTAGTGGTGGTGCAAAACATAGAGGCAAACCGCTCGAGCGTAACATCCACCGCTCAAGCAGTAAAACAAGTTTTCTAGAAGTTTTGATTGCAGGCTGAAATATGGGAAGCTCTATTTCATCACGCGAGGGCATAAATGACCTCTCGAATGGTCAAACAACTTTGGCTTCGAAGGCGCTGCCCTGAACCTGCCAGGTGGAGCTGCACCCTAGACCCTCGCGATTTGACTGGGCATCTTGATCCCTGTACATAGTGAACGAAGTGGCAAACAAGGATTGCTGAAGATACAAAATGTTAGCACAAACTCCTCTAACAGGAACTATTCGGGTTGGACTTGCATCTAAGCACTCACAGCATCACTAAAACATAAAAGTGAATAAAATGACAACTGAAATGAGTTTTGTCAAACGGGATTGCCAATTACAAAAACCTAACAGATTTGAACTTAGATTTGCGAGTGGTGAACTCAGATCTGGCTCAAATCCAGTTCTCCTTCCCTTCATCTTCCTCTCTTTCTCCTCCCCCTCATCTCACTCTCTCTCTTTCTTTATTTTTCTCTCTCTCCCTCTCTTTATCTTATTTGAATGTTGCATTTCCGACGCCGATTCGGTGATTCAACGGTGACCTTACCATGCAACTATGGTTGCGAGATGCACAAATCAAAAGTTATTAAAGAAGCAAATGCGAGGGAATGAGAAGAAGAATGAGAGGCTAAATTGCAACTCAACATTAAAGATGTGAGGCCCATAACTTTTGTAAATCCTATTAAGTCCCAGACTTTTGAGTTATTATAATAAAATCTTTAATTCTTTGTTTATTTGCAAATTTAACCCTAGAACTGAAGACGCATCGCGAACAGACCTGTACAAACCCTAATTGACCCCGATAGCTTAGTAATTGTTTCTACACGCTAATATTAAACCATGAGGCCCCTGACCTTTATAATTTTATTTAGACCCTTACTTTTGAATTATTTTAGCTATAAACCCTTACTTTTGTTTTCAAACCTTGATTGAACCCAGGGACTTAGAGATTATTTCCAAAGCCCTAATAATAATTAAATTAATTTCCTAACTATATTTGTCGCTCAAAACCCTAGGTTTCCAGTTCTTGTTACGATTTGTCCTTTAATTCGAAATAAAGGAACTTTAATCGAATTGAATTCTCCAATACTAATTTAATTAAATACTATACTTACATAAATGTTCCAATTTAGAAATTAAGGTCTTAGCCTTCACATTTTACTTAAATTACAAATTGACCCCAAATTAGTACCTTAATTCAATCTTTGTATGTACACAAAATCTACAAAATTTATATGAATTGTACACATAATCTTCCCAAATCCAAGCACATGGCCGGCTACACCCCCCTTAGGCTATAATTGAAATCTCTAAAATCATGAGAATCAAATCAAATCATTTGTGTCAAAGATTTGCAATAAATATATTTATAACTAGAATGGATTAATTAGTCTTAAACCTAACTAGATCATGATTAAGTATATAATTAAGGTCCTAATCATCCCTCATTCCATTACATTCTAACTAAATGCAACTCAATTCCATCTCATTCCAACCAAAGGACATTTTGGACCTTTCACCACATTTTTTTTTTTTTTTGTAAATAGATCACCTCTCTTGCATATTTTGCAAATCCATACTCATTTACACTCCCACTTTCGGTTAAGAGAGAGAGAGAGAGAGAGAGAGAGAGAGAAAGAGAGAAGCTTTGGTGTTGGAGGAGAGAAAACATGAAAGAAATTGAGCAAACATTTCACTAAGCATTCAAGTAAGCCACAACACAACCCTCTCTTTTATTTTTATTTTTCAAATACATGCTCTTAGAGGTTTAAAAATAATATTTTCAGATTTGTTGTAATGGTGCTCTTGTGTCAAAAATGAAAAGAATTGAGTCTTGTTTCACCCTTTTGTTTTCTCTCACCCTTACTTGTGTTTTCTCTCAAAAGGTGCAAAATTATCTTTTTCAACATCTATCTCACATGATTTCCAAAGGAACATTATTGAGTCTAAATTTCTGAGTTGAATATACATTAGTTAGTATGTTTTCATCACAATAGAAGTGAAAAATTATCCATGGTTACCCTCTTTTCTTACTTTTTTCTGTTATTTCAAGCTTTATGGTCAAAAAATCGGTATTTACAGCCTACTTGCAAAAATTCTAGCAAAATGTAGAAAAATCTCCTTCACCTTATTTTTATGTAAAAACCTTTCTTTGCTTTCATGGAAAAAAGTTTTATCGAAAAAGAGTGAGAGGTTTAGAGAAAACCTGATTTTCTCAACAGTCGATAAATCTAAACAGTGCTGGACTATTTCTTAAATAACTAAAAATCTAGGAAATCTATGCTACTTCTGAAAAATATTATGAAAACTAGATAAAATTATTTACAAACCATAATGTACGAGGAGTAAATATTCTTTACTTCCATACTCCTTGCGTCCAAGCTCCAAGTTACTTCGAATGATGTTGTTCAGCTTGAAAGCACAACGACAATGATCTACCCGGCGGGTGTGGTGCCGCAAAACCCCTCCGATGATCAAGTTAGTACCCTTAGAGAGAGAAGAAAGACAAAAGCAAAGGTAGCTCTGAGTAAGAAAAGTTGTAGACCTTTTGCGTGGAGGTGCCGCAGGGTTTATATAGTTTGTGCACGCACTACCTTGCTCGTCTTTTCTTAGACGAGTGGATGTACTATCCTTTTTTTGCCTCACACGTGTATCTACCAATATTGCCAAACAGTATTAACCCAACCTCCAAGCGGTATTGATGCGTATGGACAGCGGGTTTTCCCTATCGCACTCAGATTAGGCTACGTAACTCACATTGAAGGAGCTAACTCTTGCTCAGTTCGTCTTATACATCAACCAGACTAGACCGGTCTTGGCTGGATTGCCATGTATCACTTTTCTAGCTATTTGTTTGACTTGCATCTCGGTCAAGCTATGGGTAGCCCTTCTCAATTAGAATACGTAGCTCAATGGAGGGTCTTATTACCTTCTTGATAGCTTCTTGGTCTGGCATAAGGGCCTGACCAACACGCTCAGTCCGGTCATGGGCTAAGTCGCTGACCTTCTTTAGCCTAGTTTAATCCTACTCACCTTCCATGGCAAATTCCACCTAGTTTTAGAGCTCGGTCGAAGTCATTGGCCACCAACCCTTAGCCCGATTGAAAGCTAGGCTTCCATTTGACTGAGCTTGACCCTTGGCCCAGGTCAATTAGACATCTCGATCCAATACTTGGCCGTCCTTCCAACTCAGTTATGAGATCCAAGACAACAACCCAAATTTGAATTTTGCTTGGCCCATCTGTTCGGCACAAATTTCCCTCTCAATTGTTACTCAATCTGATCTACTTCAACATGATTTGGATTAACCTATCCGGTCGGTGCAAATCTCATGCCCTAAACGGCACACCCCTCAACCACGCTGACATAACGTCTTCTCATGGACACATGTGCCCTCTTAGTGGTTCGTGTATCTCATCATCATGTTGGGCGTGATTCCCAAAATTTTTAAATCATGGCGCCTTTTTGTGTATGAAATATATAACTTTCATATACCTCTCTTTCTTCACTATTCCTCTTCATCCCTAACTGTCCAACCCAACCAGGGTCTCCAACCTCTGTTCTTCTATATTCTGTGCCTTGATCGAAACGTCTTCCCTGCGGCAAACAAAGCTATGTCGTGGTTGGAGCATCCATACCACTTAAAGGACATATTCAAGACCTTAATCGGTAAGTTTCAAACACTTTTCTCACATTTTCTATTTTTGTTCATCTCGTTCTTGAGGTTTTTGGGCCTCAACTGTGATACCCACATTCAAAATACAGTAATAGCGTCTCCAGCAATCAAAAACTTTGAGTAAATAAGGCATTTTAACCATTTTAAGGATTCAATGGCCCTATATTCTTTGTCTACCAACGTACGGATTGTCTTCTGAGATGAACATAGAAAATTCTAGGTCAAATCAGGCAAAAATACAGTTTTGATCTAGAATTATGATGTAGATGGGCAAATTTCGCGTCTGTGACATTTGGGGAGAGGACCGAGTTGTAGCAGAATCAAGTTACATAGGCAATCGCGCGACCGAGCTAGCATTTGGTTTATTTGTGCAACTGAGCTAAAACCAGGCCTTTATGTGTTACAGAACTTAGTGCTCAAGTTATTTGCGCAACCGAGCTAAGACCCAGCTCATTTTCACATTTGAGCTAAAATCTAGCTTATTTGCGCGACCGAGCTTTGCGATTGAGCTAAAACCCAGCTCGTCTGTGCGACCAAGCTAAAACCCAGCTCATTTGCGTGACTAAACTATGACTTATACTTAACTTTGTTTTTCACCATGCAGAGTCCTAGGAGACCAGGTATACTAGCATAAGTGCTCTCAAAGGCCGAGCAGTCGCTGTTCATAAATTGACCAACACATTCTACCAAGTAGATTACACAGAGCTCCATGGGGGCTATCACTTCCTTATAAACATACCGGGTGGACTGGCCGAGTTTCGTAAAGATTATGGCGTTCCGACAGATGTTCACTTTGAACTGGGCGATGAAAATATTCTTCCTTGTGGCAGAACAGATGCTTGCCCTTTTACCGTGCTGTCAATAGTAGAAAGAGGTCTCTACTTCCCTGTTCAACCCTTAATTTGTGAGTTCCTAAGACGAACCAGGTTGTGCCCCACACAAGTATCTACCAACACATTCCGGATAATAAGCGAAGTTGTTAAGTTGAATCACCAGCTTGATTTGAATTTTGGTTTAGCTGAGATATTGTGCCAATACATGCTCGGCCATAAAACATATGGTTTTAATTTGTATTTGAAAGTAAGACCAAACTGTGAGCACTTGGTGACCGGCACACCGGACAAAGACTTGCATGGTGACGATTTCTTTTGGGTGACCAAGAACTATGAGACTGCTGATGTGCCCGGTTGGTACATAAGCAAAAATAAAGGCTCAATACATAAGCTCAATCCAACTGGTCTAATTGTTTAGACTTGTTATTCTGAGTTACCTAATTTTTCTTTTACGTATATTGCTGAGCTACAAGCGCTGTATCCTTATCCCAATGAAGATGCAGTGGAACCGTGCTAAGATACAAAAAGTGCAGCTGCCATGATCTCCTTGGTTTCGTGACAATTTACTAGTATTCAGTAAAATAAAAAAGCAAAGTTACTGATTTCTTAGAAGAACCTTCTCCTCCTTTAGATCTAACTCTTCCAGACGATCCACTTATCCGTTTAATTAAGGAAGAAGAAATGATGAAAATAAATAGAATCAAGAACCTCATAGTTGCTACTTCATCTGAGAAGGTAACTAGTTCATCACTGCCTTTGCAAGCAACTGGTTTGAGCGTAGGAACCGTGCTGGCATTGGCAACCACCGCTGCCCAAGCCACCAACTTGGAGTCAAGTTGGCTGGCAAGAGGGCCGCACAACTGATCCTTTTGTTGAGCTGTTGACCAAGCTAAGCACTGAACAACCGGTTGATGAACCTATGCCTGCGTGGGAGCCCGAACTAATGCACCGGGGAAAAGCCATCCTGGTGAGTGCTTCAATCAGTGCAGACAAGGAGCACCTTCTTACCTTTGACTTGTCGAAGGCATTGCTGTTGCCAGCCGATGTAACGAGAAGTGACCATGTTCCAGACACCTAGATGGTCAAGTCCGTGGTGAAATCTATGCCTAGGGTAGGAGCTCTTGTGAAAATCGTCAAACTCTTAGCTTGGTTTCACCTTCTAACATTTTCGTCTTGCAGGCAATTCAGAAAACCCACCTTGTGATGGATCGAGTTGCCAAACTGCAGCAGAAGATGGCTGACAGGACCGCGCAAGGGAAATATTTGAAACCGAGCTTAGGTGAGCTAACGCTTCATTAGAGATAGCTGTAGATTCTCCATTTTTGACCGCCCTTAAGACTTGGGAGCCTCAGGTTGATCACTCGATGATGAAAAGTTATGCTGTACAATTATTCAAGTTCTTCAGCAAAAGGCTTCGATTTTTGAGCTTCTAATCCCAACCTTACACTTCATTTTTGACCAAAACTATTTTAAACCTTAAGACCATCTTTTTTAAAAATATTTTTCCAAATGTTTCTACTATATTCCGAGGCTCGCATTTCGTTTAATATATTGCACTTTTCGGTAAACCAAGTAAGGACAAAGTGGAAATAAATGGAAGAGAGGTGAACTCTTTGCAAAATCTTGAAAAACTTCTTATTTATAGGTTTGGAATTGGAGGAAATAGAAAGGGAGGGAAGAAAACTAGTTGGGGGAAAGATTAGGCATCAAACTGTTAAGAAAGAAATGAGCAACCTTCACTAAATAGGAATATCTCTTTGCACACTTAGAATTTAGATATAAGGCCACCATTATTGAAAATTAGACTTCTGGGGCTTCAATTTAGACTAAAGAATCACCCGAGATCGAATGCGGATGAGAGAGATATGCCCATTTAAAGTCGGGCTTGAGAGCAAATTTTTGTGGCCGGTCGTACAAGCCCTTGGCTGGCCAACCAGGTGTCCTCATAGGCCAATTTTTAGTGGCCGGCCGTACAAGTTGTTCCGGTAAAATAGATATTTTGCTACTAGTTGTGCCAGCTGTCCCCACAGGTGTATGCACTGCACCAGCTGTTTCTATATAGATATTTCTGACAGAGACACATGTTTTTCTATATATAGATGACCACCCCTCTTGAAATTAGGTTAGAAAAAATTATCAAAGCTCCAATACTTGCATAGCACTCTCTTTCTATCTTGAAACCTACACACTCTCTCTATACTTCCTAAACCAAAAATTTGGCTTTTCTTGAGCTCAGATTTCAGCCCTTCAGAGTGAGAACTTGTTGGTTTGTCAAAAAAAGGAGTTACCTTTCTTCAAGAGATATAATTTTGAGCATCTCTACACTATTTCTTTTCTCTCTTTTCTTGCTGTTTTTGTATTGTTTTTGGACTACTTTTATGGGTTAAAACTTGTGGCTTAAAGCTATCAAAGGCGGAGGGGTTAACAACCCTTCTTTGAACCTTGTTCTCTAAGTTTTTGCCCTTGTGTTTCCCACTTCTTTCTCAACTTTCTCCCAGCTTTTTACCACTATTTTTCAGAGTTTTTTAGAGACTAAAATGTTGTTTTGAGGTCCCAAAAATGGAGGGGTTAGCCAGCCCTCCTTATGCTTGTTTACTAGTTCAATTTCTCCATTGTTTTAGCTAACTTTTTCAAGCTTTTCCATGTTATCTCTAGCATTGTTTTTGTGAGTTTTAGGACTATTTTAGGTTGTTTATTTCATTTAGGCTTTGTATAGTAGGTTTGTAGTGTAATGATCCTCATAGGTTTGGTGTTTTAAGGCCTTAGACACTAATATATTTGAGTTGATAGCATTTATTTCATGCTTTGCATACTTGTGTTCACATGTAATCACCTCTGCAACCTCCTTCCTTTCTTGGCTTTTTATTTCTTTGAGAGTTGTTTCAACCAAGTGTTGTTTAAGCTTGAGAAAGAGACCCTTCAATGCTAAATGGTTTAATCTCTTTGGAGGTTCATTACCAGGGCATTACCTCTCTCTCATGCCCAAAATAACTTCTTGGTTGACACTTCTCTCCATTAGTGGACTTAATGCTCATTTTTGGACTAAAATGACTAATGAATGGAAAGATAATTAAAAGAGGCAAGAAAACTTGGACTAAAATGGAACAAGATAATAAAATCAAGTTTGGGGTTCAATCGGACATTAATTGAACCCATTGAGTCTTGAGTCATTTCATACTTTTAGTGATGAAAATGGTTCAAGATTCAATGTCAACTACCTCTCTTGATCAATTCCATGATAGAGAGGAGGTTCGTGGGTCTTTCATTGTCATTTATTGAGATTTTGTCCCTTGATTCATAAACCATCACGCAACAAGTTTCTGTCGATTGATGGTTTGTGAATCAAGCCTACGCTTCCTTTGACCTGTTTGATGATAAGGAGAGGCAGGGTGGACAAATGTCCACTAAAAATATTCTGTTTGTGCTTTGTTTCTTGTCTGTTGCAGCAAGGTAGTCACAAAAACTAGTGGTCAGCCGGCCACCTTACTGTACGGCCGACCACTTTTTCTGGCCGGTCGGCCACCTTTTTTTAGCCAGCAGTGTCTTTTTCCTTGCAAAACAGAGCAGAGGCTGGGGTAAAACTAGTTCAATTTTTGACTGAACAACAGAACCATTCTGGTAGCAGAACAGAGGCATTTTTAGATGGAAATCCGTGTTCATGCATGAATCATCCCTCATTTCTCGGGGCCTGTTAAAATTATGTTCAATAGTAGTATGTTGTACGTAAAGTAGTGGACTTGTAATAAGTAATTACTTAGTTAATTAATTCTGTATTGTAACTAATTAGTTAGTTTAATTCTAATTTGTATTAATTAGTTAGAATAGCCAGTAATTTTTGTGTTGTACTTAATTAATTAGTTAGTGTAGCTAGTTATTTCGATGTTGTAATAGTTAGCTTAATTAGCTAGGACATTCATTCGGACCCTCTTGCGTGAGGGCAAATTGTAATAATGTGTATGTCTTCCAACCCCTATTTCTTTCTCCCTTTTATTTACATGCTTATGATGGATAGTATAGAGCATTATGTTTCTCTTAGCATTTTCCATGATTTGCATCCATTTGTCTCGCATGCATAAGGTTCGGTTCATCATTCTAACGGCATTGTCATTTATTACTTCCTTGAATACGTGCACCACCACATGCCATCAAAGTGATTTACATGACATATTAGACGACTGGACCTATTAGTTGCATCTTTGCATGTGTTGCATTAGTCACGCATTGGTAGGAGCATGCATCTCTTCTAATTATTTTATCTTCTTTGGCTTGCCTTGGAGTATTAGGTGAGCATTTATTATTTTAGCATACCATATGCATGTGATTGTTGCCATATCTAGCATATATATCATGAGGCTAAGTGCTTAAGTGACGTACCTGTTTTAATGCCTGTGGATGAAGGCTAATTTCTTAAGTTGGGATGATTTGCTTAAGTGTACATATGAGACCACTTTTTCCAATGGTACATATTCAAACACCTTTCAAAACACACATAAAATCAAAGCGTTCCAAATTTAGCAAACTAGTCTATACTTATGTGCATCACATAGTAAAGATAGCCTAATAATCAGAACAAGAGCATGTAATGTAAATAAGAATCACATCATGATTAGTAGAGACCGATCTTTAATCGAGCGAATGGGGTGCTCAATTCATGACCTTCTCCTCTCGTACCTAAGTTCCTGAGCCGAGACACTTTGGTGATGATGGATAAGTGGCCTTTGTCACAAGTCTCGGGTTTCATAAATTTCTCAAAAATATTTAGGTGGCTACTCTGTAATCTGGCAAAGTAATCCATTTTTGGCATTTTGATTCAAATCAATTTTCTAAAAGAATTGTCGTATTTGGACTCATTTGTGTTTATCTATTTCACATTGCACTTATGAAATCTGATTCAGAACCACGGAAGTCTGAACTATAGGACTCATTGTATCTGAAAAGAGCACGAAAAGCGAGCTACAATAGCCAGTGCTGACAATGTCAAACTCCTCGGCTAACTTGCTAACTTCGAGCAAGAGAGGGATGCGGCGCTCATCGAGTTGGAGAAGCTGAGGAAAGAGAAATCTAACGTTGAGCAAGAGGCTGAAGATAAGGGCTTCAAGGAGGCTGAGGAGAGCTATATCAAGCAGGTCGATGCCATTAAGGACATCTTTTTCAAGTCCGAATAGAAGGCGGCTTGTGAGAAACTCGGGCACGGGCCCATGACTAAGGTGTTCACCACTCCTCCCCCTCACTTCTGGCCCGACTACATGATCTCTTACGTCGAGGGTGTTTTCAAGGCGTTGCAAGATAAGGAAACCGCAGAAGGGGATGATGCCACATAGAAGAATCTCAGTGATGGCCAGGAGGCTGTTGAGACCGAGCAAAAGAAAGTTGTAGCCAGAGATGATTTTTTTTTTTTTAAAATTTTTTTACCGTGTAACCAGGCTATCTGGTCGTACTTTTGTACTTAACCTTTCAATTAATGGAATTTTTGTAATCTGTTTGCTATCTACGATTTCAATCACGCATGTTTCACTTTGAGCCGAGTGAAGCCATTGAGTTGAGCCTTTCGCTGAGCAACATTACCTTGCCAGGGACCTTTTGAGTTGCTCATATTAACTTATCCTGCCAAGCAAAATCAACTTGGCAAGTAGCTTTGAGTTGAAAATATCAACTCAACTGCTAAGTAAATATCAGCTTGGCAAAGAGCTTTGAGTTGAACAAAATACCAACTCAGCTTGCCGAGCAAAATTAGCATGGCAAGGAGCTTTGAATTGAATAAAATATCAATTCAACTTGCCGAGCAAAATAATCTCGGCAAGGTGCTTTGTCATCTCGCTGAGTAGAATCAGCTCAGCAATGCTCTTTGAGTTGAACAAAACATTAACTGGACTTACAGAGCAAAATTAGCTCAGGAAGGATCTTTGAGGAGCAAAACATCAACTCAACTTGCCGAGCAAAATTAACTCAACAAGAAGCTCAGAGTTGAACAAAATATCAACTCAACTTGCCGAGCAAAATTAGCTTAGCAAAAAGCTTGGAGTTGAACAAAACCTTAACTCAACTTGCCAAGCAAAATCAGCTCAGCAAGGAACTTTGAGGAGCAAAACCTCAACTCAACTTGTCGAGCAAAATCAGCTCGACAAGAAGCTTGGAGTTGAACAAAACATCAACTCAACTTGCTGAGCAAAATTAGCTCGGCAAGAAGTGGTATGGCAACTTATTGCCACTCGACTGTAGTATTATATCAGATGAAAGAATGCTAAAATACAACAGTTTGCACGTGAAACGAACTACTATTTCTAACAATTGTTGAAAATTGGTGAAGTTATATCATAAAATGAGAAAAAATTACATTAAGATTTGAACTAGAAGTAAAACAACTTCAGATTCGCTGTGTTCCATAGCTGGGTATTATAGTATGCCTCATTGCTAAACCAGTGATCATGTAAGGTCCTTTCCAGTTTGTCCCTAGTTTTTTTTCACTCGACACTAGGGTGTTACCCATAGCTTTGCGCAAGACCTAATCCCCAATCTTGAAATGTCTGGGATGAACCGTCTTATTATACTTCTTTGATAGCTCTTGTTGATATGTCGCGACGTGGATCAGCACTTTTTCTCTCCGCTTTCTGTGAGGTCCAACTCTAGAGCAATAGTTTCTGCATTTAAGTCCAGTTCAAAATTTTCGCTCTGGATGGTAGGCATGCCAATATCAAGTGGGATGACTGTCTCCATTCTATAGGCTAGAGCGATGGGCATTTCTTGGTTATTTGCCTTGGTGTAGTTCAGTATGCCCAGAGGACCTTTAGAAGCTCTTCAATCCATTTTCCCTTGGCTTTTTCGAGCCTCTTCTTAAATCCGTCTAGAATGGTTTTGTTCGATGCTTTGGCTTAACCATTCGACTAAGGATAGGCTGGTGTTGAATTGTAGAATTCTATCTTTAACTCCTTGCAGAATCCTCTAAATAATTTTCTATCAAATTGGGTGTCGTTGTCAGAGATCAAGGAATTGGGGACTCTAAAGCATGTTATCATGTTCTGCTAGACAAACTTTTTCACATCCTTTTCCTTGATGGTCACCAAGGGTTCAGTTTCCACCCACTTGGTGAAGTAATTACTCGCAACGATGAAGAACTTGTCATTGCCAGGCATGGTTGGGAGTGGTCCAACTATGTCTAATCCCTCATTGAGAACGGCCAAGGACTTGTTAGAGAAAGGAGTTCTCAAGCTGGTTGATAAATCTGATGTGCAAACTTCTGCACTTTTCACATTTGTAAACGTATTTTTTCACATCGGCCTGCATGCATGGCTACCAGTATACTTAAGAGATAGCACGGTAGGCTAATGATCTCCCCCCAATATGGCTTCCACACATGCCTTCGTGGATCTCGAAAAAAAAGACTTCGACTTTGCTTGAATGAACGCATTTCAGGTATGGCCCAGTAAAGGATTTCTTATATAAGGCATGGGGAGAGCCAAAACTACTCAGACTTAGTTTGGATTTTGTTTGCTTCTTTCTTGTTGGTCGGCAGAACTCTGTCCTTCAAAAGGATTATAATGGGGTCTATTTAGAAGGGCCCTAACTCAGCACACAACACTTCTGCTGTTTCCAGTTCTTCAATGCTAGGTCTTGGAAGGAATTCAATCAATAAAAGGACAGGTGTCGATTTGTCTCCCACGGAAGTCAGGCCGACCAGCTCATCTGCTTGGCTATTCCCTTCATGACCAATTTGTTCAACTCTAATTGCTTGAAAATTCTTGAGATCCTCCTTTACTAGGGTTTGGTATTTGGTCATTTTGTCATCCTTGGCCTCGTATTCTTTAGATTCTTGGTTGACAAAGAGCTTTGAATCACTATAGACTATTAGCTCGGTTGCTTTTAGCCTGAACACACTTTTTAGCCCGGCTAGTATCGCTTCGTACTCAGCCTTGTTGTTTGATGTTGGGAACCTACGTGTGATTGCATGTTCCATGGTCAGACCATCTGGTGAGATCAAAAAGATGCCTAGTCCAACACTGTTTCTATTCAAAGAGCCATCAACGATAAGTTTCCACATTTTCCCAACAAACAGCTTCCAACATTCGAAGGGATCTTAAGATCTTTGAAGATCCAAGTTTTCTTTGTCTGTATTGTTTGGCATAGCTGATTGCACGACCATATCTTTGCTCAGTGGCTCAGCTATTTCTATTTCAAGCATGTTGTCATTGATTGCAACTCGCATGGCCTCCCTCTCTGGGTCGTTGGGTCCAGCAAGTTGCCCTGCTATTTCCAAACTCATCAACGCATTACTGGGTTCTGGTTGCGGTCTTTCTATGGTTGGGCGTGCAACTTTCGCAATGCCTTCCCTACTTTGTTTGTTTGGTAGGTTGTGGTCGATTGGAAAAGTCGTAGGCCTTGCAATTTTCGCGGTGCCTTCTCCACTTTGTTCAACTGACATGGTGGGATTGGTTAGAGGGACAGTAAGCTTTGCAATTTTCATGGTGCCCGTTCCCCTCTGTCTGATTGCGTCAGTAAGATCCACTGGGCAAATTAGGTGAGTCCTTGGTGAGAATTCTACAACAAAGTCAGCTAACGTGTAACATCGTCTAAGGGGGACCCATGCGCGTTAAATAGTTCGGACCCTCAACTTCTTTGATCTAGTCTCAAGAGTGCAATGTGAAACATGGATAAGAGTCCAGATGGCAACTTTTATAGAAGATTCATTTTATTGAAAAACCTTTGCCAGAAATGGACTACATCACTTGATTTTAGAGTCGCCACCTAATATTTTGGAAAAATTAGGAAACCTGTGACTCGTGCCAAGGCCACTCTTCATCGTAACCAAGGATGCTTGGCTCAGAACCTTAGGCATGAGAGGGGAAGGTCATTAATTGAGCACCCCCGCCAACCCGATCAAAAGATTGGCCTCTACTTAACTATGATATGCGTTTTATTTACTTTATATGTTCATAGTCCGATTATTTAATAAATCACACAATTTACTATGTGAAGCATACAATTATAGACTATGTCATTCATTTTGGAACAACTTGATTTCATGTGTTTTGAAGATGTACAACCCAAAGAAATTAAGTTTACAAACATGAAACATCAACATCATTCCAAATTAAACGACACAACCTCCTTTCACCGACATTCATATAGTTATATCAAGTAAGTAACTATATGGTAGGATGCTAAACATAGTAAGCAAAACACACATAAGCGGGATGCTAAAGCATAAAAACTTACGTATTTACCAACGTCCCGCGAACAATTACAAAACAAAGTTAGTAAAATATGCATGATCTTATATATAAAAGCCTAATGTAATTCACTCATGAAATGCAACTAAAGATTCAGCTTCTACTATATGACATGTGAATCATCTCAAGAACATGAGGTAGCACACATAATCACATAAGAATTGATTAAATCCAAAAATGCAAACTTAGTCGAGTCAAGATGCATGAAACATGGATGCAAAGCACAGATATGATAAAAAAGCAAAATATGATGCATACTTACAAATAAGAAAAGTAAGTAAAAGAACGGGATAGAAATGGGGCGGGGAATTATTACAACACTTTGAATAAATAATTACAAACTGAATAAGAGAGAGAGAAAGAAAATATTACAATAAAATTAAAAAACCTCACAAAACTCTCAAATGAAAAGAAAATAAAAGCTTCATGCACCTTGGAAACCACCAGAAATTGGCATGCTCAACATCGAAAGACTACTCCGTTTTGTCCAAAAGAAGCTAACCGGCAGCTAACTAGGCTTAGCAAAACCTGTCTTGTTACAACACCAAAAAAAGAAAAAACAAAGAATATGTAGGTGGCTCAAATAACCACTCCTGGTTAGGCTACAATAAAACTAATTTGAAACTAATGCAAGAAAATGAATATAAGATAGAAAATGCAAGAAATTGAAAGAAATTGAAAATTCACCTTCTAAAGAAATAATGAGCTTCTTGATTTCCAAACTTCATTTTGATTACCTTAAGGTTGTGAATTGTGTTCTCAATCCTTAATTCAAGAGCTTGGAATTTGAGCTAGAATGATGGTTTTGAACAAGTGTATGATCACTCTTTAATCTCCTTTAACTTGGCAAGAATACTCTCTTTTTGATCAAAGGTTTAGGACTTGGTTCTTGTGTGGGTTTTGCAAGGGAAGATGAAATATATAGAGGTTAGGTAACTTCATTATTTTAGCAAGACAACTGTCTTGTTTTCAAAGCTTTCTTTTCTTTATCAAACTCTAAGTCAAACTCAACATTCTCTTTGCACTTCTTCTCTCAAATTCATCTCCTTAAACTTAAGACTAGAGCTCTCCTTATATAGGCGACGCAAGTGGAGCAATGGTGGAAGACAAAGTAGAGGAGTCATGGGGCATTATGGAAGATAATGAAGCTAATGGAGCACTAAAATGGAGCATTATCAATGGCTCAAGCACTAGTCATTAGAGGTTGAGTAGGCATGCATTTGGTACAAAAATGGGTCAGAAATGGTGTCACAAAGTGCCCCACACAAAAAAAAATTTGAGTCCACTGTGAACAAGTCACGGTCGTGCTTGTGGTCCTAGGGGTCGTGCCTGCGATGGTGTTAACTGGTCGATCTGCCGGTCGATCGGCCAGGGCAGGGTTGGTCGTTTTTACTCTAGTTTGGTCCAACTTCGCTTAGGGTGTCCTACGGGGCTTAAACACTTGGTCGAAATTGGCTTAGGATTGGGAATAAAGGTCAAATTCCATCTTTCTTACTGAGGACTGTGTGAGAAACACATTCTGATTTTCATCATTGGAAAAAGAAAGCATCCAAGTCTTTGGGCCGATCAAAATGGAGTGTCTACACAACACTTGGGCTTTGATTGCGGTTCTAGGCTGGAACTTGATGTCAAACTACCCTAGTTAAACTGCCAACTTTAAGATCCGATTGGAGAAGTTTGCCCTCTCGAATAAGGCCGTCAATGGGAATTTGGTTAGAACGATGATAGTGTGGGCGTGGAAATAGTGCGCTAACTTCCTGGAGGCCATCATTAGTTCCAGGGCAAGCTTTTCCAATGGCAAGTATCTTGACTCCATTGGGAGCAATGTTTTGTTCATATAGAAGATTAGGAGGTGTTGTATGCCTTCAGCCCTAGCGAGAACCGTGCTAATGGTGTGTTGAGAGACGGCTAGATAGAGGAAAAGCTCTTCACCCGGCTTTGGCATTATGAGAAGTAGAGCGGATGACAAGTACGTCTTTAGATCTGCCAATGCTCGGTCGTACTCTTTATCCCCTGAGAACTTCAATTTCAAAGCTTGAATGAATGGATAGCAATGATCTAATGACTAACTTATGAATCTGTTAAGCGCGACTATCACCTTGGCAAGATGTTGCACATTTTTTGCTGAGTTTGGCTGCTTCAACTCTTCTATGGCCTTGATTTGGGCGGGATCTGCTTCAATGCTTCGGTTGGTCATTAAGAAGCCCAAAAACTTTTCGAATCCCACGCCGATGGCGTACTTAGACGTATTGAGGCGTAGCTTGTGCCGCTTAAGAATGTCAAACATTTCAGGTAGGTCGGTCGAGTGATCAGCCTTGCATTTGCTTTTGATCACCATGTCGTCAATGTACGCCTTCATAGTTCAGCCAAGTAAAGGGGCGAATATGTTAATAACCATTCTTTGGAATGTGGCCTCGGCGTTCTTCAGCTCGAAGGGCATTACCTTATAGCAGAATAACCCCCTTGGGATTGGGAAAGAAGTAATTTCATGGTTTGGCTCATACATGGCAATCTGGTGATAGCCGCAGTAAGCATCTAAGAAATTGAGTCTCTTCTGCCCGACCATAAGGTCCACAAATTGATCAATTTGTGGCAATGGGAAGTTATTTTTGAGGTAGGCCTTATTGACGGTCTTATAGTCAACACAGACTCACAATTTTCCATTCTTCTTGGGCACCACAACCATATTGGAAATCCACCGAGGGTAATGCACCTCTTGGATTGCCCTGACTTCCAATAAGTTTTTAACTTCTTTAGCCACCACTTCAGTATGATGCAAGGCCAATCGCCGCATTCTTTGTATGACTAGTTGAGCATCTGGGAAGACATTTAGTTGATGGCAAATAAAGTTCGGATCGACACCAGGCAAGTCGTAAGGTGTCCATGCGAATACTTCAATGTTGGCCACCAAGAAGTTTACTATCTCTATTCATTCTTGAGAGGATAAGGATGAACCGAGCAAAAAGAATTTGCTTGGTTCATTTTTATCAATCCATACCTTCACTAAGTCTTCAATGGCTTTTTTCTCGGCTTTTTTGTAGACGTCATCTAGGACTTTCTGATCCTCCGGTCCTTCTATAATTTGCACAAAGCCTTTAGCTGCTCAGCTTTCGTTGACGGCAACAAACATTGCTTGGTCATCTCTTGATCACCCTATACTTCCTCTATCATCTCGATCGCCGAGATGAACATCATTGCTTGGTCGTAAGTTGATGTCACTGCTTGCATGGTGTGAAACCATTCTCTACCTAGGATCAGGTTGTAAGTTGAGGGTACCTTCAATATCCAAAACTCTATTTGCTTGATGACAGACCCCACTTTGATTGGTAGGATGATTTTCCTAACATGCCATTTTGGTTGTAAGTTAAAGCCAACCAATGGCAAAGTTGTTGGGGCTAAGAGCAACTCCAAGGGAAGAGGCATATTGGTCTTCTTAAGTATTTTAGCTAATATTACCTAATATTCTCACTCTAATGGGTTGGCTAAAGGGCTTCTTATTTTCCCTCATGCCTTCTCCGTTGGCTACAATTGGAAAGTGATTGAAGGCTCTCCAAACTACAGTGAAGGTCTTTCCCGCAAAATCAATCTTTTCCTTCAGCATTGCCTGCAACTCCCTCCATCTGACCTTTTCCTCAAGGTATGGATCCTTCTATCTCTCTGTCTTCCTCTTCTATACAACTTATAAACCCTCTCTCTATATATATATATCTTCAACTCTTCCCCTCTCATATCTGCGAAACCCAAAATTGAAACCCCTATCTGTGAATCCTCTTTTCCCTTTTGATTTTTAGTTCCCCTTCTATGAACCTCATTTTTACCCATCTCTGCGAAAGCCCCTTCCCAAACCCATCTTTGAACCCCCATTCCTCTTTTCTGTAAACCCTTTATCTCCATTGCAGTTTGATTTAGTTGTTATGTTGATTGTTAACTATGTAAAGTTGAAGAATTGGCTTGCTCTATCAATTGAGATTTGTTGCTTTTTGAAGCCATTTTTTCAATGAATTGATATTGCTGTTTGTTGAGATTGCTATTTGCTACTGCCTTGCTGCTGCCTTGCTGTTGCTGCTATTTTTTCTATTATTGCTGCTATTTTTCTATTAATTTTGATTGCTATTTGCTGTTGCCATTTTGTTGTTGCTGTTTTTCTATTATTGCTACTGTTTTTCTATTAATTTGGTTGCTTCTTAGGTTGGAAACTCTCTATCCCTTGGTTCTTTGTTAATCAAAAGAAAAAACAAAACAAAACAAAATGAGAAATACTGAATGTTTGTATGTTTGATTTGGTTATTCTTTAAAAACGTGATAAAAAAAGCTCTGTGATGAATAAGTCTTCCCATATTTTTCCAATTGTTGTTTGCCAATAGATTTGAAGTAATATTATTTATTTTGCTAAAGCAATACAAAATATAGTGATGAAGGAGTACATTTACTTTGCTGAACAACAATTTGGTTATATACATGCTAAGCTTTTCTATTGATAAAAATAAAATTTATTTGGAGTTCTCTTTTTATTTTTTTTCTTCTAAAGTTGGCTCTGAACCAAACCTAACTAGCACTTTTTGTAAATTTATGTCAGATAGGAAAGTCAAGATTTGAATATAATTTAGTGTAGATTGGAATTTCATATTTGACACTAGAATTTGTGTCATAATTAAACCACTTTCTGTCATAATCAAAATAACCGCAATTGGTCATAACCAAATGCCACTTGGGACATAACCAAAAATCTTTCAATCATAACCAAAATAATAACCATAATAGGTTGTGTTATATTTTTATTTATTGAAATAAGAATTTCATTTGGATGAATGAAGATGTTCAATTATTATAAGATTCACTGTTGATAACTATAATTTTAGGCCTTGATTTTTTTGTTATTTTAGTGAACTGTTCTGAGTTTTTGAACTAATGTACTAGCTTAATTCGAAAACTATCTAATGCCTAGGCAGTTCATTATGAAAGCTATACATGGTTAACATTTTATATATTTATGAATGTAAACTTTGGAATATTCCACTCCAGTTTTATTTGAATTTGCATGATTTGATTAGAGAGTTGGCTGCAACTATCATTGAATCCTTTTTCATTGAATTTACATGATCTCCATTTATTTATCTAAAATTATCATTGAATCATTTTCAAAAAAACAAATAGTGGTTTTAATTTTTTTCAAGAAGTTGGGTAGTTTTTAGAAGAAATTTTTTTATTAATTAATTTGCTTCCAACTGGGAAGTTTAGTCATTTCTCCAACCCAATATATGTTTCCATAATTTTCTTTACCTTATCTATAGATGGATCATCAACAAAATGGTGCATATTACACCAACCTAATGAATGATGGGACTGACTATGAATTTATGGATGAACCTCTTGACCAAGGGGATCAATCTTCCCCAATCTCTCCTCAAATAAAAACCACCAAGAAATCACAACGAAGTGGCAACTTCACTACAGAAAAAGATAGTATGCTCATATCGGCATGGCTTAACATTAGCTTAGATCTAGTGCAAAGGAATGAACAAAAATCAAAGGCATATTGGCTAAGAGTGTGGGAGTATTTCCACCAGTTCAAAACGTTTTCATGTAATTGTAGTCAAACTTCTTTAATGAATCCTTGGTCAGCGATTTAACTTGCCACGAATAAGTTCAGTGGGTGCTTCGCCCAAATCCAAAGGTTGAATCAAAGTCGAAAGACTGAAAAAGACAAGGTATTAATGCCATTGAGATTTTTATACTTATTATCATTGGAATTGTCTGATTTCATGATAATTAGTGTTCTTTTATCTATTATTTAGATTCATGATGCAAAGAAATTATACAAAGAGTTGTACAAATCGTCATTTTCATTTGAACATTGTTGGCATGAGTTAAGAGATCAACCAAAATGGTGAGAGGAATATAGCATAAAGAAACAAAAAACAAAAAAATGGCAACTCCCAGTGTTTGTTCTCCTTGTACACAAGATTCAATCAATTTAAAGAACAATGATGCCTCACATAATGACAATGTAGATTTGGAAAGACCACCGGGTAAGAAGATTGAAAAGGAATGTTTGAATAAAAGAAAGAATAAAGATCGTGGAAATGAAGGAGGGTCGCCTATTTTAATATTATTAGAGGAGTTAAAGAAATATAGAAAGAAAATGAATGACAAGAAAATAGAGATGTATGAAAGGTCGTATCTTCAAGAGCAAGAAAAGATTGATAATGAGAAAGAGAGGATGCAAATGGAACAAGAAAAGATTGATAATGAGAAAGAGAAGATGCGAATGGAAGAATTGAAAGAGGAAGAGCTAATAATGTCAATAGATACGAGTACTCTGCCTCCATTGCAAGCAGAATACGTTCATCGCCGCCAAATGGAAATTCTCTAAAAAAAAGATTTAGTTGTTGGAACTACCCAAAAAAGATTTAATTATTGGAACTATGTTTTTGACTTTATTTATTGTTGGATTTGATTCTCCATTGTAGGCAGAACTATGTTTTTTGTGTAGTTTATGTTGGAACTAGTTATTATATGTTAAAACTATTTTGGAATTACCTATTGTTGAATGCTTGAACTAGTAGTAATTTAATTACTGAGTGGAATTCTTGTTGAATGCTTGGTAAAGTACTCCATGGCTAAATATAATTGCATGTTGTATGTTGGATTGAAGTGCTGCTTATTTATAGGACATTTCTATTAGTTGATGAATTAAATACAGATTGTGTAAGTTGCTGGTGTTTTGATTTTGGAAGTTGTCTAATATGTTTATAAATTTGACTTTGTAGAAAATTGAAGTTGTTAGGCAGGTACTTGCAAAGCTTAAGAAGAAAAACACAACCTGATATTTATTTTTAGTAGTTTATCTCTCAGCTTCATTCTTCTTTTAATTTCCATGTCTCGCAATAGTGTAATGAATATGATTATTGATGACCCTAATTCTGATAGTGAATTGGAGATATTTGCAATAGCTGCTTCAGAAGAAGTGCAACTAAATAATAAGAGACGATTGGGATTACATCGTGGTTCCATTCAAGGTCATGCAGTTATTTATCGTAATCGAATTCAAGGCCATAAGAGACTTTATCAAGATTACTTCTCTGAAACTCCTACATATCCTCCTAAATTAGGAGGAGGTTGCGGATGAGTCGATGTCTCTTTCTTCATATTTTATCTACGGTGGAAGGATATGATCCTTATTTTGTCCAGAAACAGGACGCTGTTGGAGTTCTTGGTCTATCTTCCCTTCAAAAGATGACAGTTGCTATGAGGATGCTCGCTTATGGAGTAGCGATAGATTATGTAGATGATTATGTGAGGATTAGAGAAAGCACTGCAACAGAAAGTCTATGAAGGTTTGTTGAGGCAATGGTTGCAATTTTTTCAGATGTGTACTTGAGGACACCAAACAAAGATGACATTGTTAAATTACTAGCGATGGGAAAAAATCGTGGGTTTCCTGAAATGTTGGGGAGCATTGACTGTATGCATTGGAAGTGGAAGAATTGTTCCACTGCATGGAAAGGAATGTGTTGTGGTCACATCCATGAACCAACTATTATTTTAGAAACAGTGGCTTCTTATGATCTATGGATATGGCATGCATTTTTTGGATTACCGGGATCTCATAATGACATCAATGTGCTAGAACGTTCTTCTGTATTTTCTCTTCTTGTTGAAGGGCGTGCTTTTCAAGTTAATTACTCAATCAATGGAAATGACTATACAATGGGATATTATCTCGTTGATGGTATATATCCTCAATGGTAAACATTCGTTAAAACAATCCCATCTCCACGAGGCAATAAGCAAATACATTTTTGCTAAAGCTTAAGAGTCAGCATAGAAGGATGTCGAATGAGCATTTGGAGTGCCACAAGCATGTTTTGCAATTGTGCAAGGACTTGCACACTTTTGGAAAGTTGAAACCCTTAAATTTATTATGAAGGCATGTATAATATTGCATTACATGATTGTTGAGGATGAGCGAAATGAACAAAATATAGACTATAATTATGATGCAATCAATGAAAGTCTCCCTCCAGCAGTGTCGCCCGAGCACACACTCGAACTTTATGAATTCATTCAAAATCAACATCGCATCAGAGATAGACAAACTCATTCTAAACTCCAAGCAGACCTAGTTGAGCATTTGTGACATCTACATGGAGATTTGTAACAACTTGAATTAGAAATAGTTTATTTATTTTGAAGTTTATTCCTAACTTTGCTATTTATGATTTTTTTTTTCTTATTTCATTCATTGACCTTTGTAAGGTTTTTGATTAGTTAATTTGTGTTCTTTCAGTTCTTAATTTGATAAATTACAATTATTGATGAACTTCCTTTATATTGTTATTTTTTTTTTAAATTCTTTATTGTTTTCTTTTATTCTTCCCCTCCCTTCCCCTTCAAGATGGTTCCACAAAATTCATATGTTGGTATATATTCACATACTATACATTTTATAAAAAAAAAATTAAATATTAGTTAAGAATTATTTTTTATAATATTTTAAAACTAATATTAAAAAATATTATTGCAAATGTCACATTGGCAACCATATTAGCATTTGGTGCGAATGTGGCATTCTATGAAAAATACAGTAATATATATAGCATTTTTTTTTTTTTTGAAAATTGGTTAAGTTAGTTTGAATAACTAGTTAAAATAAAGAGTATGGTTGGAACACACAATAGCTAAAATAATTAGGTAAAATAAAGAGTGTACTTTTTTTGTTCTTTAGCTAGTGAAAAATAAAGAGTGTGGTTGGAGTTGCTCTAAGTCTCTATCTTCCAGCTTGAGCTGCTTGAAAGCATCATAATACATTATCTTGGCTGAGCTTGCCTTGGTCAATCAAAATGCATTTGATGTCAAAGTCCTTAACGCGCAACGTGATGACCAACGCGTCATTGTGAGGGGTTTGGATTCACTGCAAGTCTCTAGTTAAGAAAGTGAGACATCTTTTACCTCAGCCTTTCCCTTTTTCACGGCGGGCTGGATGGATAGAACCTCCCTCATATGTTTGGCTTTTTTGATCATCCCTCTGAGCTCGCATATCTGCGTTGGCTTGCTGATCCCATGGATTACATTGATGATTCCTTGGGAAGGGGCATCTAAGGCGGCTAGGTTGTTAGGCTCACCACGGCCTTGTGGTGCGATTTTGACGCCTCTATCGATGTAACTATTTAAATGCCCAGCTGCCACCAATTCTTCTAAGTGTTGTTTCAAAGGCACATAATCTTCTATGCGGTGCCCTCGCTCGTTGTGATAGGTGCAGCGGTACCTCAGATTAAAGCCTCTCTGGGCGTCACCCAACTTAGCTGGCCACCAGCCATATGCCTCATCTCGGATCTCACTAAGGATGTGACAAATTGGGATTTTAAAGACCGTGGTGATGCCAGTTCGGGCATTCAACTTTCTCTTGGCGTCATCCAAGACATCGTGGAGGAGTTTTCCCAGTTAAAGTTGCGATCCTTGATATTGCGGTTGTTCCCATGGTTTTACCCCTTTCTGCGGTTGTTCGGATGGTTTTTCTCATGTCTAACTGTGTGAACCTTTCCCGCCACTCTCTTGTTCGCCATTACCAGACTTTCCTTCACAGTAGTTACGGTTGCATCATCTTCAACTTGGATAATTAATATGTTGCATAAGCAACACCATGGTCGATGGTTGATTCATTGTAAGCGAGTCTTTGAGTCTATCTCCGACTGGAAGACCGCACTAATAATGGGTGATTGCTAGGTTGGCCGGGCAATCAAGTATCTCGTTGAAAGTCTCCTAATACTTGGCGTTGTACGCCTTCAAAAGTCACCCGGTTTCATCTTAACTCCTAAAAGATGGTCGACTTCCTTGGATGTTTGTTGTTTATTTTGAATCAAGTGATGAATGCCTCTGCCAGTTGTTGCCACCTTTTGATACTCTCCTTCAGCAACCTCTTGAACCATTTCAGGCCTAATTCGCCCAAACTTGATGGGAAAATAAGGCACATTAATGCATTGTTCTATCAGTGTCCAGCCACGACTTGCTGGAAGTGGCTCACGTGCATGTATAGATTAGTTTTTTCATCATAGAGCGTTAATTTTGGCTGGTGGAAGTCAACGGAGAACGGTGTATTCTCGATCTCAAGGGAAAAAGGTGTGGCACTTAGTCTCACCAAATCTCTTTCTAGTGGAATGTGTGCCACCAAGCGTGGCGATGACATTATGACCTCCTTACTTGGATGTCCTTTGAGGGCTAGCCGCTGCAACGTCGACACCCTCTTGACCTCTTCCAGCATGCTCACTCCTCTAAAATGTCTCTCAGATTCTCTAATTGAGCGGAGTATGAGTATCTTGATGTCGTCGATGGACATGAGGGACGGTAACTGTTTTCTCGAGTGCGAAACGTCTCAGCTAGTGTGACGGAGTAGGTGGCTCTGAAACTCCTCGAGATGAAGAGTGAAGAGGTTAGTCATTGACTCCGACTGCCAGAGTGGTGGGACTGGGTGTGATCATTGTGGTTTCCTACTCTAGCAGCGCCCTTTCTTTTTAGTTAGCTCTTCATGGCCTCTATTTCTATCACCATCTTGTGCATGATGGTGTCTTAGTCCCTCAACTTACTTTCCAAATGCTGAGTGCGAGATCAGCGCCATTGCTAGCGCCCTTCAGGGCTCTATGAATGCCCTGAACTCCTTGCGCGTTTGTCTTGCGTGTCTACATGTAACCCTCGTGCAGAGGGCTCCAGTCCAATCATGGTTTGAATGGCAGACAAGTTGTCACGCCTCTAAATAGACTCTGATGTGATGCCATCAACGGTGGACATCGAAATGTCTTCATTGTTCACCATATAAGGTGATAAGAAAAGCTTGTAGGACAAGGTTTCATATGTCAAATTCCCACAGACGGCGCCAATTTTGCAGGGAGTAAATATTCTTTACTTCCATACTCTCTATGTCCAAGCTCCAAGTTACTCCGAATGATGTCGTTCAGCTTGAAATCACAATGACGGTGAGCTACTCGGTGGGTGTGGTATAACTTGTGCTCTAATACCACTTTGTCACGACCCAAACACTCCTCTATAGGTTTAGCATCGTAACTAGCCAGTAATCCTGGAATTACTGAAGGCTTCTGAACAAATTAAGCAAGGTAAAGGGCCTAGCGGAAGCAAATACCAACATACAATGTCCATAGAGCTGTGCAGATATATATGGGACAGAAAGTTTAAAACTTTATATACATATAAGTGATGTCAAAATTACGATAGTCTTACTTCACAAAAATGCACATATACAGAACATACAAAAACTTGTTCAGACAAAACTTAAGAAATACAAAAGTCTCAAACATCACAAACACTTGACCACTTCAAAACGGGAACCTCCTCGGGAGGCGTCTAATCACCTACATACATAATAATACAATGAGTTGGAGCTCAGAGAATAATAACAGAGTAAAAGGGTTTAATAAATGATGTCAGTGATAGATTCAGAAGTCATAAATAGATTTTTATATATATTCAAATTTAGAACTCCCAGATAATCATACGTGGTACATCCATTAGCGCTAACAGACAGATGGCTCATGATTACATGAGACGGTCATAAAGACCCATATACAGAGCAGATACAGACAGATAATGGTTATGCTTTATCAGTTCCATGATGGAACCTCTAGTACTAGGTAACTTATAGATATCACATGATGCTAAGGATGCCATAATACATTTCAGAAAAACTAGACAATCATTCATCTATACAGAAAGTAACATTTTAGAAAACTGATCATATCATTTAAGTCAAAAAATACTTATAATCAAACATAGATTTACAGAATTATTACTCACAGATAGCTCCAGTGGCAGAACAGACAAAGCAGATAGATCAGACGGATTACAGCGCGTGACCTACACAAACACATAATGGATATACACTGAAACACACGCTCAGAAAATACTTAACTTATTTCTTTTCTATCTTGGTGTGTTTCTAATCCTTTTCCTCATTATTATGTTTTAATTAGGGCTTAAGAATGCCTAAGATGCTATGAGGATGCCAAAATGTAATTTGAAACACTTAGTCAAATTTGCTGAAAACAGGGTCTTCGCTCGAGCGCAACTTTGGTCACTTGAGTGGTCTGCAAACTCTGCAAAACTTTTGGAAGCTCTCATTTTACGCTCGAGCTCAACTTCCTACGGTCGAGTGAAGGATCGAAAATAAGGGTGGTTGCTCGAGCGCAGGTTCTGTTGCTCGAGCCAAGACCCATGTTTGCAAAAGTACTGGGAGCTCGAATTTTACGCTCGAGTCAACTTTGAGTCGCTCGAGCGAAAGTGCAAAACAAAGAGTGTTCGTTCGAGTGCAAGCTCTGTCACTCAAGCGATGATGTAGAATTTTGGAATTTCCAGATTGTTGTTTAAGATGCAAAACTCAAGTGTAAAGCTTCAAAACACATCCTTTGGGCCCTAAAACTTGAGAAAACATGTCTAATCTTGTGAAACATTATGAACTGAAGATCATTTCACAAAATTAGAGCCCAAAGTCAAGTAAATTGTGCAAACCAAACTTGAAACTTGAGTTCAAACACATGTAACAATTGACATGATTTCATTTCTTCCAAAACATGATCAATTGAGATAAAATGTCAAGAAATGTGATGAATCCACAAAACAAAGTCAAGATGAACACATGCAAGTGAGAATTCTTTGAGAACAACTTCAAAACTTCGTGAAATGCACATGCATGCATGGCTAACTCTTCTTTCCTACTTCCTTATCTCATTCATGCATTAACCCACTAAATTACAAAACTAGAAGCTAGAATTCTTACCTTAGATGCTTAATTGTATTCTAGATGTTCAATATCTTGAGTTTCCAAGTCAAAATCTTCAATTCTCTACAATTCTTCTTCCTTTCTCTAGAGCTCAAGCTCTTCCACTCAAACTCTCTCTCTCTCTCTCTCTCTCTCTCTCTCTCTCTATCTCTCTCTCCCATGTTTTGCTCTCAAGAAAATGAAGATAAAATGTTGTTGAGTCCATTAGCCTTATATCGGCTTGATTAGTGGGGTTTAATTAATCCTAGCTTAACTTAATTAATTAACATTATTCTATTATAATTATTTAGATCCGAATCGAATTTCAATTAAATCTACCATAAAATTCAAAAAATTCTAATCAACACATAAACATAGTAAATTTTGCATTCAGTGACCAATAAGGCCTTCAATTCACATACCAAAACAGAAATTCAGATAGATATTCCTACGTCAGATAGATATAAGCACAAATAACACCATGTACATGCAATTAATTTAGGATTTCTCCTTAATTGCTTATTAGGCATTCTGAATCATAGTTTAGTGACTAATCACAGTTTAGGGTTGTTACAATCTTCCCCCATTAAAGAGTTTGGTCCTCCAAACTCGAATTACCTTTATTTTGGAAGAATATCGGGTCCAGAGGGAACAAATCGGGGTATCTCTTCATCATATCCTCTTTAGTCTCCCAAGTCGCATATGTATTTCCGTGATTTTGCCAGTGTATTTTCACCAATGGAATCTCTTTGTTCCTTAGCCTTTTGATTCGGCGATTCACAATTTGAATTGGCCTCTCCTCATATGTATAGTCATCCTTCAGAAGCACATGTGTTGGCTCAATAACATGATGCGGATCTCATAAATATTCTCGAAGCATCGAAACATGAAATACGTTATGTATGTTCTCCATAACTGGAGGTAAGACTACTTGGTATGTTATAGGATTGATTTTCTCAATAATTTCATACGGCCCAATGTATCGTGGTGCCAACTTTCCTTTAACCCCAAATCAAGTTTGCCCTTTCATTGGAGTCACTTTGATAAACACATGGTCACCGACTTCATATTCTCTATCTCTCCTTCGTACATCCGCAGAACTCTTCTGCTGACTTTGAGCAGTTTTCAACCATTGCTGAATCAACTTGACTTTCTCGGTCATCTCTTGTACAAGTTTCGGTCCCAACAAAGGTATATCGCCTATTTTGGCCCAACAAATTGGAGATCGGCACTTCCTACCATACAGAGCTTCATAAGGAGCCATCATAATACTTGAGTGATAATTGTTGTTGTACACAACCTCGGCCAAAGGCAAATAGGTGTCCCAATTTCCTTGGAAATCCAATGCACACATTCATAACATATCCTCCAACATTTGAATAGTTCGTTCTGACTGACCATCTGTCTATGGATGATATGCATTACTGAGTCTTAGTTCGGTTCCCAATGCTTGTTGTAGACTCTGCCAGAATCTTGAAGTAAACTTAGGATCTCTGTCAGACACAATAGATACTGGCACTTCGTGCAACCTCGCAATCTCATTTTATATAAATGTTAGCTAATTTGTCTGCATTATAAAAAGTCTTCACTGGCAAAAAGTGAGCAGACTTAGTTAAACGATCAACAATGACCCAAATAGAATCCATACCTCGGAAGGAGCGAGACAGTCCAATAATAAAGTCCATCGTAATGTATTCCTATCTCCATTCCGGTATTGGAAGTGGCTGAAGCAGTCCAACGGGTCGTTGATGTTCAGCTTTAACTTATTGGCAATGCAAATATTTGGCTACAAAATTAGCAACACATTTCTTTATTCCATGCCACCAAAAGTTCTGTTTCAAGTCATGGCACATCTTTATATTCCCTAGATGTATAGCAAATTTGGAATTGTGAGCCTTAGTCAATATATGCTTTCTTAATTCTGAACAATCCGGTACATAAAGTCTACCTTGAAATTTCAACACATTATTTTCATACACAAATCCGTCTTGGTTTTGATTCAATCTCATCCACGATCTTCGTCAAGAATTCATCTTGTAGCTGTTTTTCTTTAGTTTCTTCAATGATAGCTGGTTGTGCAAAAATGGAGGCTAGAACTCCACCATGTTCATGTAAAATAACTTCAATCTCATTTCTTTCTAGATCACACAACAACTCTTTTTGACCAGTGAGCAAGCATGACAAATTTCCAATGGATTTTCGGCTCAAAGCATCTGCAATTGTATTTGCCTTTCTAGGATGGTACAAAATCTGCAAATCATAGTCTTTTATTAATTTGAGCCATCTTCTCTGTCTCATGTTCAGTTCTTTCTAAGTAAAGAAATATTTTAGGCTTTTGTGGTTAGTATACACTTCACAAGTCACTCTATATAGATAGTGGGGCCAGATTTTCAAGCAAACACCATTGTCGCGAGTTCAAGGTCATGGGTCAGATAATTCTTCTTATGTGGTCAGAGTTGGCGAGAAGCATAAGCAATACCATTTTGCATTAGTACACACCCCAAACCTTTGTATGAAGCGTCACTATAAATTTGGAACCCATCAGTACCATTGGGCAAAGTCAAAATTGGTGCAATTACTAACCTGGTCTTCAATTCTTGAAAGGCTGACTCCCGTTGATCATTCCAATCAAATGACACATTTTTCTACGTCAACTATGTCAATGGCATGGCAAGTTTTGAGAAGTCTTTTACATATCTGTAGTAGTAACCAGCAAGCCCCCAAAAGCTTCTAACTTCAGTCATAGTGGTTGGGCTAGGCCAATCTACAATAGCTTCTAATTTTTGCGGGTCTACTAATATGCCATCCTTGTTGATTATATACCCCAGAAATGTCACACAATCAAGCCAAAATTCACATTTGGAGAATTTTGCATACAATTTCTTTTCCCTCAAAATCTGTAGCACAATTCTCAAGTGATTTTCATGTTCTTCTTTGCTTTTGAAGTAAATCAGTATATTGCCAATAAAAACAACAACAAACTAATCAAGAAATTATTTGAACACCCTATTTATTAGGTCCATGAATGCTGTAGGTGCATAGTTACTCCACATGATATTACCAAAAAACCATATTGTCCATATCTAGTCTGGAAGGCGGTTTTCTCTATGTCTTCTGCCTTAACTTTCAATTGGTGGTATTCGGATCTAAGATCAATTTTGGAAAACACTTGGGCTCCCTGGAGTTGGTCAAACAAATCATCTGTTCAGGGTAGTGGATATTTATTCTTAACGATTACATTATTCAATTCACGGTAGTCAATACATAGCCTCAAAGACTTGTCTTTCTTCTTAACAGATAGAACGAGAGCACTCAAAGGTAAAGTGCTCGGTTGGATAAACTTCTTGTCTAACAATTCTTGAAGTTAGACTTTCAGTTCTTTTAATTCAGAGGCTACATTCTATAAGGGGTTTTGAATATCGGTTGTGTTCCAGGTACCACCTCAATGGTAAATTCAATCTCCCTATCAATCAGATCTCCGGGTAATTCATTGGGAAACACATCAGGAAACTCGTTAACTACATGAATGTTCTTGACATTAGCATTATTAGCAGTCATATTCAGAATACAAGATAAATAACCTCGACAACCTTTTCGCAACAGTTTACTGGCTTTCATAAAAGAGATCAAGTATGGTGGAAGAACTACCCCATTCCTAGCAAATACAAATTCAGGTAACCTCGAAGGTCGAAATACAATAGATTTATTTACACAATCAATAGTAGCATAATAGTTGGTCAACCAATCCATTCCCAATATACAGTCAAAATGATCAAGACTCAAAGGCAGTAGGTCAACATACAATATTAGATCACTGATCACAATATCACATGTTGGATAAATGTAACCACATACCATAAAACCCCTAGATGGTGTAGATACAGATAAAAAATAGTTCATAGATTCTAATGGTCTAGTCAACTTCCATGAAAAAGCATGCAACACGAAAGAATATGTAGAACCAGAATCTATCAACACATACACATTCTAAGCAAAAATAGGGAGTATGCCTAACACCACAGGCTCGGTGTTCTAGAGATCCCCAGGCACTACTGCAAACAATCTCCCTCGTCTCAAAGTTTCATTGCCGGTGTTGGTTCTGGTATTTGCTTTTGATGCTGAAGCAGACCCGACTGAACTTGCTGTAGGACAATTGTCATTGTCGGACCCAAGCGAACGATCTTTTACTATATGGCCAATGTTGCCACACCGAAAACAAGCACCAAATGTATGATAACAAACACCCTTATGTTTTCTTCCACATTTAGAACAAGCAGGTACAGGTCCACGGCTTTGACTTGGGCTGCTAGTAGACCCCGTGTTTTGCTTCTTGTTCATTGCAAATGAACGGCCCTTTCTGAAATTAAATCCCAATCATTTACCTCTCCATTTAGTTATTGGAGCTTTAGTCTGTTTCATTGCAGCCAAGGTGGCTTCAACCATTAGGGCTCTATCGAGTATATCCACATATTTAGGCAATTTCAATACACCGACATGATCAAACACGTCTAAAGTCAAGCCTCTTCAAATTTCTAAGCCTTCTTGTAATCTGAATCCACCATATGAGGAGCAAATTGGGCTAATTCAGTGAACTTAGCTTCATACTCAGCTACGGACATGTTGCCTTGTTTTAGCTGTTCAAATTCAAAAACCTTGCGATCTCTAAAGCATTGAGGAAAGTATTTTTCATAGAAGATTTTCCTAAATTGATTCCATGTCTCATTGTCATTTTTGATCAACATCCACCAACGTCGGGCTTCCTCTTTTAAGATATAGGTGGCCAGCAGAACTTTCTGAGTTTTTAACATGGGAACACTTCAAATAGTTTTTCCATTTCAGCATCCAGGTTTCAGCTTTTAATGGCTCAATGTCACCCAAAATGGTTGGCGGCTTCATCTTAGTAAATTTCTAAGTCAATGAGAAAATGTCGTTGTTTATTAGTTTTACTTGGATCGGAGGAGACGGAGGAGACAGATGCTGTTGTCTTTGTTGTTGTCTCATTGACTCTATTAAGGCTTCAAGCATTTCTTCCATTCGGCTCATGCGAGTCTCAGACGATTTAGTTGCATCATTACTTCTTGTATTTTTCATTTGCTATAGGTAAACAGAGCACTAATAAACATAGGAATAATATTTTCACAGTGTTCAGTTTCAGTTCATTTCATTTCAGAAGCATTTCATATTAGTTCTGATATGTTCACATATTGTCACACACTCACATACAGATGTAATGTCCCTACTTCTAGGACGTCCTATAGCTCATATGGACTCGTGTATGCGGTATAACTCGTGCTCTGTTACCACTCTGTCACGATCTAAACCCGCCCCTATAGGTTTAGCATCGTAATCGGCCAGTAATCCTGGGATTACCGAAGGCCTCTGAACAGATTAAGCAAGATAAAAGGGCTAGCAGAAGCAAATACTAACATACAATGTCTATGGAGCTGTGTAGACGTACATGGGACGGAAAGTTTAAAACTTTACATATATAAGTGATGTCATAATTACGTTAGTCTTACGTCACCAAAACCCACATATACAGAACATACAAAAACTGGTTCAGACAAAACTTAAGAAATACAAAAGTCTTAAATATCACAAACACTTGACCACTTCAAAACGGGAACCTTCTCGGAAAGCAAAGTGGCTAGCTGACAAAACAAATCTCCAGGCAATCATCTCAGGGCCTGGTCATGAGCCTGATCACCTACATACATAATAATACAATGAGCTGGAGCCCAGTGAATAATAACAGAGTAAAGGGGTTTAATGAATGATGTTCGTGATAGATTCAGAAGTCAGAAACAGATTTTTATACATATTCAGATTCAGAATTCCCAGACAATCACACGTGGTACATCCATTAGCGCTAACAGACAGATAGCTCAGATTACATGAGACGGTCATAAAGACCCATATACAGAGCAGATACAAACAGATAATGGTTATACTTAACCAATTCTATAATGGAACCTCTAGTACCAAGTAATAGACAGATATCACATGATGCTAAGGATACCACGATACATTTCAAAAAAACGGACAATCATTCATCTATACAGAAAGTAACATTTTAGAAAACTGATCATATCATTTCAATTAGAAAATACTTATAATCAAACATAGATTTACAGAGTTATTACTCACAGATAGCTCTAGTAGCAGAATAGATAGATCAGACAGATTACAGTGCGTGACATACACAAACACATAATGGATATACACTGAAACACACGTGCAGAAAATACTTAACTTATTTCTTTTATATCTTGGTGTCTCTAATCCTTATCCTCATTATTATGTTTTAATTAGGGCTTAGGAATGCCTAAGATGCAATGAGGATGCCAAAATGTAATTTGAAACACTTAGTTAAATTTGCTGAAAACAGGGTCTTCGTTCGAGTGCAACTTTGGTCGCTCGAGCGGTCTGCGAAACTCTACAAAACTTTTGGGAGCTCTCATTTTACACTCGAGCTCAACTTTCTACGCTCGAGGGGAGAATAAAAAATAAGGGTGGTCGCTCAAACGCAGGTTTTGTCGCTCGAGCCAAGACCTATGTTGCAAAAGTATTGGGAGCTCGAATTTTATGCTCGAGCCAACTTTGAGTCGCTCGAGCGAAAGTGCAAAACAAAGAATGGTCACTCGAGTGCAAGCTCTGTCGTTTGAGTGATGATGCATAATTATGGAATTTCCAGATTGTTGTTCAAGATGCAAAACTCAAGTGTAAAGTTTCAAAACACATCATTGGGCCCCAAAACTTGAGAAAACATGTCTAAACTTGTGAAACATTATGAATTAAAGATCATTTCACAAAATCAAAGCCCAAAGTCAAGTCAATTGTGCAAAACCAAACTTTAAACTTGAGTTAAAACACATGCAGGAATTGACATGATTTCATTTCTTCCAAAACATGATCAATTGAGATAAAATTTCAAGAAATGTGATGAATTCACAAAACAAAGTCAAGATAACACATGCAAGTGAGAATTCTTTGAGAACAACTTCAAAATTTCATGAAATGCACATGCATGCATGGTTAACTCTTCTTTCCTACTTCCTTAGCTTATTCATCCATCTCATAGCTTAATTCCCATGAATTCAATCATTAACCAACTAAATTACAAAACTAGAGGCTAGAATTCTTACCATAGATGCTTAATTGTATTCTAGATGTTCAATTGCTTGAGTTTCCAAGTAAAACCTTCAATTCTCTACAATTCTTCTTCCTTTCTCTACAGCTCAAGCTCTTCCACTCAAACTCTCTTTCCCACGTTTTACTCTCAAGGAAATGAAGATAAAATGTGGTTGAGTCCATTAGCCTTACATAAGCTTGATTAGTGGGGTTTAATTAATCCTAGCTTAACTTAATTAATTAACATTATTCTACTCTAATTATTTAGATCCAAATCGAATTTCAATTAAATCTATCATGAAATTCTGAAAATTCTAATTAACACATAAACGTTGTCAATTTCACATTCAGTGGTCGATAAGGCCTTCAATTCACATACCGAAACATAAATTCAGACAGATATTCCTACGTCAGACAGATATAAGCACAAATAACATAATGTACGTGCAATTAATTTAGGATTTCCCCTTAATTACTTATTAGGTATTTTTAATCATGGTTTAGTGACTAATTATAGTTCGGGGTTGTTACATGGGTAGTCTTGTTTACCTCACTGTCACTTGACTTAACATTGTTGTCACTTTGTTAGTCAATTTCTGTTAAGTCCTCGGTCTACACATTATGCTGCTATGCTTCGGATCCTTCACTATGTCAAGGGCAGCTTATTTGTGGTCTTCACTACTCTTTTGGTTCAACCCTTTCATTACGTGCCCATTCGGATGTTGACTGGGCCGGTGATTTGACTGATCATCGCTTCGCTACCAATTTCTATTTCTTCTTAGGTGACTCTCTCGTTTATTGGCGTAGCAAGAAGCAAACCTTGGTTTCTCGCTCTAGCATCGAATCTGAATATCGTGCCTTTGCTGACACCACTCAAGAGCTTATTTGGCTTTGATGGTTACTCTCAGTCTTAGATATGGATGTTTTATCTTTTGTCACCAGCCCTCTATACTTTGACAATCGTAGTACCATCCAAATTGCCCACAATGATGTTTTCATGATCGCACCAAACACATTGAAATTGATTGTCACTTTTTTCGTCAACATGTTACAAGACATTTTTCATCTTCTTCTTATTTCTTCTATTGATCAAATTGCTGACATTTTCATCAAAGCTCATCTACCAAGCCGTTTTCAAGATTTGGTTTCCAAACTCAAGTTGACTTCTATGTTGCGACCTTGAGTTGGACCTTGAGTTGGAGAGAGATGTTAATATACATGTATATATATCAAATAATATTATATATATAATATTCTATCCATATTTTTTAATAATATTTAGATACATAAAATATTTTGTATATCATATTATAAAATATTCTTATTCTCCTTCATTGTACAACACCTCTATAAAGGGCCATAAATAGTGGTAGTCATTGTGTATTGTCACGATCATCAATTGAAGAGTAGTTCTTTCTCCTTCGCTTTCTCTTTTGCTTTATTATTTTGTTTCATGTCATATTTTTTTATTTCACAAAAATACAAAAAATGTGTTTGGTTAATCAATTTTTAAAATTGTTTTTTTCTCTCTCCTCTCTTCTTCTTTTTTTTATTAATAAATTAATCAATTAATTTTCTCTCTCATCTCCTTTGAAAAATTATTAGTTGCTCCAAAGACATCTCATACCCCTTACCAATCACAATTTACTATACTCTCTTGTATTCCTTAATCACCTAACACAAATTCGTGGACCTCCCCTGCCTCCTCCACCAATCACAACCCTGTTGGGGCATTACGTGGATGTGCCCCATTACCAACCAATAACTTCTCATTTCCTTCTCATTCTCTTACATTTTGCACATCAATCAATCAAATTTTCACGGACATCTATCTACTCAACTAAATAAAATAAAATAAAATAAATACAAATTATTTCAAAATTATTTTTAAAACTCATAACCAAACTAAAACTCTTTTCAACAATTTATTTTTCAAAACAAAACTCAAAATTCAAAATCCTTTTCAAAAATTAAATCAAACGGACATGTGCCAAGACTGCCCAGAGAAAATAGTATGGTTGGCTTAGAGAACGAGGATAGACAGAGGAAGGAATGTCGAGCTGAGTTGACAAATATTGTTCTAGATTACTTTGCAAATTTTTTTCAATCATCTAATCCCACGGTGCTTTTTGAAATTGTCCAGCATAGTATTAGTAAGCACTACACGGGACATGGAATACGAATAGACATTTAATCATCTAACCCTAGATTTTCAAGTTAAATAAATATAATAATTTTTAAGTTTAATATATATAATGCATTTGGCTTCTCACAAGTTGATCACAAGTTAAGATCTCAATTTGAAAGAGCTTTTGGATTTGATAGGTCCATTTTAAAATCAATTCTAATCATCCGAGTCATTCACTTTTTTAGACTCATTGAGTAGAATATTTATGCAAAAAATAAGATGATTTGAATCATATTTGTTTTAAAAAAATAGACAACAAATATAATTTCATGAATAACTATTCATTGTTTGTAATATAAATTTGATTTAAACATATGGCTACCGATATCCGATCATCTTAATATTTTTGCATGAATATTCTACTCAATGAATTTTAGAAAGTGAACGGTTCAGATCATCCAAACGAGACCTATGATAAGCTCCACGAGTCTCAAGTTCTCTTATATTGAGATCCCAACAGGAGAGAAATCTAACCCATATATAATTACTTTGTATCACATTTTACAAGGCAAAATTAGATTTTTGACAAACTTAAAGAAAATAACTAAGTGGTTCTGACGGCGGCGGGTGTGACGACCCCACCATGGATAATGGTTAGCACTTAATTAATTAAGGAGATTGAATTTTAATTACCAATTATTCTAATTTAATCGGGGATTTATGAAAAATTATGGAGGCCGATTCGTATGTGATTCTACTGAGGATTTATTTTAGAATTAGAAATTGAAAGCGTAAATGGCTCAAGATAGTACAAATGATTAATTAAATTATTTTAATTTCGAGTATCGAACCATATGGGAGTTGAATTAAATATTCTATTCGGATTTATAAAATTGAGATTTGATTAATTGGGTCCGAATTGGAGTTAAATTAAGATATGCGAATTCAGAATTAAGATTATTATGAATTAAATTTATTTATAAGGTGTTCAATTGAATATGTAATTTATTGACGGAGATTTTGGGTTCGATCTAAAATTGAAGGCCTTAATGATATGAGAAACCAAAATTGAGGGTGGTGATAAGTTTAATTTGACATTTAGAATCTTTTGGGAGTTTGATTAAAAATTTGATTCAGAATAATAAATTTAAATATAATTAATTGGGTCTTAATGAAAGTCAAATTAGACTGATTAAATTATGTGAGATTTGTAATTAGTTATGGTTAATTAAGTTATGTGCGAATCAAGGTTAAATAAGGCTGAGTGTTGCTTAAATAAGCTAATATATAATTAGTATGCTAATTTAACAGTAATGATAGAGACCCCCTTTGTGATCCACACCATTCATGATGTAGACCCCACACATACATGAGTGGGCCCCACACATCATAAATGATGTAGATCAGTAAGGAGGTTGTGGGGGTCCTCCACAAAGGGGTCTCACTCATTTTTCCTAATTTAATTCTACTCAATTAATTGACACATTGAGGTACGTTGTGAGAAAGTTCTGGAGGTGTATGTGTAGAGAGAAATTTGGTGGGTGTAATGAGCAAATCTGTGTATGTGTATGCATGTGAGTGATGTGTTGGAATTCAAGGATGAGTGCACGTGTGTAGTGTAAAGAGTAGAGTGTGTGTGTTGTATTGATTTCATTACGTGAAGAAGTGGGTTCATTTACAAGAGAAGAAACGAGGAGAGAGAGAGTTGAAGTCAAAGATAAAGGAAATGTGAGAGTGCTGAAAAATCTGGGAATGAGAAAGGATGAGGACTTGAATCAAAATTAAGAGAGAGACGGAAAAAAAAGAAAAGTGTAAAGAAGAGACTCAAAGTTTAACAACAAACCCAACAAATCAAGCCATAGGTAAGGATTTCAAGCTTGATTCTTATAGATTAATTATCTAACAACTAAAATCAAAAAGTAATTGGGTTCAATTTCATATAAATAGAAAGAAATAAAGAAAATAATGAAGAAATTACATTAAATTGACGAATGAAAGAAATCACTTAGGAATTTCATTATTTGAGTTTAATTTTTTCACTCTTCCATGCAATTTGAATTCTACCTTACATGCATCATGGAATTTTAAGATTTTAATATTTTAATTCATGTTTTATGAGTTTGAATTTGGATTTGATATGAGGAAAATTAATAAAAATCTAAATTTGAGCAATTCAAGATTTTAATTATGGTTTGGGCTTGATTATGTAGAATTGGTTGGATTTTGATAAATGTTTCATGCATGCAAATGATTTTCTAAGAAATTTATAACTTTAATTTCATGTTTTAAAGGAAAATAGAAAGAGCATGAAGTCAATTTTATGTAACCAAAAAGAAAATGAGGAATTGGAGTTATGTTCAAATTTAATGAAATTAATTTAGAAATTAATCACTTTGGGTTTGAATTTAGTTGTCTTAACATGAAATTGAGTTTCAATTGTACATTCATCATAAATTTTTAAGAGTTTTGGAAGATCAATTCATGTTTTAGAATTTGTGGGTTTGAAATTGGGCTTGATATGAAGAAAATGAATTAAATTTAAAATCGGACAAATATGAAAATATATTGTAACTTATATTTGAGAATCAAAAATTAGTTTAATTTTGATTTAATTTTATACATGCAAATATTTTTAAAAAGGGCCTTACAGATTCAATTTTAAGTTTCATGAAATAAAGAAAGAATTGAAAGATGATTTTTAAACGTGAAATCCAAGATTTAAATGTGAATTAAAATTATGGAATTTTGAAGTATAAGTGGAATTAACTTTAAATAAATGTAATTGAGAATGTTTTTGCATATTCAAGTGAGTCATGCGTGAATTTGGAGTCTTGGTAATGTGTTTTGAAGTTTAAACAACATTCTGGAAAATCCAAAATTCGTCACCATCGCTCGAGCGTAGAATGCAAGCAACCAACTTTTTTGCAAACAAGGGGTCCGCTCAAGCGACCAATGTTGCGCTTGACTGAAGAGTCCTATTTCAGAAAATTTTGAAAAGTCGTTTCATATTTCGATTTCCGTTCTCTTTCACTTCCAAGCATTCTTAGGCAAGAATTATGACTCAACAAAATTAATAAACTACCAATCAACATAAATTAGTTGGTTAAAGAATAAGTCATTGACTTAGTAATAATTGATTAAGAAGCCAAGTAAGAAATTGGTTTATTTAGAAAAGAATAATTTAGTAATGAAAGAATATATGAAACAAGAACCCGATTCATTTGAATAAAGAAAGAACACGCGTAGTAAACCTTTGGATTATTTAACCAGAAGACAAGAAAAGTCAAGCTTGATCAAGGAAGTGATATTGTGTATCAATGTGTATATGTTATGTATTTGTGTAGGTCACGCGCTATTGTCTGCCTTATCTGATTTGCTAGCGAAGCCATTTGTGAGTAATAACTCTGTAAAGTTATGTTTAACTTTAATTATTTTATGATGCTATGAAATGATCAGTTTTCTGAAATGCGATGTTTTGTATGAATGAATGATCGTCTAAATTTCTGAAATGTATTCGTGGCATCCTTAGCACAAGACCCTTGCCTGGGGGTAATAATACTGTGGTCTCATGGCCCTTGCCCGGGGGTAATAATACCGTGGTCTCAAGGCCCTTTTCAAGGGGTAATAATATCGTGGCTCAAGTATGTTACAAATTTCCCAGTACCGAAGGTTCCTTAATGGAACTGACAAGCATGATAACGCTAATGGATGTACCATGTGTAATTAAGCATGAACTCTGATTTCTGTATATGATTTGAATAAGAATATGAATATGAACCTGTTTCTAATTTGAAATTTGAATATGCATAAGACTCTGTTTCTTATGAGAATCTGTTTCTGATATAAATTCTGATTTCTGACTCTGTGATGGATATCATTCATTAAAACCCTTTACTTTGTTATTATTCACTGGGCTCCAGCTCACCGTATTATGTATGTATGTAAGTGATCAAGCCCGTGACCAGGCTTAGAGCTTCTGCCTGGACTTTGTTTTGTCAACCAACTTATGTGCCTCCCGTGGAGGTTCCGGATATATCAAGTGGTTACAGCTATGTGCATAAAGTTCAAGTCTTGTTTCCTTGTTTTTGTTTATTCTGTATTAAGGGCCAAGTCCCTTCCTGTCTAGTCTGTATATATATGATGATGTGTAAATGTATGTATATATAGTTTAAAATTTTTCTGTCTCATATAAGTCTGTACAGCTCAATGGATGTTGTATAATTGCTATTTGCTTCCGCTAGCCCTCAATATTATGTTAATCTGTCTCAGAGGCCTTCGGTAATCCCATGATTACTGGTCGGTTACGATACTAAACCTATAAGGCAGGTTTGAGTCGTGACAGACGGACACAAGAATTTTATGGTGAGAGGGCTAAGTAATATACATTTAAAATTGATAAATTTTTTTTAATTATTTTATTATTAGCGAAGACAACATATGTATATTTACTTATACAATCATAAAAACTAAAAAAGTTTCATAAAATATGCAAATGAAATTAAAGTAGATTTTAATATAGGGATGAATAAAATAAAATGCATCGTAAATACCTTTTTCACATTGTACAAAACAAAATTTATGTGTGTATTAGTGATGGAGACCTAATATATATTTGCCTTTTATTGTGATATAAATGATGTACAAATAGAAAAATAAATAAATAAAATTTATGTCCTTGTTTAGCAAGTGATTTGGGTTTAGGTTGGGACTTAGAAAGTATAAAAAGATAAAATAGATTAAATAAGCTAATAAGACAAGTCCATTTTGACAACAAAAAGAAAAGCCAAGTCTTTTTTCAATTTTTTTTTTTTTTGTTTTTAGTGATTTTTTTTTTCAAAATTATGTCAAATTTTTTTACTTTTTCGGTCTGTCTTGTCGAGACGAATCTAAAAAGTGTATTTAAAAAAAATTCAAAAAAAATCACTAAAGACGAAAATAAGCTAAAAAAATTGTTTATTTTGATTTCGTTTGGCAAGTGGTGATTTTAGTCAAAAAGTTAAAAAGTAACTAAAAAAATCAAAAAGCCAATGACCTATATCAAAAAGTCAAAGATTCTCTTTTTTTTTCTACTTTTTGCACATCTTTTCATAAAAAACTAAAAAGTCATCCCAAACATATTAGTTTTTTTACATCATATTTTAGCTAAAAAGTCAAACAGTTACTAAAAAAATCCTTTTCCCAAACGAGACATTTTTGTCTTTTCTAGATTTTTTTGAATTTTTTTAAAAATTATAATTTTCTAGCTCATCTTGTCGGGTTGAATCTAGAAATTTAAAGCTTTTTTGAAAAATTTTAAACAAAGTTCACTAAAAACGAAAATATGCCCAAAAAAAAAAAAAAAAAAAAAAAATCACTTTCCAAAACACTCCAAATCATAATCCTTTCACTTTTTTTTCTCACAAAGAAAGTTAAAAAATTTCTCAAACAGAACTAATTTAACTAAGTTAAATTAGTTAAAAAATCAAAAAATCAAGCTAAAAAAAATTCTTCTCAAATGAACCCATATACATAACAATGTGATTGCATTAGGACCTATTATTTTAAAATTCTATACAAAAATTTTGAAAATATAATATTTACCATTGAAATCTTATAAATACAAAATCTAAATTATAAAAATCACTTAACTGACCACTCAATAAATAGTTAGTTTTCATTTTGATAATTGACGTCTTAGAACATCTCCAATGATTGTTACTATAATACCATTGCTATTGTTATAATTTGACAATGAATACTACTATTTTGCTAAATTATAACAATGGTGTTCCAATGGTCACTTGCTATTTTAGCAAATCTAAACTAACTTTCCCTCCAAGTTTGTAGGTGTTGTTTAACTAGGTTTTTAGTGAATTTTATTTTTTTTGTTTATTTTTTATCTTTTATGACATTTTTTTAACTGTTTCTAAAAAAATTATATATTCATATTATTCCCGACTAAACAAATATAAAAAATGAAATAAAAATGAAATATAATTCACCCCACCAAAAAACATATCACTTATTTATTTTATTTTTTTGTTTTGTTTTGTTTTTTTTTAGACAAATAGAGCACAACGACTCTTTTCACTTCCAAGAGTGTTCACCACCGTCTACGTATAAACCAATGGTTGAGATGATTTCTCTAGAATCATCCAACCCATTATCTTCACATCCATTTACTGTCTTCACTCTCCCTCTTACTCTGACTCTCATTCTCTTCTTTCATTTTCCTCCTCCATCATCAAAACGTCTGTGTGTGTGTATGTGTGTATGTGTGTGTCTGTGTGTCTGTCTTTACTCTCTCTCTCACTCACATCTTCCATTTTCCTCCTCCATCATGGAAACATCTCTCTCTCTCTCTCTCTCTCTCTATGGGTCTTTGAGCTCAAGAGCAGTATACTCTTCCATCTGTCATGGTGTTGTCTCCGATCTGTCTCTCTCTTTCTCTCCGTCGTCAAACCTCTCCGATCTGCCTGTCTGTCTGTCTCTCTCTCTCTCTCTCTCTCTCTGTGTCGTCAAACCTCTTCGATCTGTCTCTCTCTCTCTATCATCAAACCTCTTCGATCTGTCTCCGATCTGTCTGTCTCTCTCTCTGTCGTTAAACCTCTCTAATCTGCCCCTCTCTCTCTCTCTCTGTGTCATCAAACCTCTTCGATCTGTCTCCGATCTTTCTGTCTCTCTCTCTATCGTCAAACCTCTCCGATCTGCCTCTCTCTCTCTCTGTGTTGTCAAACCTCTTCGATCTGTCTCTCTCTCTCTGTCATCAAACCTCTTCGATCTGTCTCCGATCTGTCTGTCTCTCTCTCTGTCGTTAAACCTCTCTGATCTCTCTCTCTCTCTCTCTCTGTCCTCAAACCAATCATCGAGCTCTGATCTCCAAAACCAATCTTCTCTCTCTCTCTTTTCCTCAAACTAGTCAACTGAAAAAGAAGCCCTCGAGGTCGATCTAGGTATTTATTATCTAATTTTGTTTATGAAATTTATATAAATTTGTGAAATTGATTTTGAAATTTGATGTGTGATTTGTTTGTGTGATTCTAAAATTGATTTTGAAATTGAAATTTTTGTGATTTGTTTGTATGATTTTGAAATTTATTTTGAAATTTGTGTGATTCTGAAATTCTCAAATTTATTCTGAAATTTGTGAAATTGATTCTGAAATTTGTAAATTTAGCAACTTCTTTGAAATTTGGGTTTGATTATGAAATCTGGGTTTGATTTTGAAATTTGGGAGGTTTTCTACTGTTTGAATTCTGTTTTTTCAACTGAATTTGGAGTCAAAAATCTGTTGATATTTGCTTATGTGGCATGTTTGGCTGCTACTATTCAACCTGCCAAATTTGATAATAGAAATGGCATCTGCTATCTTTGGCAAATAGAATAGCAGGCCATTGGACACCTTCTTTTGTCACTCTTGCCAAATTATAGCTTTGACAGGTTGTTTGACAGCTCCATTGGAGATGCTCTTAGAAGATGACTGAATTGAGGGGGCCAATCTGTAACGAATTACATACCAACAGATTATAGAATATCCACTAGCATTTCTTCTATCCTTTTAGGGCCACAGCCCCCCTTTAGTCCCCTCCGTCTGCTATTGGTTTTGAGAATGAAAAATGATAAAATGGGATAATATACAAGCTAATTTAAATAATAATAATAATAAATCACCCTTAGGTTAATTAAATTTTACTTAATTAACGTCTTAAATATAAGGATGTAACATGTTCTTTTTCAACTAATGAATAGGGGTGTAAAAATAGTCCGACTCGGCATCAGGCTTGATTGAGGCCAAATTGTGCAACACTGAGGCCGATAATTAGGATCTCTTAACCCTACTTGCCTGTCAAATTATATATTTTATGCATGTTTAATGTCGATCAGGTTGGACACAGTGGGAGCATAAAATGAGCAAAAATGCAAAAATTGGAGAGAAAAATGCTTCCCGCACGTGCAGAGGACTATTCCTGCATGTGCGGCCCATTCATCGCAGCCAAACAGAGCCTGAAAAAAAATTACACGTGCAGAGGCCCATTTCTGCATATGTGGAACCCTCTTCGCACGTATGATGGAATTTCCCGCATGTGCGGGCCCTACCTCGGGAAGCGTGCCTGATGTTTTGAATTTGGAAAAATAGCAAAGGTATAAAAAGACAGAAGAAATGATAGATTAGGATTCGAAAATATTTCAAGGAAAATAAGAGGCTAGGGTTTGAAGAGAGGGGATTCTCAAGCTTCGACCATAATTTCATGGAGGCTTATTCTTTTTCTACTTCTTTCCACTTCTCTATGAGTGGCTAGGCTTCTATTTCTAGGGTTTTGAGGAAACCCTGGCCAAGTAAATAGGTTTTCCTTTTGTTTTTCTTTTATGTAATGGTTTGAACAGTTGTATGGTTCTCAAGAAGTTTTCAAATATAATTTTCTATTATTTCTTCAAGTATTCTTCTTTCTGTGATTGTTGAATGCTTCTCATGCAATGGTTTTCTATGCTTTCATGTTTAAGGTATGAGACGAGCCATACTATGAGGGACGAGTCGTGTTGCTACCCTAGTTTAGAGCGAATGACTCGTACTACTTGAGATGGTTCGTGCATATACATTGAATGTGTTAATTTTCTTGATCAATACTTTGAACTTGTAGTTGCGAAGTATTATTTGGTTCGAACCGTAACATAATTGATTTTCAAATTGAAATCATGCTTATGTAACTAGTGGTGAATTTATTACCCTAGGTTTTTCCCAAAATCAGTAATTTTATCTTTATTTATAATTGCTAGTTTATTTGATTTGTTTAATTTAAGGGCAAATTACAAAAAAAAAAAAAAAACCCTAAGTTTTTAATTTTGACAATTAAAACCTTGGAGTTTATTTCGTGTCACAATGTAAGCACCCCCGTCCATCTCTGTTTCATGAAGTAATAGGGAAAGCCATTTTTGGCACCAAAACCAACCCAAAACGACTCCGTTTCTTATTTCCCCCCCCCCCTCCCTTCAATATACAAGGCCCCAAATCTTTGATTTCATCGATTAGGGCTACAATTTGCCCTAATTTTTTCGATTTCATCGATTAGGGCAATACGATCAACGAATCCAGAGCGGAACGAAGCTCCATTTTTAGCCATTGTGAAATATAAGTGAAGGAAACAACTGGGGCAGAAACAATTGGGGTCAATTGACTCGTTGCAGTTGTGGATTGAGAGCAAAGATCCGAACTTCATGGACCCATGCGAACCCAGCTAGGAGATTTCTTGGTTGTCCAAATTATGGAGTAAGTTTGCCATTCTCGTGAATAACATGAAAATTGTGAATATTTTTGTTTCCTAAAACCTGTCTTTGATTAGTATTATGTAATTTATTTACTTATTTATTTTTATTTTTTCAAAAAAATGGGTTTGTGGCTTTTTGTCTTGGTATGATCTATCCACTTGTTCTCGCGGTAGACAAGTCTTGCTGCAGTTGGTGAACAAGGTTGCGAGCTTAAAGGAAATGGTAACTAAGATTGCATGATTGGAGGAGGTTGTTCAAACTTATCGTTTGAGATAGAAATGGATTGTAGCTGAATTGATTGTTGCAGTGATTGTAATTGGAATGTTAACAGTGAGTAGTTAGGAATGTAGGTTAGTTAGTTAGTTAGTTAGTTAGTTAGCATTTGTGGTTTAGGAAATGTAATGGCAACTATGCACCTGCCAATTTGAACTTCATGTATAATTTTGAATGAAATGAGAAATCTTTGTTTTGGTTTTAATGTGTTTTTGGATTGTGGTAATGTTTGTTTGGTTGTCTACATTTTGTAATGAAGTTTATGCATTTGTTTTGCCAATGCTCTGAATGTGTTTGACAAAATGTCCAGGTGAAGGGAAATTGAACAAGCCAAGCATGAAACAGATTAGAAACCAAACCAGTTTACACCAAGCATGAACCAGATTAGAAAAGAAGCCATTGTTCAACCTGTTCAAAACCAACATACAGCACAAACCAGCTTGTATAATAACCATCTAACTTGTCGATCCCATTAGAAACCAAGCATGTACAATAACCATCCAACATGTCAAAACCATTACAAAATAACAGTTCCCCATTACAACATGTCAAAACCATTGTTGATGCAAAATAGCAGTTCACCATTACTTTAAAAAAAAGAATAAATAAATAAAATAAAAATTGACCATTATAAAAGCAGTTCACGACGTTTAGTTCACCATGTCTCTATTAACACTAGCCTGACTACCTATGACTTGCTCAACTTCATCCATTCTCTTGATGCCCTCTATACTTGCTGCAGCACTCCATTGGTTGATCTTGTGGCAAGTCTCCTTTGTGGTGGCTACTGCTGTTGTCCACTAGTTGATGTTGCCTTTCTTTGTGGTGGTTGTTGTCTAGCTATTGCTGTCTAGCAGTTGATGTTGCCCTTCTTTGTGGTGGCTACTGCTATTGTCCACTAGTTGATGCTTCCACAGATATTGCTTCTGATCTGAATCCCATGAAAGTTTGTCTACTCCTCACTGTTATCAAAAAATTGTTAAACCACACTTGGAGCATACATGGAGGTCAATTACATATTACAAATAGAGCATACCAATACATTACTTACATTTTTTGATGAACTTGCAGCTCCATCCTTTTTACCTTTGATAGGCCCCTTGCATGTCCTTTGATTATGGCCATATAGACCACACTTGGAGCATTTGAGGTTGGTACACTTCCTCTGCAACTTGAATGGGTTCTAAGGTTCATTTGGGTCTCTAATTCTTGCTTTTGAGGCCTACCAGTTGGTCTTTTCAGCTTAGGAGGAAATAAAGGGTCACAACCTGTCTTAGGCCACTGATCTTTTCCATTAAGTGGATTTATGAGTGATTCATAAGTTCTCAAGCAGGTCTCTTTTTTGAAAGCCACATGCACATAATCCTCAACTCGCTCTTTTTGAAAGAAAATAGTAGCCACAGCATGAAGACAAGGGATTCAAGTTAGATCCCACTTGAAACAAGTGCATGCCCTATTCTAAGTTGACAAATAAACCATTTACTCCATATGAACTTCAAATTGAGCACCCCTGACCAAGTAGGTATCATACTCTAGATTTTAGCTTTGACCTCTCAATTTTAGTTTGTATGTTTGCACAAATTAACCCTTGGTACTTGATCATGTTGTCCCTACATTCATGTAGCCTCACCATCAAAGCCCTCATGATCTACTCTAACTTGGTGAGGATGGATCTATCTCTAGTTGGTAATACCCAATTGTTAAAACACTCTGAAATATTGTTCAACAATCTATTACACTTTGTTTTAGAATTGAATGCATGCCTAGACCACTAACCTGGATTAACTCTCATCATCCAATCATATGCTCTACTATCTACACTGTGCAACTTAGTCATATGCTTCTCCCAATCAATCCTTGTATATGCCTTTGCAGCTTTCCGTACACAACTTTTTAGCTCCTTCCCTCTAAACTCCTTTTTAAAATTTTGCATAAAGGAGTCTAAAACAAAACCTATAATTGCCTTCAAGGCATAATTCTTCAAGAGTTGGAACCACTCCCTGTAAAACATAAATGTCAAAACCATGACTTAATGAAAAACATTAAGGCACATAACAGAGTAATGAAAAAATCATTAAACATAAATATACCTTTTGTTGATCAGTGATGTAGGTCCATCCATGCTCTGCACTTGTGCCAATACATTCAAACAAATTCTGTACAAACCAAGTCCAACTTTCTTTATTCTTACTCTTAGCCACTGCATAAGTAATTGGGAACATCATGTTGTTTCCATCCCATCCCACTACAGCAAACAATTGCCCTTGACAAGGTCCTTTCAAATGACAAGCATCCAAGCCAATCAATGGTCTCACACCAACTAAAAACCCTCTCCTGATTCCATCAAGGCACACAAAAATTCTCCGGAACCTAGGCTAAATTTCAAGTCGAGGCCTCCATACATTGATGTCAACTCTTGAACCTGGATTGGTCCTTATCAACTCAATAGCATAATCCCACAGTTTTGTATATTGTTCAGCATTTGTTTCCTAAAGTTGCACTAATACTTGTTTCTTAGCTCTGTAACATTTCATTTTGGATACTTCTACAGCACAATCATCTTTCACAGTGTCCTTGAATTCATTTATTTTCCAAGTAGGGGTGGTCTTGAATTTGTTCACATATGCCAAAAATGCACTAGTTACTTGTATGTTCTTGTAAGTTCTGTTGCAAGTGTGTGTAGGTTTGTATAGCTTAATTTGCAATGTGTTCTCTCCACTCATCTTAGATGCATAAAGCTTCCACTCACACCCATCACTACAGTTCACTTGAACCTTCCATGTCTCATTTTTTGTGAATTTGACATCATAACCCCATTTAACTGCATATTCCCTCACAGCATCTTTAAATTCAATGGCATTATTAAACAACATTCTAATTTTAAATTCAATATTAGCCATATCAACCTCAGGCCTAAATTCAGGGTACTTTGGCTTCCCATTACCTTCCTCATTAGAGCCTTCAAGGGTTACTAATTCCTTTTCAGATGAATCCCGATCATTGACAACACATTCCTCAAATGCATTGCCTCCTTCTCTATTTAGCTCCTTCTCTACATTACCATCAAACATTCTATCATCCTCAGTAGGGTCATCCTCATCTTCACTACTATCTAAGAAATCACTATCTGATGAGTCATCATTGTCCTCATCTTCACTGTTTGCTTCATCTTCATACTCATGATACTGAGGATGTTGAGCTTTTTCATCCTTATTTACAGAGAAATCAATAAGGAACAAAACAGGGTGAGGAGTGTCTACATTGCGTGGCACATGATGCTTAACAAATAATTCTAAGGTGTTCGTAGAGCCTAGATATTAAAACATTTCTAAAACATCTTGGTCAGTACCTAATCTTCTTAACCCTCTAACCAGATCTTTTGTGAGAATCCTATAAAAAAATTTGTTTGTCATCAAATATCCCTAACTTCTTCACCATAAATATCAGCTTAGGCACAGAAAATGTATCAACGTCAACAGTATCAAACACATGTACTTACCCCCAAAGTAACTCCTAGGCCCACCATTACGGTCATGACCCGAACCCGCCCCCGTGGGTTAAGGACATAATCGACCAGTAATCATGAGATTACCTACGGCCTCAAACCAAACCAAACGTATTTTAACAGAGTTAATGGGGGGACAAACGGAAGCAATTTAAAACTTTGTTCATAGAGCTGTGCTTACATGGCGCATCATAACAAACCATACATATGTACATTAATAACTTACATCAAAATATATACTACACAAAGCTCTGTATATACAGGATCATATAAGTCTAAGTCAGCCAACAAAACTATATACAACGTATTCAAAGACTTCGCCCACATGACAAAATATAAATACATAACAAAAGGGCAAAGACAGTCTCGTGCGTGAGACACAAGGGCTGACTCTCCCAAAACCTTTGTTGTTCCACATAGACTTCACTGGGGCTGGGTTTTGGACTTCTCTTGGCTCACCTACAAACACATGAATGAGCGTGAGCGAAAGCCTAGTGAATAATATCAATTAAAGAAGCTTACATATTTGAGAGTGTAGAATAACATGCTTCAAACGGCCTTAGGCCCAATTCATATTCTATTTAACATATACACAGTTTAGGTCAAGTGACTGCGGTTCCAAACAAACTGGCCTTTGGCCCATTCAAACTTTCATTTGTGTCAAAATGGCCTTTTGGCCCATTCAGATGACAAATGGCCTTTGGCCCATTCATTCGTTCACGTCGAAAACGGCCTCTGGCCCATTCATTCGTTCATGTCGAAAACGGCCTCTGGCCCACATTTTTCATGTCAAAACGGCTCCGGCACATTCATTCATGTCAAAACGGGCCTCCGGCCCATCCATTCATGTCAAAACGGCCTCCGGCCCATCCAATTCATGTCAAACGGCTCCGGTCCATCCATTCATGTCAAAACGCCTCTGGCCAATCCATCATGTCAAAACGGCCTCTGGCCCATTCATTCATTTGGTTTATAGCAAACATTGTCCACCAACGAATCATAATGAACTTAAAAACTCACATAGAAGTATAGCAATTGGACAACAACATATTTCAGATATCTCTGTTAAGATATTACTCACAGTGATCGGTTGGTTGGTTTGCCCTGGAGCTCGACCCTACACATTCCATAAACACGAAAGGGTCACAAATAATTCGATCTGTTCTAAATTCACATTTTCCTCTTTAGGCTTCATTCTTATCTCTTTAACTCAATTACAATGCTCAATGCATGCCTAAGAGTACTTGGAAGTGAAAGAGAACAGAAAATGAAACACAGAATGTCGTTTCAAAATTTCAGAAAATATGGTCCCCGTTCAAGCGTGGCCTTCCCCGCTCGAGCGGACCCATGAGGTCTGCAAAAGTACTGGATGCATCAAAATTACGCTCGAGCATGAAGTCTGGCGCTCAAACTGAAGGTCTGTCTACAGAGTCCCCGCTCGAGCGTGACCTTACCCGCTCGAGCGGACATCCAAGTCTGCAAAAATACTAGAGCACGAATTTCACGCTCGAGCGGCGGTTTCCCCGCTCGAGCGGGAGGGAATCAAAATTCTGGAAAATCCAGAACATGTTCTTGAGCTTCAATTTGATGTTCAAAGGTTCCCAATGCATGATTTTGGCTCAAACTTCACATACATATTTTCTAACATGGTATAGACACCAAATACAATACAATGAAGCTCAATTTCACAATTTAATCACATGCATGACTCAAATTAAACTCAAACTCATCACCAACACACTAGATTCAAACATGCAAGACTCAAACTCCCATGATTTGCACTTGCATGTGAAATAACACAATATCCTCAACTTAATTGGTGAAGAGATGATCAAATACATGGTCATTAATCCAAACTCAACATGGATTACATACTTTATGCTCAAATATGGAAATTCATAGTAATTTCCTACATGCATGCATCTATTGACTTTAAATTCAACAAATACAACTCAATTTCCTTATAATCAAACTAATTCATGTTCTTGACCATTAATCAAACTTGAATTACAAATTACAAACAAAAATCCATGAGTCAAGGGTTGATTACTCACCTAGGAGCCTTAATCTTCCCAATTTCTAGTTGAATCTTGAGTTTAACTTCGCAATCTCACAAACCTTGGGCCAAATCATGCAATCCTTCATCTTTCCCTCTCTAGCCGACCCTCTCTTCCCTCTCTTAGAGTTGATATCAGCCAAATGATTTTAAAAGAGAAGGAATGCATATAATAAGGCCCTTATAAAGCCCCACTAAGTCACATTATTTTAATATCAAATAATTGAGCACTTAATTAGTCGTTCTGAATCTAATTATTTTGATCCGAATCAATTTCCAATTAAATTTCACCGTAGGCTCTAAAAATTACGCTAATCATAATGGCGTAATCAATTTCGGGTTCTGTGGCCGATAAGGCCTTCAATTTAATTTCCAAAGCAGATAATCAAACAAATATTCCTACGGTGAACAGATAAAAATTCAAAACCACATATTTTCACATAATGGCACACAAAATCATATTAAACACATAATCATGTTCATATTAAGGACCAATTAGCATACTACAGAACAGAGATATTACAATTACTATCAATAAAGGTACCCACTATGATGTAAAACCAATTTCATATTTATATCATCCATTGCTGCATTAAAAAATAAACAAATATATCATAAATAATACATGGGACAACATATAACAAAAGGACCATCTTCAAGACATCAATGCATCAAAAACCAGTGGACTGAACAGGTGGCATGGGACCAACCATTCTGTCAACCAACCACTCAGTCAATGCAGTGGTCCATTAATGAAGATAAAAAATTTCATATACAAAAAGACAATAAAGTAACCAACACACACATATACCCATGCAATAAAGTAAGACACAAATACAGAGTTTTCCATTACTTTATTCACAGAATAAAATTATAAAAAAAAAAAAAGAAAAGAAAAAGATAACTTCGTAGACAAATTACAAGAACAAAGTAACAAAAAAATTCGTATAAATCACTTACCAACACTCCAAATAATCGTAAGCACCAGTACTTCAAATCCTGGTCCAGATTTTGTTCAAAATTGCAACAACCCCTTTGCCCTAATCGATGAAATCAAAGAAATTAGGGCAAATTGTAGCCCTAATCGATGAAATCAAAGATTTGGGGCCTTATATATGGGGGTAATAAGAAATGGCGTCGTTTTGGGTTGGTTTTGGCTCCAAAAATGGCTTTCTCCGTTACTTCATGAAACAGAGATGGATGGGGGGCTTATATTGTGACACGGAATAAACTCCAGGTTTTAATTGTCAAAATTAAAAACCTGGGGTTTAAATTGAAAAAAAGGCGAAACCTTGGGGTTTTTTTTTGTAATTTGCCCTTAATTTAATTATCATTAGATTATGAATAACCATCTCTTTCATCAAAATTAATTTAGGAATTTAACAAATCAAATTATTTTAATTTCCCGTTTGTCCCTGTGGATCGATACTTGGACTTAGCACTATTCTAAAGATTTTGGTATAGTTCAGTGTTTATTTTTGGTGTGTGAAACGACCCATCAAATTTTGGTGCTGTTTCCGGGGACTTCTGACGAAATTAATTAATTTAAAGTTATATTCTTATTTTAATTTTTAGTTTATGATTTTATATTTTAGTGCTGTTAAGTGTGCAGAGTTTTTGTAAGTGGAGCTATCACCAAAGTGCAAGCGGAGCACAGCCGTGCTTTCAAAACAAACCACAGCACTAAAGTGCTTAAAAAAAATGAAACAAATACTCACAAGCAAAGCATCAAAGTGCTAAAAATAGGGAGCTCAAGCAGAGGTTGGAGACAACGGTCTACACATCAAGCACCCGCAAGACAAGTAAAGCGCTTTCGTTAAACCGCTGTAAGTATTTTCTCCTTTGGTATTTTGCTTTCATAACTTAGTGCACCAAAGTCGAAACTTGGTTTGTGTGTGTATGTGTGTGTGTTGTATGCACGGGTGCCATTCTTGTCGAGTTTGGACCTTGAACTAGAAAGGACTCTTAGGAACCTTAGAACCACTTCCCGTGTTCCTAGGCTTGAATAGCCATATCCATACTTTGAACCATTAGAGATGGCGAACTCGAATGTCCCAAATGGGCCCAACCGAACCCTTAAGGATTACTTCACACCCGCTGCATATACATCACCATCATGCATTCAGTTACCCGACACCACTACTACTGATTATGAGATTAAGTCTAGCACCATTCAAATGCTCCCATCATTCCATGGACTAGCTCATGATGACCCTTATAAACATTTGCATGAATTTTTGAAAATTTACTCTACAGTGAGGATCCAGAATTTCACCAATGAGGCCTTAATGTTGCGACTGTTCCCATTTTCACTTAAGGACAAAGCCAAACATTGCTTGAACTCCTTACTTGCTAATTCTGTCACAACTTGGGACCAATTATAGTAGAAGTTTTTGGATAAGTACTTTCCCATCGGTAAGACCAACTAACTCAGGCGAGCTATCACTAATTTTGCACAAATTGATGGCAAGCAATTTCATGAAACATGGGAAAGACTTCGTGACCTTCTTCAACAATGCCCCCACCACCAAGTACCTAATTGGCAACTCATTCAAACCTTTATTATGGCTTAACTGAGCCTTACCGCCAAATGGTGAATTCTTGTAGTGGGACATTCATGTCTAAAAATGACGCCAAAGCATGGCAATTATTTGAGAACCTAAGTGATAATTCCCTTCACCATGCCTCCACGGTCCAGCAAGTCCGGCAACCGATAGTTGGAGCCCCGAAAAGACGGGCATGTATGAGGTATGGCAAAACCTAGAGTTAGCCCAACAAGTAGAGGCATTGTCCCACAAAATGGACTAATTATTAGCTTTAGGACATGCCCCTACACAGCAACCACAGCCTCAATTTCATGAGGCATGTGCTATTTGTGCGAGCCTTGCTCATGACTTGAGTGAGTGCCCTTCGGCATCACAATTTCCAGAATTAGTCCAAGAGCATGTGAACGCGGCTCAAGGTTTCTCCAACCTGAGTAATGACCCATGTTCCAACACATATAATCCGGGATAGAGGAACCACCCTAACTTTTCATGGAGACCTCCTTCACAAGGCACTTCTTATAACCCTCCACCACCAAGGCAGAATTTTAATAATTTTGCCAACCAATCTTCATACTGCCCACCACAACCTTATTGGTAACCACAACCCCCGCCTATTCTCAATGTAACTCCACCTTTGAGACTCAAGTGTTGGAAGTTCTTTTAGAGCTTAAGGGGTTAGCACCAATAGTTCACTCCCATATTCACTCCATTGCCAAGCTAAAGGTCCAATTAGGTCAAATGGCTAACAACATAAATAGGAGGGAGGAGGGAAAATTATCGAGTTAGACTATAGCCAACCCTAAGGGTCAATATGGGGCAGAGAGGTCGAGTGGGAATGGAAAGCACCATGAACAGGTGCAAGCAGTGATTACTTTGATGAGTAGAAAGGAATCAGAGCCTCGGCCAGTTGCGTCTGATGCAACTAGGGCTAAGAAGGGTGACCACAGTGGTAAACCCAATGAGAGCAAAGGTGAGGAAGAAACACATAAGGGGGATGACTTAGTCCCTAGTACTGCACATGAGTCTAAGGCACCATATGTGCCTAAGGCACCATTTCCCCAATGTCTTGATACACCATCCCCTTTTAATAAGAAAGCTACCTCCATAGAAGCGATGATGAAGGTTTTTAAACAAGTTAAAATCAACCTCCCCCTATTAGAAGCGATTAAGCAAGTACCCTCCTATGTTAAATTTTTTAAATACATCTGTACGCAAAAGCGTAAATCTAGGACACATGTGTCCTAAAAGGTCATACTCACGGAGCGAGTAAGCTCCATCTTATTGAGTGACACACCCCTTAAGCTTATAGACCCGGTGCCCTAAGCATTGCATGCATTATAGGAGACCATTTTATTGATAAGGCCTTGTTAGATTTAGGGGCTAATGTCAATTTGTTGCTGTACTTTGTGTACGAGGAATTTGAGCTTGGCGAGTTGAAGCCCACTACTATCATACTCCAATTGGTTGACCGGTCCCTCAAAGTGCCACGTGGCATGATTGAGGATGTGCTAGTAAAGGTCGATAGGTTTTATTTTCTTATTGACTTTTTGGTTTTAGATATGGAACCGGTAAACAGCTCTAGGAAACAAATCTCGGTGATCTTAGGTCGACCTTTCTTGGCTATGGCTAATGCATGTATTAATTGTCATACCGGGGTTATGGATGTTTCATTTGGAAATATACAAGTGAAACTCAATGTTTTCCAAGCATCTCAACAACCCCACGAAAGAAAGGAATGCTTATTTGTGGATGTTGTGGGGGAGATAGTAGAGGAGGCTTTACCCTTCATTCTTGTAGAGGACCCTTTAGAGGCTTGTTTAGGTTGTTTTAGGTTTGAGGATTTTAATATTGACAGGTTAGTTGAGGAAGTGAATGCTTTACTTGTTTCTTCTCCTATACCGGATTTTCCTCCTTGGAAAGCCCGGTTCGAGTCCCTTCCTCCTCTGTCTAGGGAGCCTGCCAAACCATCTCCAGTCACACCACCTACGCTTAGGTTGAAGCCACTCCCGGCCATACTCAAGTATGCATTTTTAGGGCCTCTGGATACTTTACCAGTCATAATTGCATTCGACTTAACTGCAGAGCAGGAAAATCAATTAATAAGTGTTCTCGTGGCATATCGAAGTGCTATAGGGTGGTCGGTGGTTGATTTGAAAAGGATAGATCCTTTTATGTGCATGCACTATATACATCTAGAGGAGGACACCAAACCTTCTTGTAAAATGCAACGAAGGCTTAATCCTAATATGAAAAGGTCGTAAAAAAAGAGGTGTTGAAATTGTTGGATGCGGGTATTATATACCCCATCTCGGATAGTAAATGGGTGAGTCCCACACAAGTGGTGCCCAAGAAATCGGGCATCACTGTTGTTGAGAATGAGTAAGGAGAGTTAGTCCCCACACGAACCACTACTGGGTGGTAAGTGTACATTGATTATAGGAGACTGAATTCCATTACTAGGAACGACCATTTTCTATTGCCATTTATTGACCAAATTCTAGAATGGTTAGTAGGCAGAGCTACTATTGTTTCCTTAATGGCTATTCTGGTTACAATCAAGTTCCTATGTATCCTGATGACCAGGAAAAGACCACCTTCACATGTCCTTTTGGCACTTTTGCCTATCGCTGAATGCCCTTTGGGCTTTGCAATGCACCAGCGACCTTTCCAATGGTGCATGATGGCTATCTTCTTTGACATGGTAGAGAAATTCTTAAAGGTCTTCATGGATGACTTCTCCGTATTTGGGCCATCTTTTGAGGAATGTCTCCAGAACTAAACTTAAGTCCTTACTCGTTGTGTGGAGACAAACCTTGTTTTGAGTTGGGTGAAGACCATTTTATGGTTCGCAAGGGTATAGTGTTGGGACACATTGTATCCCCTCGAGGTATAAAGGTAGACAAAGCTAAGGTTGACCTCATTGTAGGCCTTCCTCCACCCACTTCTGTGCATCAAGTTAGGTCTTTCCTAGGCCATTCAAGTTTTTACCGTTGGTTCATCAAAGACTTTAGCAAAATATCTTGTCCTTTGTGTAGTTTACTTGCTAAGGACGCACCTTTAATCTTTGATGATGCATGTTTGAAAGCTTTTGAAACACTTCGAGCTACATTTTCTATTGCCCCCATCATGAAATCCCCTAAGTGGTCCCTTCCTTTTGAGATTATGTGTGATACATCTGATTATGCCCTCAGTGCCATCTCGGGCCAAAGGGTGAATAAAGTGCCCAATGTTATATACTATGCTAGTTGTACTTTTTCTGATGCTCAGTTAAACTACACTACCATTGAGAAAGAGCTACTAGATGTTGTCTTTACACTTGATAAGTTCCGGTCCTACCTCCTAGGGTCTAAAGTCATTGTGTTCACTGACCACGCTGCTTTACGGTACTTATTGTCCAAAAAATGAGACCAAACCTAGGTTGATTAGCTGGATTCTACTCCTTCAGGAGTTTGACCTAGAAATCCAGGACAAGAAGGGATCCGGGAATGTTGTTGCGGATCATCTATCCCGAATCCTTATTGAGCACACGAGTGATCCCTTAGCCTTGCATGACTCGTTTTTGGACGAGCAACTTTTTGCGGTGTCACAAGTGACCTTCTCATAGTTTGCTCACATAGTAAATTACTTGGCAGTTGGTCAAATTCCTAAAACTTGGTCTAAGCAAGACAAAGACTGATTTTTCTCACAAGTCAAGCACTATTTCTGAGAAAACCCAAAATTGTTCAAGTATTGTCTGGATCAAGTGATTTGGCATTGTGTGCCATTCTCACCTTTTGTCACTCTCATGCATATGGTGGCCATTTCAATAGGCAGAAAACGGTTGCCAAGGTTTTACAATATGGGTTCTACTGGCCCTCTATCTTCAAAGATGCCCACAACTTCTGTAGAGCTTGTGTGCATTGTCAATGAATGGGCTCTATGTCACGACGTGATATGATGCCGATGACCCTTATTTTGATTGTTGAGATTTTTTTGTTTGGGGCATTGACTTTATGGGTTCCTTTCACCATCTTTTGGATTTGAATACATTTTGGTGGCGTGGACTATATCTCCAAGTGGGTTGAGGTAGTGGCCACCAGAACGAATGACCACAAAGTTATGGTTAAATTCCTCCACGAAACCATTTTTTGTCGTTTTGGGTTCCCACGTGCCATAATTAGTGACGGTGGCAAACATTTTTGCAACCAATTTTTCGAGGCATTGGTGCGCCAATACATGATCACTCACAAAGTTGGCACTCCTTATCATCCCCAGACTAGTGGTCAAGTAGAGGTTTCTAATATGGAAGTCAAACACATCCTCGAGAAAGTTGTGAGGCCTGATAGGAAAGATTGGTCCACTAGGTTGGTTGATGCACTTTGGGCCTATCGCATTGTATATAAGACACCCGTCAGGATGTCTCTATATAAGATTGTGTTCAGGAAATCGTGTCATCTCCCTATTGAGTTAGAACACCGGGCTTTGTAGACCATTAAAAAGTTCAATTTGATATGGTCAAAGCTGGTGACCATCGAAAACTCAGCTCAATGAGTTAGAGGAGCTCCGCAATGATGCATATGAGAGCTCCAAAATTTACAAGGCTAGAACTAAGACATTTCATGATAAACACATTTCTCATAAGTCCTTCGAGCCTTACCAAAAAGTGTGGCTGTTCAATGCTAAATTGCAGTTGTTCTCGGGTAAACTTTGGTCTCGGTGGGATGGCCCATATGAGGTTATCAAAGTCTTTCCGCATGGGGTGGTTGAGATTAAAAATCCAGAAGATGGTACGACCTTCAAGGTCAATGGCCAAAGATTGAAACATTATATGGATGGCATTGAGAGAGGGGAGATAATTGAGGTTGTCTACTTGACAGACCCAATATATTTTCCATCATAATTGTTTTGAGTCTAGGAGACTTTAAATCCTCTAAAGGTGTAATTCCTTGGGTGTTAGCCGTGCCCGAACGATATCTGATGGTCTAGTGTAGCCACCTAACTGTGTTTGCAGTGAGTTCCTAGGAGACCGACTGAGACAATGGAAATTAGAGTTCAAATGGCAAAGCCTAGAACACAAATATTTGGATTTTCCGAGACTAAAGTCTGGTTACCCAGGGGTGTGGAGATTACTTCAAAACTATCCCAACTTGAACTCTATATGGCAGCCCCATAGGTCGAGTTAGCCTTATGCGCATCGATTCTAGATACCGAATCAACCTAGTCTGCCACCCTGTTGGAGAATAGGGAAAGTTACAAACATTGTTAGGGAGAAAAGTAGCACCCATGGTTTTCGTGTGAAGATTATACCTTTGTTAAGCATCTAGATGTTTTTGAAGTGCTATTTTTTATTTCAAACGTGCAATGAAGATAGAAATTGTTTGAATTTTTTTTTTTTTTGGGTTGCAATTGGGTTTGTAAAAAAAAAAAAAAAATTCCCACACGTGCGGCAAAATTCCAGTCCACAAATTTGCTACTGTTTTAATTGCAGGTGGACGAGGTGGTGCAGCTTAGTCGTTGCACGTGCAGGATATTTCCTGGAGCAAATCCATCTCCTGCTTATATGCACGAGCGGGGCTTGGTGCGGGTATGCTTGCGCACATGCGGTGTGCGCTTCCGCACGTGCGGTACATTGGAATTTTAAAATAAAAAAAAAAAGAAGGGAAAAAAAGAAGAAAAAAACAGGTTTCTTTATTACATTTTTTTATTTTATCTATTTTATTTTATTTTATTTTCGTATTTCTTCAAAAAAAAAAAAGAAAAAGAAAAAGAAAAAAGAAACTTAACTTGTTTGGGTTCGTAGCTTCTTTAACTCGAGTTGTTAAACCCGTAGGGGTGTCTCTACACCTAGTGCCCTAAAACCGTCTAGTTTGAGAGTCATTGGCCCAATACTCACTACATAGGTTAATTAGAAAGCTTAAAGGACCTAGACATTGCACAGTTAAGGAAAAATAAGGAAAATGACTTGTTCGGGTTCGTAGCCTATTCAACTCGAGTTATTAAGCCCATAGGGGTGTCTTCACACCTAGTGCCCTAAAACTGTCTAGTTTGGGAGTCATTGGCCCAATACTTGTTACATGGGTTGATTAGAAAGCTTAATGGATTAAGACATTGCACAGTCTTTCAAATATATATATATATATATTTGAGAATTTTGGTTGCAAAAGTTTAGTTTCTCTATATATGTTGGGTATTATTATGAGTTACACTTGGCTATTATAGTGAATAGTTGACTAGTTATGGGGATTGCACTTTACACTGAGGTTACTGTTTATGTGTCTACTAACATTCACAAGTACATGTAATTTAATTTTGTAATACTGAATTGCAATCTTTGCTCAATAGATTCCTTCATACTTGTCTACTGTGCCTTTAATGACTCATCATGTCTTAATATTGCACTGTAGTAGCACATAAGTTAATTCTTGAGTGGTGTAGTGTGATTAATTATTTTGGGACATATGTGAATATGTTAATGTTTGTGGGTATCATTTCTAGAAACTCTCACGAGACTATACTCGTCCACTTGGAGTAACTTTGTAGTTTAAAGGCTTGTTGTATATGCTAAATGCAATCGTGTTTCCCATGAAAGAGGAGGTAGTTAGATTGTTTAATTTTGTTTATCTTTCTTTATTTCTTGCTTGAGGACTAGCAAGTTGTAAGTTGGGAGATGTGATTGAGGTCAAATTGTGCAACACTGAGGCCGATAATTAAGATCTCTTAACCCTACTTGCCTGTCAAATTATATATTTTATGCATGTTTAATGCCAATCAGGTTGGACACAATGGGAGCATGAAACGAACAAAAATGCAGAAATTAGAGAGAAAAATGCTTCCTACATGTGCAGAGGACTATTCTCGCATGTGCGGCCCATTCATTGCAGCCAAACAGAGCTTGGAAAAATTGCACGTACAGAGGCCTATTCTAGCACGTGCAAAACCCTCTCCGCACGTGCGGTGGAATTTCCAGCACGTACGGCCCTACCTCGGGAATCGTGCCTGATGTTTTGAATTTGGGAAAAATAACAAAGGTATAAAAAGACAGAAGAAAGGCTAGATTAAGGTTCAAAAATATTTCAAGGAAAATGAAAGGCTAGTGTTTGAAGAGAGGGGATTCTCAAACTTCAAGGATAATTTCATGGAGGCTTCTTCTTCTTCTACTTGTTTCCACTCCTTCATGAGTGACAAGGCTCCTATTTCTAGGGTTTTGATAAAACCCTAGCCAAGTAAATAGGTTTTCTTTTTAGTTTTCTTTTATAGAATGGTTTGAACAGTTGTATGGTACTCAAGAATTTTTCAAATATTATTTTCCATTATTTCTTCAAGTATTGTTTTTTCTGTGATTGTTCAATGCTTCCCATGCAATAGTTTTCTATACTTTCATGTTCAAGATATGAGACGAGCCATACTGCGAGGGACGAGTAGTGTTACTACCCTAGTTTAGAGCGAACGACTCGTACTACTTGAGATGGTTCGTGCCTATACATTGAATGTGTTCATTTTTTTTATCAATACTTTGAACTTGTAGTTGCGAAGTATTATTTGGTTCGAACCGTAACATAATTGATTTTCAAATTGAAAACGTGTTTATGTAACTAGTGGTGAATTCAATAACCTAGATTTTTTCCAAAATCAGTAATTTTATCTTTATTTATAATTGCTAGTTTATTCACTTTGTTTAATTTAATTATCATTAGATTATGAACAACCATCTCTTTCATCAAAATTAATTTAGGAATTTAACAATTAAATTAGTTTAATTTCACGTTTGTCCCTGTGGATCGATACCTTGACTTACTACTATTCTAAAGAATTTGGTATAGTTTAGTGTTTATTTTTGGTGTGTGAAACGACCCATCAAGGCCTAACAGGCTTTCATCAAAAATCAGGTTGGACTGGCCTACTTGTGCAAAATCTCGACCTAGGTCCAAAGGGTACTCAGGTCTCAAGCAAGCTAGTGGGTCTTGGGCCTGGGCTCAAGCTTAGGGTGGGCCTGTGTGACTATTTTTTTTATTTTTTCCATCAAAATTGTATTTTTTTTCCACTAAAATAACTTGAAAATAACATTAGGCCTTAGATGGGTTGAGCCTCGAGCAAATTGGGCCTCGGGCTAGGCTGAACCCCAAAACATACGACCCAAGCCCAAGGTCACAGGTTAGGGTTGGGCTTAGTCTCAGACTAGGCTGAGCCGCTCTAGGCTACATGTGGGCTTTAGGTGGGCCGTGGGCCGATTTTACACCACTGGGTGATCAACCAAATTCACACCATTCATTCATGTTAAAGAAACAAAGCATAGAGAGAAAAGAGAAATGATATGCAAAATATAGTAATTCTTGCATGCTTAAACTTTTCTAGGATTAGGATAGAGAGCAGTGGCAAAATGGGAGTGTGGCGGTGACGGTCAAAAAGATATTTTAATCTTTAAAAAAAATTCATAAATAGATTTAAATATTCGACTCTCATAACAAATTAATCTTATTTTTAAAATTTCCATACTAAATGCTACTTTCTCAAAATGAGATCAATTATAAACATCCATCCATCTCCTAATACTTGGCAGATTTGCAATTCCAATTTCATGACGTCATTAATCCAATTACTTCATATTGGCCACCTAACTTTACTGAAAGATAAAAAAATAATTCATTCCTTTTAATCATATTCTATATCATACATTAATTAAATATAGTGCAAAAAATTGCATCATATTACTCATCTCAATCAATATTTTACATATTACCAAGAAAAGTTATAAAAAAAAAAAAAAAAAGACAGAGAAAGTTGGTGATAAATCCAATCTAATAATTGCATAAGATATTAAGACCAGTAAATATTTTTTATTGGTGAGAGATCCACCATTTATGAAATAATTTAGTAAGAAGTCATTTGTTTGTTTTTAAGAACATTATGTTTTCAAATTTACTCCTTAATTTATTTGTTGACTTTTGTTGACTATTTGTTCAAAAATTTTCCTTATCTGTTCAAATTTTTTTTGATATTTGTTCAATTTATTTACCCTATCTATTTAATGTTTTAATCTTTTCAATTCAAATTTCCCTTATCTGTTTAATTATTTGTTCAAATAAAATTCTATCTGTCCCAATTTATTATCTATTCAAATTTTTTTACTATCTATTTAATTGTTTCGCTCTTATCTGTTCAAATATCTGACCAAATTTGATTATCTATTGAATTTTATCTATTAAAAGAGAATAATCTGTTCAAAAAACCTTTTCAAAAATCTATCTATTGAAATTATTTATTAAAAAAATATATCTGTTGCAAATCTGTATGTTCAAATTCTCTTTCTGTTGCCATTATTTGTACAAATAAAATTCAAATTCAACAACAAAAACTATGTAGAAATATTAGAGCCATTTTGAACAAATCAGAACCAAATGAGGTCCCTTATCGATTTAAATCTAATTGTAGAAATTGTCTATCTGTTACAATTTGTTTCATCATCATCATCAACAACAACAACATCAACCACAACAATAATAATAAAAGAGATCTAGAAGAGAGAGAGAGATACCTTAAAACAAACCTAATGGAGACCACCCCCAAGCTTAATGGTTTAATTGGCCATACTTGAGAGGTCAAGAACCAAATCCCCTAGAATCTAGACATATTCAAACACATATATCTATATGCACATATAAATATATATAAATTGTATATTATACATATATACAAGGTGTATACAATACAGAAGAGAACGGATAGATCAACAAACAAACAAACAAACATGTATATCTATATCAATGATGCTGATGAAGAGCTGTTCAATCAGATGGTCCAAATGGAACTTAGATCTCGCCACCGTAAGGCCAAAAATGGAACCGAAAGCGTGAGAAAGGTCCAGATCCACCACAAATCTAAAGAGAGAAGAGAAGAGGAGTTGAACCGTCAGGGGAGAGAAGTGGAGTCTAGATCTAATATTGATGGTGCTTCGATCGATAACGGTAGTTCTTCGATCGATAATGATGATTAGTCATCGGCAAGAAAACGATGAAAGTGGGGAGGTGAAGAAAAAAATGAAGACGACGATAGCGATAGCAACACAGTAGTGGAGGACAACAATCGCAGGCCGTCGGCGAAGTGGATGATGACAATATGATGGTAGTTGAATTGGAAATAAAGAGAAGAGAGAGAGAGAGAGACTGAGGGTTTGTTTTGTTTTGTTTTGTCTACCGTATATATATATTATTTGGTAGTTTGATCTTTTTGTATGAGCTTGTTCTTATGGACAAACAAAATGAGCATCTGGACCTTTAGACTTAGAAAATTCAATTTTAGACTTTTGGACCGAGTGTCCAAAAAAAAAAAAAGTGAAAATCCCAAAGAAATATTTCAATTTAGGGGTATCAACAAAATTATAAAAAAAAAAAAAATGCAACATACATGCTAGCTTTCAAAAAAATTGCAAAGACATCGAAAAAATTATAAAATTGCCAAATAACCTCTTTTATCTTTTCTCATTCCTCTCTTCTTTCTCCTTTTCCTAATTGATCGGAAGTTTCTCCCTCACCTTCTTTGGCGATGATAGCCCTTCATTTACCTTCCCCGCAGTCGCCAGAGCCTTCTTATCTTCCTCAATCTCTCTTTTACCCTATTTCCCTCTACATTATGATGGCAACAATGACCACGAATAGTGTTTGCCACCACTTTCATTCTTTTGGTTTTTTACAATAGTAATTATTATATATTTCATTCTTTTAGTTTTCTCCAAATTTGCTATGCTCCCCTTTCCACGGTATCATTTAGTTTTTCTAACACACACACACACACACACACACACACACACACACACTCTCTCTCTCTCTCTCTCTCTCTCTCTCTCTCTCTCTTTCATACTTTGTAGTTCTTTAATGGTGAAAGGTAGATTTCAATGGTAGATGTGATAACTCTGCTCCATATTATGCTAATTAATCTTAATTACGAATGTGATTATGTGTTTGATATGATTTTGAGTGCCATTTATATGAATATATGTGGTTTTGAATTTCTATCTGTTCACCGTAGAAAATCTATTTGATTATCTGCTTTAACCGTAGGAAAATCTATTTGATTATCTGCTTTAGAATTTCAATTGAAGACTTATCGGCCACAGAACCCAAAATTGACTACGCCATTGTGATTAGCATAATTTTTAGAGCCTACGGTGAAATTTAATTGAAAATTGATTTGGATCAAATAAATAGATTAAATTGATGAAATAGTGCTCAATTAATTATGTGTTAATGGAATTTGATTAAGAGGGCTATAAAAAGGGGCATTATACCCACCTTCCTTTAGTTTTGAGCTCAAGATCAGATTTTATACTCTAGAGAGAGAGGGAGAGGCCGGCTCTAGAGAGAGAGAGAAGGAGAATTGTGTGTTTGGCTCAAAGTTGTGAAATTGGAAGCTAAACTCAAAGGACTTAGGTGTTTGAAGCTCCTAGGTGAGTAATATCTTAGTAAAGATATTTTGAAGTATGTTATTTGTCCAATTGTTTATTCCCGTATAAGTCTTAAAAGTTGTTAATTTGAATTGTGGACAAATGTTTGTTATGCCATATAGTTGGGCCAAAGGCCGTTGGGTACAATTGATTAGGCCGAAGGCCGTTTGACATGCATGAATGAATGGGCCAAAGGCCGTTTGACATGAATGAATAAATGGACTAAAGGCCATTTGACATGAATGGATAAATGGGCTGAATGCCGTTTGACATGAATGAATGAGCCAAAGGCCGTTTAATACGAATGAATGGGCCAAAGGTGTTTGATACGAATGATTGGGCCAAAGGCCGTCGGATATGAATGAATTGGGCCCAAGGCCGTTTGATGTGTTTGGAACCGCAGTCATTTGACCTATATATATATGTACTAGATAGAAATATGAATTGGGCCCAAGGCCGTCTGATGTATGTTGTTCTAAATACCGTTCGTGTATCTTCTTTATTTGATATTATTCACTGGGCTTTCGCTCACGCTCATTCATGTGTCTGTAGGTGAGCCAAGGGAGGACCAAACCCAGCCTTAGTGAAGTTTGTGTGAAACAGTCAAGGTTTTGAAGAGTTAGCCCATACGTCTCACGCATGAGACTTGTTTTCGCCCTTTTGCTATTTTGTTATATTTTGTCATGTTGGCGAGAACTTTGGATTACGGTTGTATATAGTTTTGATTGGTTGACCATGACTTGAATGATCCTGTTGTGTAAAGTTTATATGTTAACCTTCCTTGATGTGAGTTATTAATTTATGTTTGTGAAATGTTATGACTTGTCATGTAAGCACAACTCTATAGACAAAGGTTTGAAATTGCTTCCGTTTGGCCCCCTTAACTCTGTTAAAATATATCTGATTTGGTTTAAGGCCGGAGGTAATCTCGTGATTACTGGCCGGTTATGTCCTTAACCCATGGGGGCGGGTTTGGGTCATGACAGAGTGGTATCGGAGCACGAGTTAATAACTCACACACTAGTCCAAAAGAGCAATAAGCACCTAGAAAAGATCTAGGATGCATTCATGTGATAAGTAGGAATTTGTAAACATTGAGACTATGTCTAAATGCTCTGAAATAAATGATTATGTGCTATATGTTTGTGATTACTTGCATTGCGAATTATGTGAATAGGTATGCTCTTTAGTATATGCATACTTGTGAAACTTTTGTATGGAGAATAATGCAAGTCTAATCAGATGGTGAGAACAAGAGGTGATGAAATAGAGGAGTCCTCTACTGCCAGAATGGATAGGATGGAAAGAGTGATTCAGGAAATGGTAGAAACATTGAGGCAACAACAACAATGGCAACAACAGTGGCAGCAACCACAACCTCCACATCTGGCACCACCCGTGCCAGACTTACAGAATGATGACCGAATAATAGCTCTTACCAAAGAGTTTAAGAAAATGAAACCACCACAGTTCCATGGGGTTAGATCGTTAAAGGCCGAGGCGTGGTTCTCGGCATTGAAAAGCTGTTTGAGGTGTTTCCTTTTCAGAGACACAAAAGTACTTCTAGCCACTTTTTGCTAGAAGACGAAGCAAGAAGATGGTGGATGTTGATGCGTAAAATATCATAAAGACATTGGCTGGACAAAATTCTAGAAGTTTTCTATGATAAGTATTCTCAATGTCCGTGACAGGAAAGTATCGGAGTTCATGGAACTTAAACAAGACAGCATGACAGTAGCTGAGTATGAGACCAAATTCACTGAGTTGGCCAGGTTTGCACCACATGTGATCGATACTGACTACAAGAAAGCGAGACATTTTGAAGGTGGGCTTCGAAGTGATATTTTAGAAAGGGTAAATGTCCTGAAGCTGCAAACCTATATTGGGATGCTAGACCGGGCCATAATATCAGAAGCTAACATAGCTAGACAGACCAGATCAACAACTGACTAGAAGGGTGGCAAAAGATAGGGCTTTTTTTCGAAGAAGAAATTTTCAAAGAAGCAAAACACGGGCTCTTCAAGTACTTCGAATTCTTCCCGAGATACATCTCCTATGTGCAATAGTTGTAGTAAAAGGCATCGTGGGGTTTGTTACCGTGTGTCGGGAGCCTGTTTTAAATGTGGTAAACAAGGGCACATGGCCAGAGATTGTAACCAGAACAGTGGAAAATTAGCTGCTAGTTCCACTACATCGATTCCAAAACCAGGAAATACTATGAGATCTACTACCACCGGAGATATCGTGAGGCAAGGGAGAGTTTTCGCGCTTGTTTCGGGCGATACACGGAATGCTAACGCAGTTGTCTTAGGTACTATTTCTATATGCAATCAGGATGCTTTTGTGTTAATTGACTCCGGATCAACACACTCTTTCGTAACATGTGCATTTGCATCTAGACTAAGTAGACCTCTAGAATTATTGCCATATTTGCTATGTGTATCTGCTCCATCGGGGAATCTGTATTGTGTGAATCTGTATATCGTTTTTGTGACATGCGAATTGGGAATGCTATTCTGTATGTGGATTTGTTGCCCTTGAACTTTAGGCACTTTGATATAATTCTGGGCATGGATTGGTTAACTAAATATTGTGCCACCATTGATTGTGTAACAAAACGGGTTATGTTTAAACCACCGGAACAGGGAGAAATTGTGTTTGTAGGTAACGGGGTAGTGCCTCCACCTTATTTGATATTTGCAATGAAAGCATGTAAATTAATCAGGAAAGGGTGCCGGGGTTATTTGTGTTGTGTGTTATCTGAACAATCTATGAATGTTGAATTGAACAGTATCCCTATTGTTAGAGAATTTCCAGATGTGTTTCCAAATGAATTACCAGGGGAATTGGTGGACAAGGAGATAGAGTTTACTATTGAAATTGTGCCAGACACTCAGCCTATTTCGAAAACTCCTACAGAATGGCTACTGCTGAAATGAAGAAAAAGAAAACAGTTGCAAGACCTGCTTGACAAAGGGTTTCCGACCTAGCACTTCACCATGGGGTGCACCAATGTTGTTTGTGAAAAAGAAAGATGGGACCTTGCGTTTGTGTATCGACTATCGAGAATTGAACAAGGTAACAACAAAGAATAAATATCCCCTACCTCGTATTGATGACCTGTTTGACCAGTTGCAGGGATCACAATTGTTTTCCAAAATTGATTTGAGATCTGGGTATCATCAGTTGAAAGTGAAAGCAGAAGATGTTGAGAAAACCGCGTTTCGAACAAGGTATGGCCATTATGAATTTCTTGTTATACCATTTGGGGTAACTAATGCTCCGGTAGCGTTTATGGACTTAATGAACCGAATTTTTAAAACCTACCTTGATGAATTTGTTGTGGTTTTTATTGATGACATTTTGATATACTCCAAGAATAGACTTGAACATGAACATCATTTGAGGACTGTCCTGCAAACACTTAGAGAAAAGAAATTATTTGCTAAACTAAAGAAATGTGAGTTTTGGTTAAATGAAGTTATTTTCTTAGGGCATGTTATCAACAAAGAGGGGATTTCAGTGGACCCACAGAAAATAGAGGCAATTGTGAATTGGCCTACACCGACAAATGTAACGGAGGTCCACAGTTTCATGGGCTTAGCCGGGTATTACAAGAGGTTTGTGAAAGACTTTTCGAGGATAGTTGTACCTCTTACCCAACTGACACGCAAAGGGCAACCATTTGAATGGAATGACGAAAGAGAATCTACCTTTCATGAACTGAAACGAGACTGACCACTACACAGTATTGACATTGCCACAGGTACAGAAAACTTTGTAATTTTCAATGATGCATCTTATAAAGGTTTGGGTTGTGTACTATGCAGAACGGAAGGGTAATTGCTTACGCCTCTCGGTAGTTGAGGCCATATGAGAAGAACTACCCAACACATGATTTAAAATTGGCCGCAGTTGTTTTTGCTTTGAAATCTGGCGGCACTATTTGTATGGGGCAAAATATGAAGTCTACACAGATCACAAGAGCCTAAAAACTTCTTTACACAGAAGGAGCTGAATATACGACAGAGAAGATGGCTTGAATTGATAAAGAACTATGACCTCGAGATTCAGTATCACCCTAGGAAAGCCAATACAGTTGCTGATGCCTTAAGCAGGAAATCGATGGGGAGTTTGGCTTGTTTACTTACTGAACAGAAGGAGATCTTACAAGATTTTGAGAAGTTCGAGATAGAAGTGGTATCGTGTGAACAGGGCGGATTAGTAGCCGCCATTTTAGTTGAACCAACAATAATCTCTGAAATTAAACAGAGGCAAAGAGATGATGAATTCCTCAAGAAAGTGATCGATGAATTTGAAAGAAGTCCGAAGGCAGAGTTCAGCCTTGAAAATGAAGTGCTAAAATTTCGAAACCGAATGTGTGTCCCAAATGTTCCAGAACTAAAGAAGAGAATTCTAGATGAAGCCCATAAATCAGCATTTGTTATGCATCCGGGTAATAATAAAATGTATTGGGATTTGAAACAAAGCTATTGGTGGCCCAAAATGAAGAAATAAATTGCAGAATATGTGTCCAAGTGCCTTCAATGTCAGCAAGTTAAAGCTGAACATCAGAAACCGGGAGGTCTGCTTCAGCCTCTCCTTATTCCTGAATTGAAGTGAGAGCATGTGACTATGGACTTTGTTGTTGGTCTACCCCGAACACCTCAAGGTATGGATTCTATTTGGGTTGTAGTTGATAGACTGACTAAATCTGCGCATTTTCTGCCTGTTAGAACTACATTTGATGCATATAGATTGGCTACAATATATGTTGATGAGATTGTCCGTTTACACAGAGTTTCAGTGTCTATTGTGTCGGATAGAGATCCGAAATTTGTATCTAGATTGTAGAAGAGTTTGCAGAAAGCTATGGAAACAGAACTGAGGTTTAGTACTGCATTCCACCCACAGACAGATGGGCAATCAGAACGGACTATACAGACCTTAAAAGACATGCTCAGAATGTGTGCTTTAGATTTCCAAGGGAGTTGGGAAGATTATTTGCCACTGGCAGAGTTTACATACAATAACAGCTTCCACTTCAGCATCGGTATGGCACCATACGAGGCTTTGTATGGTAGAAGGTGTAGATCACCAATTTGTTGGACAGAAGTCGGGGATAGAGCTTTTCTTGGGCCTGAAATTGTGCAAGACACTTCTGATAAGATCAAAACCATTCAGCAAAGGCTCAAAACAGGTCAGGACCGACAAAAGAATTATGCAGATGTTTGAAGAAGACCTCTTGAGTATAAGGTTGGTGACCATGTATTTATCCGTGTGACTCCGATGAAAGGCCAAGTCAGGTTTGGAAAGAAGGGTAAGTTGTCGCCTCGTTACATTGGGTCATTTCAAATTCTGGAAAGGCTTGGTCCAGTTGCTTATCGAGTCGCTTTGCCACCGGAATTCGAACAAATCCATAATGTGTTTCATGTATCAATGTTGAGGGGTTATCTTCGAGATCCGTTTCATGTGATTGATTATCACCGGGTAGCTCTTGATGAAAAATGGAGTACGCCGAATGGCCAGAACGAATCATTGATCGGCAGGTGAAACAATTGAGAAGCAAGTCCATCCCGATGGTGAAAGTGGAATGGAAAGAACACTATGGGACGGATGCCACATGGGAAAAAGAGGATGAAATGCGACTACGCTATCCACATTTGTTTCCCGACGAAGGTAAAATAAGTTTGGAGAACCAAACTTCCTAAAGGGGGGAAGATTGTGATAACCCTGCTCCGTATTATGCTAATTAATCTTAATTACGAATGTGATTATGTGTTTGATATAATTTTAAGTGCTATTTATATAAATATATGTGGTTTTGAATTTCTATCTGTTCACCGTAGGAAAATCTATTTGATTATCTGCTTTAGAATTTAAATTGAAGGCCTTATCGGCCACAGAAACCAAAATTGACTACGCCATTGTGATTAGCATAATTTTTAGAGCCTACGATGAAATTTAATTGAAAATTGATTCGGATCAAATTAAATAGATTAAATTGATGAAATAGTACTCAATTAATTAGTGTTAATGGAGTTTGATTAAGAGGGGCTATAAAAGGGGCATTATACACCCACCTTCCTTTAGTTTTGAGCTCAAGATCAGATTTTATACTCTAGAGAGAGAGGGAGAGGTCAGCTCTAGAGAGAGAGAAAAGGAGAATTGTGTGTTTGGCTCAAAGTTGTGAAATTGGAAGCTAAACTCAAAGGACTTGGGTGTTTAAAGCTCCTAGGTGAGTAATATCTTAGTAAAGATATTTTGAAGTATGTTATTTGTCCAATTGCTTATTCCCATATAAGTCTTATAAGTTGTTAATTTGAATTGTGGACAAATGTTTGTTATGCCATATGGTTGGGCCAAAGGCCGTTGGGTACAATTGATTGGGCCGAAGGCCGTTTGACATGCATGAATGAATTGGCCAAAGGCTATTTGACATGAATAAATGGGCCGAAGGCCGTTTGACATGAATGAATGGGCCAAAGACCATTTGACACGAATGAATGGGCCCAAGGCCGTTTGACACGAACGATTGGGCCAAAGGCCGTCAGATATGAATGAATTGGGCCCAAGGGCGTTTGATGTGTTTAGAACCGCAGTCACTTGACCTATATATATATATATATATATGTGCACTAGATAGAAATATGAATTAGGCCCAAGGCCGTCTGATGTATGTTGTTCTAAATACCGTTCGTTATCTTCTTCATTTGATATTATTCACTGGGTTTTGGCTCACGCTCATTCATGTGTCTGTAGGTGAGCCAAGGGAGGTCCAAACCCAGCCTCAGTGAAGTTTGTGTGAACAGTCAAGGTTTTGAAAAGTCAGCATACGTCTCATGCACGAGACTTGTTTCGCCTTTTGCTATTTGTTATATTTTGTCATGTTGGCGAGAAATGGATTACGGTTGCATATAGTTTTTGATTGGCTGACCATGACTTGAATGATCCTGTTGTGTAAAGTTTATATGTTAACCTTCCTTGATGTGAGTTATTAATGTATGTTTGTGAAAATGTTATGACGTGCCATGTAAGCACAAACTCTATGGACAAAAGTTTGAAATTGCTTCCGTTTGGCCCCCTTAACTCTGTAAAAATATCTAATTTGGTTAAGGCCGTAGGTAATCTCGTGATTACTGGCCGGTTATGTCCTTAACCCATGGGGGCGGGTTCGGGTCATGACAGTAGATGTGACAAGATTGTGATGGATGAGAATGAGTAGCAAATTTGTAGTGGAGAATGAAGATGAGAGAAATATGAAGGGGTTTTAATGGTAAATGGTGATAGATCTATGGTGAGAGATAGTAGGTAATGAGGTTATGGTAGGTAGGGTAGAAGAGAGATGGCCAAAGTGCGGGAATGGTGAGAGAGCGACTAATAATGATAAAAGAAGAGAGAGGGTAGCGATAGAGTGGTAGAGTGGTAAATGGGTGCAGAAAGAAGTTGTTTGCCTCGTACAGGAAAAAGAGAGAGAGAGAGAGAGAAAGAATGAATGAACGAAAAAATGAAGTAGTATTTTTTGCATTTTTATTGAATATTTTATGTCTTTACAATTAGTTTTAAAGATTGTATCTCTATTGCAATTTGAAAAACATCCCCATTAAATTACAATTGTTTCTATTTCCCCCTTTTTTTAAACAATTTTCCTATTACAAATTCTTCGTATAATGTTTGGTTATTACAAATTTTGTCAAAATTTTCAAAATAATTTTTATAAGAGTAAATTACAAATACATCCCCTGAGATTTGCTTAAAATACAAATTGCTCCTTGTGGTTTGAAAAATTACAAATACCTCCTTGTCAGAATTTTTTTATTTAACAGAATTAATTGAAAACATAAAATTTCTAACTATTCACCTATATAATAATAAAATTATCTAAATTATTAATTGAAATAAAATTTTAATATTATTAAAAACTGTTAATTAACTTAATGATTTATTAATAAAAGGACCTATTTGTTATGAAATTAAAAACCTTAGGAGGCATAATGTAATTTCTAGAACCACAGGGGGTAATTTATAATTTAAGTAAACTTCAGGAGGTGTGTTTGTAATTTATTCTTTTTATAAATACTGACATTTTTATTAAAAACATAAGAGGTTAGTAATTAATTATCAAAAGAAAAAATTGGTGAACCTTCTAATTCATGGAGTATTTTGAAATGGTCTAAGCTTTGATCTTTGTTGTTAAGAGGACATATGCATGATACTTTCTGATTGGTAAGTCTAAACATGTAGTAATAAGGACAATCCTCGACATTTTTGCTCTCAAAAATTTTAAAATCTCATAATTTGAGTTTTACAAATATGTTTTTAACAAAATTGATACATTTGGATTTGTCTTTCTTAAATCTTTCAAACAAGATTAATATTGAATAATTTTTTTTAAAAAAAAAAGGTAAATAGATTGATTTTTCAATCAATCACGAGGTTATTTGGGGAGTGGCTAATATAATCAAAAGTCAACTATTCTCTCTACTTTTTTGCATTTTTTTTTCTTTAAAATTAAAAAAAAAAAATCAACTAAAACAATCAATTCCTAAATGACCTCTAAAACAACAAAATAATTGCTCAAAACCATTGTATTATGGATAAATCTCGAAAAAATATATGAAATAAAAAAAATTCATCCAAAACAATTGACGAACGCAAAATTATGATGGATTGAAATTTTAACGCCATAAATTTTTTTTTTTTTTCCTACATGCATGCCTATGTGTCCAAATTATTATACATATTTGCCCTCATGTTTGAACCTAATTGTGACGCAATTTTTTATCTATCTGTCCAAATTATTTTAATATATCTGTCCCAATATTTTTAACCTATTTATCTAAATTATTTTAACATATCTATCTAAATTATTTTAACATACTTGTCCCCACATTTGAAGCTATTTGTTCTCATATTTTTAACTTATCTTTCCAAATTATTTTAATTGATTTGGCCCATTATTTCTACTTATCTATTCAAATTATTTTAACTTATTTGTCTCCATAATTTGAACAAATAGTTACCTGAATTTAGACAGATAGGTAACTGAAGTTGTACAAAAAAAATTAAAATTATTTATGGTGTTAAAACTTTAACATGTCATAACTTTTCGCTCGATAGTCCGTTTTGAACGATTTTTTTTGAACTCCATGTATTTTTTAAGATCTACCATACGAATGCTGTTTCGAGCGCTTAATTTTGCACCCAAAAAATGCTATATTGCTGTTTTGAATGAGCGAAAATTGTTATATTCATTTTCTTTTTTGAAATTTATATTCAATGATATTTTTTAAAAAAAGGTCTAAAAAAATCCACATATATCAATTTTGTTAAAAACTTATTAGTAAAACTCAAATTATGAGAGTTGAAAATTTATTAGCACCAAAAAAAAAAAAATACAAGGATAAATCTAACAAAAAAATGCATGTTTTTGTAGCATGGATTTGTATAATAATTTGGCAAATGAAACAAAAAATATGTATGAAATGTAATTATATTTCATTCTTATTTCACTTACTATTTCTTTTTTCATTTTTTTCAAATCCTTACCTAAATTCATGAATCAATCCTAACCTGAAAATTTAACATCACCTTAAACATCTAATAATATTTGGATACACATACTTTTAGTAATGCTCCTTTTGTTTAAAAAAAATTCAAATGGAAAACATTTCCCACATAAATTTTTTTTAGAAAATATTTTTCTATATCTGATGGTGGTGGTGAAACAAAGGTGGAGATACATGTGGTGGCATGGTGGTGGGGGGCGACAGTGGTAATAGCGACGATAAAGGTGGCAGTGGCTGTTGTAATGGTAGTATGGTGGTGGAGGTGGTAATGTGGTGACATTGGTAAGATTTTAACTCAAAAAATGTTTTCCTTCTTTTAAAAGTGGAAAACATTTTCTATTCATATAGACTTGCTTTTGTCGATCATGAAAAATATTTTTCGTTGATTTTTATTTTTTATTTTTTATTATATCAAACACTAAAAAATATTTTCTATCCAAATAAACACAGTGTAAGAGTTTTAGTTAATATAGGGCTTGTTTGAGAAGTTAGCTATTTTAGTTAATTTTTTGATTTTTTGACTATTTTAGTCTAGCTAAAAAAGTTGTGTTTGAAAAGTTAATTGACTTTTTTTTATAGTTGATTTGATGGTTGTGAGAGAAAAAAAAAATAATTATGATTTAGATGTGATATTTGATCTTACTAATTATTTTAATCTATTTTATTTTTATTGGCTATTTTAATCTAAAATCATCTTTCGAAACAGGGCTATATTATTTCCCGATATAAGGGGTGTTTGGGAGGAAAAAGTTTTGGCTTTTTTTTGCTAAAATAACACTAAAAGACAAAATAAGTTAAAATAGTTAATAAGATAAAATGTAATATCAAATTCATAATTATTTTACTTTTTCTCTTAGAAATATCACATCTAACTACCAAAAAAAATTATTAATTTCTTCTCAAATACAACTATATTAACGTACTAAAATTACTAAAATTTAAAAAAACCAACTTCTCAAACACCCACCTAATCAGTGTATGTGGATTCAGTTTTCTAAATTCAATTTTTAAAAAATTGAGTTTTTTGTTTTTTGTATTTTTTTATTTTTAGTGAATATTTTTTAAATTTTAAACAATTTTTTTACTTTTTTAGATGCAACTTACTTAGATGTATCTACATAGTAAAACATTTGTGAAAAAATATTTTGAAAAATTCATAAATGCACAAAAATATATAAAAAAAAAATTACTGAATTTTAGTTTTTTATTTATATTTTTTGATATTTAGTGTAACTTTTAAAGATTTTTTTCACAAATATTATACATTTTAAGTGTATTTATTTTAGATGTGTCTAAAAATTAAAAAAAAATTGTGTAAAATATTAAAAAAATTCATTCAAAACATTAAAATACGAAAAATAAAAAAGTAAGGTAGTGTTTAGTAAAGTTTTAGAAATATGATTTGAGAATAAAGTTGTATTTTGAGTTTGTAAGTTTTAGAATTATAATTTGAGTATAGAAAAATTGTTTGGTTATGAGTTTTGAAAATAGTTTTGAATTGAATTTTGAGTTGAGTGTTGAATTGAGTTTTGAATGTTTGATATGACATGTGAAATAAAAAAAATTGTTTGGTTATGAGTTTTGAAATTTCAAAACTCAATTCAAAAAGTTATAACTCATAACTAAATACACCACTCAAAATTCTATTCAAAACTCACAACTAAACTCTTTTTAACATTTAAATAAAAAAAATGTCATTTTGGTCTAAAAAATAATCTTTATATTTAAAAAATATTAAAAACAAATATAATTTTTTTTTTCAAATAACAGATGGCGATCGGCAATTGACAATTGCAAAAAAAAAATAAAAAAATTACACTGTTCCGGTCAACTAGTTGAACGTTCAAGAGGATGACTGGGTAGACCCAAAATTCAAAAATCTTCTACTTTTCAAAATGAAAAACATAAAAGAAGAAGAGTAGCCAAACGTGAAGAAAAATTATATCTTAAAATGTGTAGTGGAATCACATTTTAAAAATTTTATCCAAACATAAAATACAAATAAAGAGGTAAAATTATATTTATAGATTATGGCCGAGTTTGGTAGAGCTGTGGAAAAGTGATTATAGATTATAGCTTAACAGATTATGGCTTATAGCTGTGAACATAAACTGTTAATCTGTTTGGTGCAGCTGTGAGATTATGAATTTAAACAGCAGAGTATGTTTGGTTAATAAACTGTAAAATAGCTTTTTACTGTATAATTGTCTTTTATGCCCTTATATGATATAAAAATGATTATTTTGTCATTTTTTTCAGTTTTAATTTTAAAAAAAATTATTTCATTAATAAAAGTTAATATAATTAGTATTAATTAGTATCAATTAATATAAAAATTGATACATTTGACAAAATGTAATGGAAGTATTATTGTTAAAAAAAATTTCCATTATAAATTAATTAGTATCAATTAATTGCTTAATTAGTATCAATTAATACTAAAATTATTAATTAGTATCAATTAATGGCTTAATTAGTCTCAATTAATACTAAAATTATTAATTAGTATAAATTAATATTAATAATTAATTTTTATTAGTATCAATTAATATTAATAATCAACAATTGTTATTAATTAGTATCAATTAATAATTAATTCATGACAAAAGTATACAATATTAATTTATTAATAATTAATACCAATTAATATTGATTTTTTAATTAATATTGATTTTTTTTTCTTCAGAAATATACAATTTTTATTTTTTAATTAATATAAAAATATACAATATGAATTTATTAATAATTAATACCAATAATTTTTTTAATTAATTTGATTTTTTCTTTCTTCAGAAATATACAATTTTTATTTTTTAATTAATATAAAAATATACAATATGAATTTATTAATAATAATACCAATTAATATTTATTTTTTAATTAATATTATTTTTTTTTTTTTCTTCAGAAATATACAATTTTTTATTTTTTAATTAATATTAATATTAAATAATATAATATTTGAGTATTGACGAGGGTATTTAAGTAATTTTAGCCCCCACACCAACTGCACGCTTAAATCGAAAATTTAAGCACCCTCTGACCAGCTTTTGAGATAAATTGAGAAATAGCTTAATTTAAGTTATAAGCTGATTAACTTAAATTACACCAAATATAATATTTTAACTTAAATTAAATTAAAAATTAAAATAAACAACTTATAAATTCTACCAAACATGCCTTATAACCAAACACAACTTAAAATTATTTTCTGAAAAATAGAATTAAACAAAATGATTGGAATGAGACATTGGACCCACGAATACGTCAAAACTGATTGAGGTATCTGAATCCAATATTTGTACGGTCAATATGCTTTCAATTTTGAGCAAAGCTTTGATGGCATACCCCGCAGGTCTACTACTAGTACATAGAGATATCCTTATCATCCAAAGTCAAACATCTAGTCTACCCCACTATCTGTTTTTTTGTGGGCCCCGCGTTACAGGGAGTCTGGCCAATTCTTTTGAAACACAGTGACTGAGAAGTTTTGCTAGTGAGAAAACATTAAAAAAATGGACGAATTATATTGAGGAGGTGTATTAAGGCTTTATTTGTCAAAATTTAAAAAAAAAGTTAAAAAGTCGTTATTTTATTTAAGTTACATTTCTTCTTTATCATATCATTTTAAATCTAATCTATATTCAATCAATATGAAAAATGCAGCAGACCCCCAACCCCCAGTGACCCCAGCCCACGTGGGTGTGGGTGATTGGAAGGAAAGAAAAAAAAAAAAAAAGACTAACTGACCAATGAAAAAAAACTAGGGGTGCTGGGGGTGCCCCCTGGGGTCCCTAGCACCGTTGAATCAATATTTTATAAAAAATCAAAAAGTGCACTTATTTAGATCATCCCAAACCACTCCTAATTTTTTGACTTCTTAATTTTTTAACTATTTTAACTTGAGGTTAAAATTTTTTATTTAAGATGAATTTTTTGGTTTTTTTAATTTTTATAAGAAAAAAATATAATGATTATAAATTAGATATGACACTTTATCTTATTGAGTTAAAAATTTATTTTATTTATTTTGACTAAAATAGCCAAAAATCCCAAAAAAAAAAAAAAAAGTATACCAAATGAGCTCTTAACAATTTCTTTAGTTTAGAACTTGTATTATTTTGATTTTTGAATTTTTAATTATGATATATTTTATCTTAAATTTTAAATTTTATTTTAAATTAGGATAATCAAAAATATTTTCTTTACAAATGATCTATTTTAAGGGCAAAATCATTATACAACTTATTTTGTGTTGATTAACTTTTATGTTGTTTAAAATGTATTGACTTTTTTTTAAAATAAATAATGTTGAAACTTTTTTTTGTTATAAAGTTCTATTTCAGAATCTATTTTCAAAATTTTTTCTAAGAAATAAAAAAATTGAATTGGTAAAAAAAATTTAAAATACAACATTTTTATATAAATTTATCTTTTTGGATGGTAGAAATAATTTTTTTTAAATAAATTTTTTGATATTTATTTTTGTTAAATTAGTTTCTATTTTTTTTTTTCAAAAGTCAAATATGACAACAACTTTAATAGTATTATTAAACCAATCCATTAAATAAAAAAATCCAAAACTAAAAACATTTCAAACATTAAATATATTGAGTACACATTTTTTTTTTTTTGAACTCATATTGATTACACATTAAAAGCCTAATAATCATTCATTACATGATAACCATCAAAAAAATATCTATTAACAACAAATATAATCATCTATTATATGATAACCATCTAAAAATATCAATGAAAACACCCAATACATGATCGTCATCCAAATACATACTAAAAATTAATTTAATAAAAAAATTAAAAAATATGTATAAAAATATAAAAAATTTATCATTTTTATATAATTTTATATTTAGTGGTTAGAAATAATTTTAAAAAATTTAAAAATAATTTTTTGATATCGATTTTTATCAAATTAATTTATATTTTATCAAATTAATGACATTGCCCTTGAAATGAAATAAAAATGTCTTTAATTATCCTGATTTTGAACGAAATTCAAAATTTAGAGTCAACTGTATCACAATTAAAAGGTTAAGGATTAAAATGACCCAACTCCCAAACTACAAGGACAATTAGTATAATTTATCCTACAAAAATTAGAATATTTAAAATATTAGATCAATTAATCACTTTCTCTCTTATATTCCCTTTTCCCCAAAATATTGGTCTCTTTTTCGGTATTTAACTTTTTTGGTAACACAATTATTATATTTCAAAAAATTTAACTTTTCAAAACTATCTTCTGATTTTTTTAAAAATAGTACAATTTTTTTTTTTTTTTTTTTTGAAACATCAATTGTAATAATTATACTTTTTTTGTATATTAATATTAATGAATTTATAAAAAAAAATGGCAAAATAAAAAAATTATGTTATTTTAATCCTTTAATTTTTTAAAAGAGACTAATATTTTCGGACAATAAAAATGAAATAAATGATTAATATTTTGGGATGGAAGGAATCATAGACTTTAAAAAAAAAAATCATTCGAATGAACTGATTTTCACGTTATAAAAAGTTTAAAGAATTTTAGAAATTATTTTTATACGAATTTTGTTTGTTTTTATTGAATTATTTTGGGAAATAACCTATCAGTGAATGATTAGAAAAATAATTTCAAATTAGTGATAAAGTTTATAGACTTTAATTATTAAAGACAAACTTTTCCATGAGTATGTAATTATTTTGAAAACTCCACTTGATTTGTAATTTTTCCAACTTTTTCCATATTTTAGTTTTTCTTACTACTTTACAAATACATCAAGATTAGATGCATCTAAAAAAAAATAAATGAAAATCCAAACAAAAATGCATACAGTTTTTTATTTAAATTTTTATTTGTTTTTTAGTATTTTTTAAATATTTTAGTCAATTTATTTTACATTTTAGATGCACTTAGATTAGATGCAATTAAAATAAAATAAATTAACTAAAATATGACAAAAAAAATTCACTAAACATAAATGACAATTTATTTAAAAATAATTCTTGAAAAATCAAACCAAACAAATGGCAAATTCTCAAACGAGACCTAAGTTTGTTTTTTATTAAGAAAATTTTAATTTAATGTAAGCTTTGAAAAATAATTAGAAATAAATTTTTTTTATGAAACTCTAATAGGTTTATGAAACCATCACAGAATGGTAATTTCTCCTTCTTTAAATCTTTGTTCTATTTAAAAAAAAAAAAAAATCAAAACTAATTTAATGAAAATAAAATAAATACACTTATAATTTTAGAAGTTTTTATTTAGCTCGCTTGAAATTAACTTAAAGCCAACTAAAATATATTTATTAGTTTAAGAACATAATTATTTTTTATTTTTTTTATAACAAAACTACACTTAGTCAAGTTATATAGTGATTCCGATTTTGACCCGACTTTTGTTGTATCCCGGACTCGGATTTAATGGTTCCATATTGTTGGTCATATCTTCTTTCCTTGTAATTCTTTAAATTTGGCTACTGGGTTGTTGTGGTTGTGTTTAGGACAGGTTGGTTGCTTAGTTTCCAAACTCTTGTTGCCCAGAATTTTGATCCTCCGCTTGAGTGGGTTTTTGAACTCTCAGTACTTTTGCAAGTCTACAAAGCTACTAGGAGGGTGTATTCTACGCTTGAGCGGTGCCTTTTGCGCTCTAGCGGGCTCAGCTCGAGCAGCCTTTTTTGCACTCGAGCGTTGATCTGTTGTCTGTAAAACTAATAGGAGTGTGAATTCTACACTTGAACGTCATTTGTTACGCTCAAGCAGAACAACTTATTGTGTCTGACGCTTAAGCGGACTGTGCGTATTTCAGTCTGTAAATGTGACATTTTACATCACTTTTTCACATCTCTCCCTCTCTCTCTCTACTTTTCAAAAACCCTAGATTTAGAGCCCCTCTCTCTAAAACCTGCCTTCTCTCTACATTTTCACCTAGATTTGTTGATTTCTCTACCCGTGTGTTGTTAAAAAGGTAGAACATCTCAAGAGCTCCATTTTGATCCGAACAAGATTTGGTTTCGGCGTCTTTGAAGTTCCTCCATTGTTGTTTTGGTCTTCTAAGCTTGAGGTCGGGACTTTCTACACTCTCCTATAATTTTTAACTTAGTTATTTGTTGATTATGTAAATAATGTTGGGATTTGGAGGATTTTAAACAAACCTAAGGTTTTGGTTTAAAATCAAAAGAGGGGTTTTCAAATGAAGGTATTGAATATGGTTATGGGTATAGATATGAGGATGTGTTGTGTTAGATTTGTTGATTTTGACACATGGGTTGGATTTGGGAGAGAATGGAGTTTTGCCCTAAAATATTTCAAATAATTATTTTGTATAAATAATGAAATTGGTATTGAGAATATGAAATTAGATAAATGTGTATATAAATGGTGGAGTTGGATGTGTATTATCTCTCACCTATGGAAATTTGGATAATTTATCTGTCTTTGAGATTGTATATCTGTTTAGGGCTATCGGTAGAGAATATCTATGATTGTTGTAAAAATTACATGAGGATTAGGTGAATTGAAACTAATCCCTTAACTGTTGTCATTGATATGACCGTGTTTTAATACATTGCATATGTATGATATTTGGGAGGAGAAATGAGATGTACTCCATGTTTGGGAGAAGAAAGGAGATGAACTCCACTGAATTAAGTTGGCTTGTGTGTTCAGGGTGAAAGTCCTAAAAACCGCGCGTATACATGGGTGTCGATTCCCGCGGACGAAATTTTTGTAAAATGGCAAATTGAAGTGTTTGTGTAATGGTTGTATTGATTAGAGAACCACTGAGTTGTAGCCTCAATTGGGTTGTCTGGATAATAATGAATTTGACTCATGAAGTGAGGTGAAATGAATTGACTTGAGATAAATTGAGATAAAATGGATTGAGATATAGAATTTGACATATTATGATTTTTGTGGAATACGAATGATTTTATTACAAGCATTACATATGCACATTATACTTATATCTTTATTAAGATTCATATATTGTGTTAGATTGTTTCTACTGGGCTTTGGCTCACCCTATTTGGGAAAAACCATTTCAAGTGTTGGAGATATGCCTCCACCAAGACAGTAGTTTGGGGTGATTTGGAGCAAGAGCTTCTTTTTTATTATATTTACTTTCTATATCCAAGGGCTTAATTGTATTGAGTTAGACTCATTTTTGTTGTAACTAAGCAGCGACTTGGAAATATATAAGCCTTTAGGGCAGATGAATATTTGTTTAGCTTCCATTACTTTTCACTATTCGTAACACATGCTGTTAAATTCATGATGAACGATTTATGAATGTGTATCGCATGTGTCACCTTTTTGTATATTAACTCTGATGTTTGGAGTTGGATTATTGTAATTATTTTGGGGGCGTTACAAGTTATTAATTCACCACCTCCAACCAACATTGTTATTGCTATAGCTATTCCCACTTCCAGGTTGCCACTTTCTAGATGCTGGTGACTACCTTTGACATTTGGTGACAACTTTCTAGTGATCATCGCTAGTCCATTTTTTGACAACTCTTTGGAAAAGTAAAATTTCAATTACTTTGCATAATAAAATTATCTGGTGACTCTTCGTCAAAGTGAAAATTTTCACAGTAAATTAGAATAAGAGAAATCTTAATGTCATGATGAAATTTCATTGTGCAATAGTGAAATGGAACTATTTGAAGAAAAAGACAAATAGCAAAAAAATGGAGAGAGAGAGAGAGAGAGAGAGAGTAGAAATCAAATTGTGCAAAAAAGTTCACAGTTTATGAACAACAGTAGTGATGGATCTTAAAGTGGTGGTTACAGATCTGGAAGAGACATCGATGGGCTTGAATAAAGGTGTTCAAATATCCAAACAATCTATGAAACCGACCCAGCCCGTCAAACCAGAATGCGATACGGCAGTTTCAACCAATAACTCGGTCGGCTACGAATGTAAAATTCAGATTTTCTGTGAATTTCGATTGGAGGCTGGGTATAATATAATTGAATCCGCTTAAACTGACTCGATCGAATTAGATATATATTTTTTATTATTATTACGTTAGCTTACTTGTCTAGGGAGTTTAACCAAAAGCAGACACCTACTATCTGTCTTTGTCTTGAAAATTATACAAATTGTACACTTTTATCTTTTCAAGATCTTTATATCTTCCTAAGAGAGAACTTAGCTCTTCCCAATCAAATATTTGACCCTTCACTTAACTCTCTTTATCTCAATTCTAACGACTCTCTCTGACCCTCAAGCGTCATATCTCATCTCCTCTCTTTCTCTCTCCTCAATTCTGATGACGCCTTTTCTACTCTCTCTTTTCTCTCTCTCTCTCTCTCTCTGTGAAAAACCATTATCTCTTTTCCTTTCTTACCTACCCACTGTCTCATCTTCCTTACCCTCTCTCTCTGTTTCTCTCAAACATCTCATTAGTTCATCTCTTTCTCTCTCCTCTCTCTCTCTCTCTCTCGAAACAGATCCATTCGTTTCTTCTACTTCCTCATCCCCATCCCTCATCTCGACTTTTTTTTTTCCCCTAGAAATAGATCTATCTATCTTACTATCCCTCATTTCTACTTCTCTTTTCTCCCCACCTCTTTCTATTGGTGATATGGAGGTGGTGGTGGATGAGCGCAAAAATAACGATGGAGGCGATGATGAGCGATGGTCGTGGTGGTGGTTGTGGCTGCGATGAGCAATGGTGGGGATGATGATCAACAATGGCGATCCCTCTCTTGCTTTTTCTTTATTTTCTCTCCTCAAGTCTCATTCTAATTGTAAGAAATATATGTATATGTTTGTACAAGTGTTTTTGTTTCAGAATGGATGTTTATGTGTGTTTAAGTTTGCTATTTTCAAATTTTAATTCCATTTTTTATAATATTTTTTCTACTCCTCCCGGATCTACGAAATCGACTGAACTGATTGCCAAACAAATTTGTTTGGTTCGGTCAATTTTGAATTATGGATCGGTCAATGATGGGTGACTGATTCTGTAACCCAAAGGTGTTGGTTCGGCTGTCGAGCTAAGGGCAAACCCAAGCCGAACAAACCCTTGAACATCCCTAGGCTTGAAGTTATGAACAACAATCAGTTCATATATGGAATGTGGTTGCGAATGGCAACTGTAGACACCCCATTTTTGACCGTCCTCAAGACTTGGACGTCACCGTTTGAACACTCGGCGATCATCCATGTTTGTGTTTGTCTTGAGTTCCCGGAGGTCTCAGCTACGCGCCTTGCCTCAGGATCTCTCGACTCGACTGTTTTGTGTCTGGTTTTGCACCAAACACTTGTGTTTTACCTTTGAGGGGCAGGGTAGGGCTTGTTGACCATCCCCACCCATCACCGACCATGGCTTGGGGCCACCGGCTGTGTTTTGTTGCCACTGGCCAAATATTTGGCTGGCCGGCACTATAGATGGCCGGCCAGCTATCTTTTTTTGGTCAATTGCATTTTGGCCAGCCGGCACTATAGATGGCCGGCCGGCTATCTCACCTACGGAATATCAGCTTCGCCACCAGCTGCACCATATGCCGGGAGTTTTGTACCACAGGAGCCCCCGCTATTGGACGGATTGTGATTGAACTTAGCCAACCCGAGGTAGCCTCCGGCTATGGCAATGACGTATCAACATCAACCCAAACCCTCGATCAGGCTGAGGCCAGAGGTAAGGACAAAATGGTTCGGGGCTTGCCTTAACATGATTCGGGACTGTTTTGATCCATCTTGGTCATTTGCTTCATGTGTCATATGATCATGCTTTAAGTACTGGACCAATTACATGCTATGCTTGTCATGTTTGCTTGATTTGGCATCATCTTTGACATAATTTTCAGAGCTTACATTGCATGCTAATTGTCCATGTTTACCTCCTTTTAAGTGTGCTTAGAAGTTGTTCCTTTATGCTTAGGAATTGGTCCTTGTGTGCATGCATGTTTGCATGTCATTGTGCTCTCATTTCCATAGCATTGGCCACTGTTTTAGGCTTGATTGAGGGCTGCCTAAATTAGTTTAAGTCCATCCCTTGGCATGTTGTTGCATGCTTAGCTTATGACATGTTGTTGCATGTTGAAATGGTGTTGCATTTGGCATGCATTCTCCTCTTGTTTTGGTTGCTTAACATGCCATATGTTTTGCATGTTTGTGTGTTGGCATTGTACCTTGTATGCTCATTTAACTTGCGTGCTTGTTATACGCCTTGCATGCTTCCCATATGCTCATGTTGCATGCCTAGTTAACATACTTAGGTTGCATTGCATTTGCATGCATCTTTCACCTCTTGATCAAGCCATGATAGAGGTTGAAAGCCCCTTTGTTTGCTTATTTGGTTCGCATTGCATTTGAAATTAAAATGCATACTTGATTCTTTGGGCCATCATGCATTGAAATGCGCGATTGGTGGTCCGAGAATCGAGGCCCATCCTCCTTTGAGTCATAAACATGATAAGGAGTATGGTTGGTGCATACATTGCTTGAAATGCATTGCCATGCTATGTCTTGCCCTCTGCTACTGTCAAAATCAGTTTCTGCAGGAAGATTTGGCCGGCCGGCCATCTTCAGTGCCGACCGGCCATCCATCAGTGGCTGACATCTCAATTAGTGGCCAGTGGTCATTCTCCATGCCGGTGGCCAATCCCTTAGCCGTGGTGTTCCACAGCATTAGAGAAGCAACCCTGGGACTTGTGCAGTCTTTAGAGAGCAGAACAGTCAAAGCAGAGGCATCTTGTGCATGGCAGTGACCTTCCGAGCAAAACCAAGCGCACATGCATTGGACCCTCTTCCCGAGGCCGCTTATTGCTTAAATTAGATTATTAATTTGCTTAGCTAGTTTAATTTGTCTGTAATATTTAATTAGCTTGTAGGTTAATTAAGTGTATTATTCTTTCGGTCCCTCCGAGCGAGGGCAAATTTGTAATAAGTGTGGGTGCGTGGGTGCGTGTCTTCGAACCCCCACTTCTTTCTCCCTTTTACTTACTTGCTTTCGATGGTTAATATTAGGGCATATTTAAATTAGCATACCTTATGCTATGCATGCGTGCATCATTCATCAGTATTGCATGCACCGGGCTCGGCGCATCATGCTAACTGCATAAGTATTTCAAATCTAACTTGAACACATGCTATCTGTGCATTTCACATGTCATCCTTAGATTGGCCGAGCCTATTCTAGTGACATTCTGTATGCGTTGCATTAGCCATCTTAACATGGACTTGGATCATGCATGATTACTAACATGTTCTTTGTTTTGGCTCGGAGTACATTGTAAGTATTTTATGCTTTAGCATCTCGCACGAGTGTGAATGTTAACATGACAGCATGCTTACCATGTGGCTAGATGCTTATGTGATATAAACTGCCTGAATGCCTGTGGGTGAAGGTTGGATTGTTTGAGTTGGAACAACTCATTGAAATCCGTGTTTTAGCCTACTTGCGAGTAGCGAATTCCAAAGCGTTTTCCAAATAAACGGATATGCAATGTTTTGTTCCAAGTTAAGCGATCTAGTCTATACTTTTGTGTTGTGCGCATCACATAGTAATTCTAGCTAATTAACTGGAATAAGAACACATAACGTTTTCAAAAGGGGATATCACGGTTAATAGAGGCCGATCTTCGGATCGGGCAAGAGGGGGTGCTCATAGCTGACATTTCCCAATCGTACCCAAGTTCCTGAGCCGAGGCAACTTTGGTGATGACGGACACGTGGCCTTTGGCACCGAGTCAGGGTTTCCTAAATTTCCCCATAAAAAATATTTAGGTGACGACTCTGTATTTGGCAAAGCAGTCCATGTTTGGCACTTCTTTTCTAAAAATCTGTTTTCTCAAAACGATTTGCCAGATTTGGACTCTTTGGTTCAGATTAAGAACCGTGACAAAAACGAGTCCGAACTGTGGCATGCATAAGTCCCCCTCCCTCGGGGCGCGTCCACAGCAACGATTTGTTTCAGATCTAGATAGTGCTGTAAATGTCGGCGACGAATTTAGAAACAGCGGTGATGGGTTCAAAAGAGGCAGCGACGAAAATATGCAGTTGAGGCATCAACAGTGAACGTATACAGTTGCAGTGGTGTATATATATATATATATAGAGAGAGAGAGGGGGGGAAGGGACAGGGGTATAAAAAAAATATATGAAATTATTGTAGAGTTTTTAGGATTTGAGAGTATTTGACCATTTATCTCAAAGCATTTCTGTCAAGACCCGAACCTGCCCCTAGAGGTCTAAGTCATGATCGGCCAATAATTTGTAATTACCTTCGGCCTCAAAGACAAATACAAACCATTTAATAGATAACGAGGCTTAGCGAAAGCATTATCAATAAATAAACAAGTCCATTGAGCGGTGTTTATATAACAAATTCCAAAGAAACTTACGCTTCATTCAATTGTTCATAGTAATATTCACAATAAATTTAAACTTTTATCACAACTTCCAAACACACAAACAAAGTCTTCAAATGACAAAAACAAAAGACTAAAAAAAAAGGGTTAACAAGCTCGGTTCCGCTAGAGACCAAGTAACGCCTCATCTCGGAGGCATTTCACGAATAGCTTCACAAAAAGGGTGGACTCCTGAAGCATCTCTAGATTGACGATCAACATGCTCACCCACATATATATAAGTGAGAGGGGTGAGCTAGAGCCTAGTGAGTAATATCAAAATAAAGAGATTAATGAATGAAGTCCAACATATATAAATCATATTTTGCAATTCCAAATAATCATGTAAGGAATTCAAATCGAACATTTGACATATCAAAATCCATTAATCATTCATCATATGTAGTACATCCAATGGAGTAACAAAGGGGCCCGAAGGCCTAATCAAAGAGACCAGCAAGGTCTAGAAAAGGGACCGCGAAGGTCTATACATAGGGACTATAAAGGTCTAGCAAAGGGACCACTTGAGTAATTCATCAGAGATCTCTGTCAATCTAATAATCGAAGGCCATGGTATTGTTTTCCCCATGCGAGGGCCTTACTAAAGGATGCCACAAATACATTTCAAATAGGACATTCATCCATTCATATAAAAATAACATTTCAAAATACATTTCGAGCATATCTTTATAGAGATACTATTCATAGTGGGCTTGAACTGATGTTAAGTTTCGAGTGACCAACCTACACAAAACACATAATAGAGATACAATGAAACATACCACTCAACAATTAATTGATTCAATCCTATTCTAATTCAATTCAATTGCTTAAGATAGGTTTCTAGCTTATTCCCTTGTTAATGATGCCTAAACAATGCCCAAGAATGTCTAAAAGAGCATGAGGATGAAAATATGCACATGGAAGTGTTCTTCAAAAATTGCTGAAAGTAGGGTTTTTCGCTTGAGTGCACCTTTGGTCGCTCAAGCAGTTTGTATGGTCCCATGGATTGCTATGTTTAATGGATCAAACACATAGCCAACAAACTACAATTTGATATCATGAGATGGGTTGGAATTATGTGTGATGGTTAGTAATGGCTGTTGGTGATGTTAGAGGGATGTGAATGGCAGTGGCAGCTTAAATTTTGGGCAAAGGAGGCAGTGGTTGTCAGCCAACGGTAAATAAAGAATGTTAAGAGTTAGAGTTAGGGTTAGGATTAGGGTTTGAAGAAGGAAGGAGATTAGGACATTTTTTATATAATAAGTTATCTATTGAGTAAAAAATGAGATTTCAAATTCATTAATAAGTGTGTGCTTTAAGAAATGATGTGCACAGAGAAGATTTAATGTGTGGAAATAGAATTATCCCAATTTGTAAGCTTAAACTCAAAATCTCATGATTTGCCAAAATTTCCAAATCAAAATCTCCATACAAGAGGAGTTCTAAACTCCTTTCTTTCAAAATGTTCAAACATGAATTAATGAGTGGAAATACGTGGATAATCATGAAAAAAAAGTAAGATAACTTACATGCAAGCTAAGGTTTCAAAATTTAAACTAAAAAATGATGAAATGATGCATGCATGTTTATATTAAGTCAATTCTCACCATCTACGCACTAATTCTACAATTTTCATTACATAATCTCATTTTTCATCATGAATACACTTCTTAGGAGGATTAAATTCAAGAATTAGAAGTTAAATGCATACCTAGAGCTTGAATTTGGTATTCTATTTCACAAATTTCTTCAATTCTTCCTCTTCTTTTCTCAATTCGTCCTCTCTCTCTAGAGGTTGATCTCTCACCCTCTAAAATTTTCAGCCCAAATGTGACAAAGATGAGTTCTAAACTCCATTAAGCCCATATATATATACTTAAGATTAGTGAAGGCTAATTAAGTGTATTTAAGGCTAATTAAACAAGCTTCAGATTAATTAATCTAACTTAATTTTAATGATTATTTCTAAATATTTTAATCTGAATCAAATTTCAATTAAAATTTCCCAAAAGCTCTAAATATTCCGCTTAGCCTATTTAACTAGTCAGTTTCTATTTCTGAATTCATTTGGGCCTTCAATTTCTAATTCAAAGTAAGCATTCTAACAAATATTTCTTAATCAAGCAGATATAAACAAAATTAAATGCATAAACATGCAAATTCTCTTAATAAAATAATATATAATAATGATATACACGTTAGGGTCATCACAATTTCCTTATCTTTTTAAAATGTGAAATCTTAAGGACCTTAATTTGCATGCAATCTTTCAATGTCCTCAAATTCTTATACAAATATGTAGAGGGATTGATCCTTAATTTTTATATGATTTTCTATTTTGGGATGAAAATAATTTTAAAATTTTGAAAATAATATTTTTGTAAAATCTAATTGCTATTAGAGTAAATTACACCGACCTCCTTTGAAATTTAGAATAAATACAGTAAGAGCCACTATTTTGATTAATTACATAGACCTTCTTTTTAATAAAATTAAAAAAAATCAAAATTAATGTAAATAGTGTGAAGAGACAATAAACAAGTTAAATATACATTCAAGTATAAAATATATAACAACATTATTTCTTCATCTATATAACTAACGAATTTCTAATGAAAAATAGGATTAAATATTATATAAATTAAAACTTTAAATGAACTTGATAACTATGTGAAAAATTTGTAGAACATATTATTTTTTTTTAAAATTTCAAAAGATGTCAATATAAATTACCCTTTGTATTATTTAAATTAAATAAATAAACAATAAAGCTTGGGAGCTCGAGAAACCCCCCCGAATCCCCCGAAATTCAGGAGGGAGAGAGAGAGAGAGGAGAGAGAGAGAGGGAAGAGGGCTGCGAGCTCGTCGCCGCCCGATGGTCGCAGCGTCGCCCGGCGTCGCCTCGCAGCAGCTCGTCGCAGCGTCGCCGGCGTCGCCTCGCAGCAGCGTCACCCGCGCAGCAGCTCCGCCTCGCCCCTGCCCCGCCTCCGCCCGCCTCCGCCTCCAACCCTAGTTTGTTGGCCCCCTCCCCTCCCCTCCTCCTTCCTCCTCCTCTCCTTCTCCTTCCTCCTCCTTCTCCTTCTTCCTCCTTCCTTCTCTTTTCTGATTCTCTTCTTCTGAAATGGAAAGAAAAAGAAAAAAAAAAAAAAAATCAAAAACGACGTCGTTTTTGAATTTCGGGAATTCGGGGGAGGGGAATTCGAGCTACGAATCACAACTCATAAATAAATGTATTACTTTTTTCTTTAAGCGGTTCGTACAATCTTGTTAGTTTGAATTAAATTTGGATAGAGCCTCAACATTAGATTCCAACGACCTGAGCAATCAGAATTTTATTGTTAGGACTTTTCTTAAGTGTGCAATTGCACACCATGTGCCACTTACACAAAAAGTGTAAGTGTAAGGTGTAAGTGTAAGTGTAAGGTGTAAGTGGGTTGCATATGGTGTGCAACCTCAAAAAAGGTGTAAGTGTAAGGTTTAATTTTTCACAAAAGGTGTAAGTGTAAGTGTAAGTGTAAGGTGTAAGGTGTAAGGTGTAAGGTGTAAGTTGCACACCATAACCAAACCCTTATTGTTAATATATATAAATTATGTATTATAAATATGAAACTTTATAAATTACTGATTATTATTCACCGTATTTATTAAATCATAATGCAATTTAATATATGATAAATTACAAATATATATTTTTTGAGATTTACTTAAAATGGAGATTGTTGCTTGTGATTCTGAAAATGACATCCTGCCTCTTAAAAATTTGAACTACATAGCAAATAACCCTTTTCATTAATCAACTATTAAGTCAATTAATAATTTTTTTTAATGATATTAATAATATATTTCAATCAATAATTTTAGTAATCTTATTAAGGATAGTTAATTTTTTTTTTTTTGGTCAAACTTGTTAGATGTTAAATTCTGATAAGGGAATATTTGTAATTTTTAAAATTATAAGGAACAATTTATATTTCAAAAAAAGTGAACAATTTATATTAAGAAGTGTATTTGTAATTTACCCTTTTATATATTATAGTACTTGGTACATAAATCACTAACTAATTATCTTACTTTGTTTCTTGTATTTTTTTGAAATGAATATATTTTTTCCAATAAATGTAATACTACATTAATTTAGGATAATCAACGGTAATTCTTTAGTAATAAGAACTTAGTCCAATCTGTATCAAAAATAAGAATTAGTCCAATCTGTATCAAAAAATAAGAACTTAGTCCAATTCTTTTAGTTAAATTCGAGCTTCAATTAAGGCAAATAATTTCAAACAGAGGCTGGGTTTGAACTCAACCAAATCCTTGTAGAGAACCCGATTTTTTTTGAAACAATCATCATTTTCTCTCTCTAACTTTGAGAGCTTTCTTTCTCTACACTTTTCTCTTCCTAGGATTTTAGGTGTGAGTGGCAGTCGGGGTGGGGAGGGGGTTTCCGTAGCCTCCGGCCTCCTCTCCCCTTGTAGACACCTATTTTGACCGGCTTTAAAAATTGGGTACTTTTTTTTGATTATCCCGATGATGAAAATAAGAATTTATTTTTCACAAAATTTTCAGTAAAAAAGATGAAATTTGAGTTTTCTTCCTAACCTTAAACTTGTTTTGGCCAAGTGTTTAAGACCCATCGAACAGTTGAGCAAAGCTAGACTGAACCGGAGTAAAATAGACATTTTTTTCCCTGATCGGTTGACTGCCCAATCATTCAGCCAGTTGACCACCCAGAGACAGTGTAGACCAGATTTTTTTTTTGCTCGGGTAGGGCACTTCATAACCCCATTTTTGCACCAAATGCATGTATACTCAGCCTCCATTGCCTAGTACTTGATCCATTAAAGATAATGCTCCATTTTGGTGCTCTAGTAACTCCATTATCTTCCCTAAATACTCTATTAAGCTTTCACTTTGTCTTCCACCATCCTCCACTTACATTGCCTATATAAGGAGAGCTCAAGTCTTGAATTTGGGGAGATGAATTTAAAAGAAGAAGTATAGAGAGAATGATGAATTTGAGAGGAGAAGATTAGAATTTGAGAAAGAAGAGAAAACTTTGAAAAATGGAGAGTTGTCTTGCCAAAATAGTGAAGTTGTCTTAGCCTCCATATATATCTTATCTTCCATTGCAAAACATCACTCAAGAAATTTATTGAAACCAAGTTTTAAAGTTTTGGTCAAAGAGAGTAATCCTTGCCAAGTTCAAGAAACTTAAAGAGTGATAACTTCCTATAAACATACTTGTCGAAGCCACCATTCTAGCTCAAATTCTAAGCTTTTGAATTGAGGATTGAGAACATAATTCACAATCTTGATGGGGATCAAAAGGAAGTTTGGAAATCAAGAAATTCATCTTTTCCTTGGAAAGTGAATTTTCAATTTCTTTCATTTTCTTGTATTTCTATCTTATATTTGTTTTCTTACTTTAATTTCATATTATTTCTGTTATCATTTAACTAGAAGTGGTTAGTTGAGTCACATACATATTCCTTGTTTGCTCTTTTCTCGGTGTTGTAACAAAATAGGTTTTGCTAGGCCTAGTTAGCTAGTCGGCTAATTTCTTCTAGACGGAACAGAGTAGTCTTCCGGTGCTGAGCATAATGGTTTCTGGCGATCTTCAAGACCTACATCTTCTATTTTCTTTTCATTTGAGAGTTTTGTGAGGTTTTTATTTTGTTGTAATATTTTCTTACTCTCTCTATCATTCGGTTTGTAATTATTTATTCAAGTGTTGTAATAATTCTCCGCCCCGCTTCTTTCTATCCCGTTCTTTTAATTACTTTATTTATTTGCACATAAACATCATATTTTGCTTTTCATCATATTCATGCTTTGCATCCATGTTTCATTCATCTTGATTTGGCTAAATTTGCATTTATGGATTTAATTCTTATGTGATTATGTGCGCTACCTCATGTTCTTTAGATGATTCGCATGTCATATATTAGAAACAAATTTTTAGTTGCATCTCATGAGTGAATTGTATTATGATTTTGTATATAAGATCATGCATGTTTTACTAACTTTGTTTTGTAGATGTTCGCAAGATGTCGGTAAATATGTAAATTTTTATGCTTTAGCATCCTGTTTGTTTGTGTTTTCCTTACAATGTTTAGCATTCTACCATGAGGCTATTTGCTTATTTGATATAACTCTATGAATGCCGGTGGATGGAGGTTGTGTCGCCATAGACACCCCATTTTGACCGACCCAAAGACTTGAGCGCTTTCTTTTGATTACTCGATAATGAAAACAAGAATGTGTTTCTCACAAAATTTTTAGTAAGAAAGATGGAATTTGTGCTTCATTCCCAACCCTAAGCCTATTTTGGCAAGTGTTCAAGACTCGTTCAAAATTCTCTTTCGAAACCTTCTCTTTGCACTTTGTTTTGAATATTTCCATAGTGTTGAGGCTCACTTTTAAACTTCAAAATAAAACATTTTCTAAGAAAATTGAGCAAAGAACAGTGTAGAAATATGAGGAAAGGATAATAATTCTATCGAAAAATCCTGTTTTACGCAAAATAGTCAAGCCATGACCCATATTTTGGCCAACTGGCTAATTTGCCTAGAAGTAGGGTAGTTTCGGCAGAACTTTTGTTGAAAGCGTATGGGTCATGCCATTTCAGATATTTTTTTTTATATTCATGTACGAGATGGATACCTAGTCACCCTCCATTGTCTTCCTTTGGCCTCCATTGTCCAAAGGGTGATTGTCTTCTTCCCAAAAAGAGAGTATCCAATACAACCACCCTTGTCATCATATCATCCTTGTCTATCACTTGTCTCCCACCTCCTTGACTTTGCCTTCCATCATTGTTTATATAGAGGAGATCAGAATGTGTGTAAAGAAAGAAGAAGGAGGAATCAATTAAGAGAGAAGAGATAGAGAGAAAAAAAGAGAAGCCTTAAGTGTTGAACCAAAAACACTTCCATTTTCCATATACACTGATATCCCATATTTCTATATACCAAAACCATCCAAAAAAATTCTAAGATAGCCAAATCTAAGAGCTTTGATTAAAAAGAAAGTAAGTGCTCTTAAAAGAGAGAAAAACAAGAGTTGAACAACTCCCCACGATTCACACTTGTTAAACAACCCAAAAACATTCTAACAAGAATTTCAAATTTTTGAATTTAAATTAAGAACACACTTCCTAAACTTGAGGTGATCAAAAGGAAGTTTAGAAATCAAATCCTTTCCTTGAAAGGTGAATTTTGCACACTTTTGTTTTCTTGCATTTTCTTTCTTATATTGTTTTTCTTGATTTGATTTCATATTATAAATAGTTGTAAGCTAACTGGGAGTGGTGAGTTGAGCCATCCACATATTCCTTGTTTGTTCTTTCTTTGATTTTGCAACAAAACGGAGTTTTGGCCTGGACTAATCGGCCAACTAATTGGCCGACTGGCTCACTTTTTGGCCGGCTAGCCAATTTCTTCTAGGACAGAACAAAATAGCCTTCTAGCGATGAGCAGAACAGTCTTCAATGGTCTCCGAGACCCCCTGAAGCTTTTGTTTTCTTTTATTTTAATTAGAGAGAGTTGAAAGGATTTAATTTTGTTGTAATATTCTTATTCCTCTTCCTTTCCTTTATTCGGATGTGTAATATTCAAAGCGTTATAATAATTCTCCACACCGCTTCTTTCAATCCCGTTCTTTTACTCGCTTTCCATATTCTGTAAATATGCATTTTATATTGTCTTGTCATCATATCCATGCTTTGCATCCATGTTTCATGCCTTAAGATTCGACTAAATTTCCATTTGTGAGTTTAATCGATTATTATGTGATTTTGTATGCTACCTCATGTCTTGAGATGATTCACATGTTATATATTAGAAGTCGGATCTTTAGTTGCATTTCATGAGTGAATTGCATTAGGATCTTGTATATAGGATCATGTATATGTTTACTAACTTTGTTTTGTAATTATTGACAGGACATCGATAAATATGTAAGCTTTTATGCTTTAACATCCCATTTGTGTTTGCTTTTTTACTATGTTTAGCATCCTACCATGCGGTTATTTGCTTATTTGATATAACTCTATACATGCTAGTGGATGAAGGTTGTGTTGTTTGATTTGGAATAAAATTGTTTTTCTTTTTTGCGTAAATCAATTTTTTGTGTCTTATACACTATTCAAAGCATTTTCAAAATACATGAAATCGAATTGTTCCAAAACAAATGACACAATCTATACTTGTTTTGCTTCACATAGTAAACTTTAGGATTTAATAAATAATTAGAATATAAACATATGAAGTTAATAAAAATCATATCATGACTTAGTAGAGGCCGATCTTTTGATCAGTGAGTAGGGATGCTCAATTAATGACCTTCCCCCTTCGTACCTGAGATTCCAAGCCAAGCATCCTTGGTTACGACGAACAGTGGCCTTGGCATGAGTCACGGATTTCCTAATTTTTTCAAAATATTAGGTGGTGACTCTAAGATCTGGTGATATATTCCATTTCTAGTAAAGATGTTTCCAATAAAATGAATTTCTATAAAAGTTGTCAAATCTGGACTCTCGTCTATGTTTCACATTACACTCGTGAGATTAGATTGAAGAAATTGAGGGTTTGAACTGTTTAACACGCACGGATACCCCTCAGGCAGTGTTACAGTTTCTGGCAACTCTGTTGGGCTCTGTTGGGGATATTAAAAAATATTAACTCAAACTTCATGATGTGATTTTTATTTTCAATTATGTAAGCTTTTATGCTTTAGCATCTCGTTTGGTGACGTCACATTGACTTCAACCCCTAGAGTAGAGTTGACCTTATACATATAGTGAGTTATAACACCTTCCTAGCTTAGGACAGGATGGTCTCCCATTTTAGGATGTATGATACAACTTGTTTGAATAGTGCAACCTAGATCATTTCAAAGCCAGGACAGGATAACCGTATCCTCCATAGGGGTGTTTGTTCTCTTTCCTACTATGTTCTATGTATGGAAATCTGTATAGAGGTTCTCAAATTCAAGTCAGTCATTTAGGCGTATTAGTTTGTGAGGTTGAGTTTAGTTTTGCGGTAGGGCATACAATGATCAGTTGTGCGAATCGAGCCGAAGTGCTGCTGGAATTCTGATTATGGGTTTTGTTTATAGTTTTCTTTTTGCTAAGTTATTATAGCACCATACATTCGGAAAAGTCTGATATCCTACAAAGTTTACCAATGTGAATCCATAGAACTTGCAAATATCAAACCGTTTATGTAATCAGTAAAGGACCGCCTGTTGATTGCACAAGCTTTATTTTGAACGCAGTTGATGGCCTACACTTTAACTATTGAGAACTATTGAGAATGGTTTTATTCTGAGTTCTGAATTGAGTGTTGAGTTTGAGTTTGATTCCACCATGTCTGTAGAGTTGAGATTAGGCTCGAGTCACTCTAGCAAGTCTAAGTTTGGTGATTTCGAGAGTGATAACCCAAACATTACTATCCTTTTTGTATCTGTTTTTTTACTTTCTTTGGAGTCTATTTCAACCATTGAGCCAGAAGTTCTGAACAAAAATGCAGTAATTTTTGTTTACTTCTCTATTGACCAAAAAATTTTAAAACTTTTTCCAAAAATCTGATAAAAACGAATAGGAAGAAATTCCTCTTAATTTGCAAAATGTAATCAACTAAGAGGAAGAGAGGCGTGTTAAGCCCTTGATGGATGATACTGTTTTCAGTTAATGTGGGTACTGAGAAGGATCCTCGCTTGGTCCAGATTGATTCTACATGGTCTTCAGAAGAGCATGAGCAATTAGTCACTTTATTAAAAAGATTTCAAAAAATGTTTTTGCGTAGTCCTATGAAGACATGCCTAGAACTAATCTTAAGATTGTATAACATAGATCCCTCTCGATCTGAGGCCCGACTCCTTAGCTTTCAAACCTTGATTCAGAGTGTCCAAAAATTAACCAGAGTATTAGACTTGCAAGCCAAATTGGAAGTTGCCCTAGAACTAGGAGCAATGAGGTTGGATGTGATCAGAGATACCAACTGGGTCATTTCTCAAGCCAACAGAGACCAAGAAGAACATCAAATCCCAGAACCTGAGAGAAGAAGATTTAGTGCTGAAAGACAATCGAACTACTATCCACGACCCTAGGGGCAATATTCACACCTAATTAGCTAGGTCCCTACATCATCAAGTCTATTAGTTAGAAGTGTAGTAGCCATTCTTAAGGGATTTAGATGGCCTAGTGATCTCATAACCAATCAACATGGACAAGCTAAAAGGTACTACCCTTAAGAGGCTCACTGGGCTGAAAACTCGGTAGGGAGACCAAGGCAAAAGTTAGAGCAGAAAAAAAAAAATGAAAAAAAAAATGAAGAAAAATGAAAAAAAAAATGAAAAAAGCTCACAAGGTCGAAAACCAAGAATGACAACTATGGAAAAAATTATAGCATAAAAAGAGAGTGAAAATACCCGAGTGAGCCTTACCCAGTGAACTACGTAAAGCTTGATTCTTGTCTTTGGGATACGTAGGCAGCTTCATTTTGAAGTTTAGCCCCAACCATTTTCAACTCACTCATCCCATCCAGGTTTGATTGGTGTATCTTTATTTGACTTGACTATCCTATCAATGTTTGATTGGCTCATCTCTATTCAATTCAGTTATCCTATTCCTTTTTCATGACGAGTTCAGTTGCAAGACAAATTCAGTGGTAATACAGTATATCCTGCTCGGGTAATCTAATTTGAGTTTGTCCATCTCAAGGATTGATTTCATGTTGATCGGGTAATGACCATTTACAAAAACAGATTTTGAGGACTTTTAATGAAGTTGACTGATTTTCTCAAAACTTATTTCATTTCTGTAAAACCCAGACCATTCTTCTAACCAAAAAGGAAAAAAATTTCAGTGCTCACAAGTTGACTTACATGATTTCAAAATGAAGAAGTGGAACAAGCATGCTAATCAAACTCTCTGATCAAAATCTTTTTAGTAGAAAACCAAAGAAAAAAAGTCAAAGTGATGAACTAGGGGCATAGTCGAGTTAGGTTTTCTATCATTTCGCCACACTGTTGAGTCCTCGTCACTAAGGTCACATTAACTTGTACTTTTTCTATAAGTTGAGCACTCGGTAAAAAATGCACAGTAGTTGTATCTAGCGATGTCCTTCAGTTGGGTGGTCGACCGGGCGGTCGACTGGTGATATTTTGTTTTATGTCCATTTCATTCCAGCAAGCGTAAATGGGTGCCTTTGTGATGGTTTTTGCTTTGTTTTCCTTTCATTGACTTATATTTTTTGTTTTGTTCATTATAGGCTCGACATCTAGTTCATAACTCATTGAAATGCAACCATTTTCAATTTCAAAATTCAAAACAAAATGATTTTCTTGCTTAAGTGTTGTGTCATTCATGCCATTCAGATTTGCAAAACAAAACTCTTTTATTAAATGTCAGGGATCAAATCCCAATCAAAGTGGTACAAAAGGGAATTAAAGCTATAAGTGCCCACTCCCAAGCAAAAATACACGGAAAAAAAAAACAAAAAAAAGAAAAACAAAAAAAGAAAACAGAAAGATGGAGGAATTTTCTCAAATCACTCGTGGCAGCCCAGTGATTACAAATCGACTTCATTTGCAGATAGGCTCTACCGTCGATTGTCTCTCCACATCTTCACTCCTTGGAAGCTCTTGAAGACTCTGCCTCAACAATTGCAGAGCTTCCAAAAGAAATTACTTCTCGCTGTCCATCAAATAAGGAGCACCAATGAGCTCCGAATCAAGCTATGGAGGTTGCCTGTCGTTTCAGCTCTATATTTTGTTTTTTCGGTTGGTTAATCTCCTTTCGGGTATCTTGGTACATACCCTGGAATAGATAAAGCTGTGCATTTAACCGATGTACCTCATTTGTCTAGCTATGCAGCCGACGGGACAAATTGAAGACCGTAGTCTTGGTCTCTACACAGGACTTCAATGTGTAAGAGTTGACCTCAATGTTAGATTGTGCTACCATCAGTTGTTCAGCTGACAGCGTAGGCAAACTGAAAACAGAGACAGGGGCATAGGCATTCTATCGAGGCTTAGAGGAGCTGGTGTTAGCAATCTCGATTGGGGAATCATTAAGGTCAGAGACGAAAGTGAGAGAACGAGAAGGGGCCATGTCAAAAATGAAAAAGATTCAAGCTATAGTAGACTGAGTTTTGTAGCCTTTCATTTCTGCTCAGCTTAGCTTTCTGCTCTACTCTAACTCGCAGGGCTCATTTAAGAAAAGGATAGAAGAAGAGTAAGACAAAGGGGGAATGCCGAGGCAATTAGGGTCGGTCCAACTGTTGTCGGTTAAGTGCTGTGACTGTTGAAATGGCGTGCCAGACGCGACATTTGAAGGAGATGAAGAAGGGAGAGAGAGACAAGAATAGGGGAGAGGTATGCGTGTATACGTATATGTATCCGTATGTAATATGTATATGTGTATTTGTATGTCTGTCTGTATATAAATGTGTATATATATATATGTATATGTATATAGTTTGTATGTGTCCATGTATTTATGTATATATATGTACTATGTATTGTGTATATCGTTTGTATGCATATGTGTCTATGGTATGCACATAAAATGCAAAAACAAAGAGAAAAAAAAAATCAAGAAAAAGAAATGTTCAAAAATGTAGAAAATACAGAAATATATGTATATATACAAAAAAAATCCAAAAAGAGAAGGAAAAAAAAAAAAAAAAGAAAGAAAAGGAAAAAAATATTTTTTTGTGTATTCATTTGTTGTGCATCCATCATATTATTATTGTGCATTATCATATCACATTGCATATTGTATGTCTCATATCACATCCTTCATGTTTTTGCATTCACTATCACGCTTGCACTAGCTATTACATGTATCATGCATAGTTATAATTGTTACGCTGTCGCATCTCTAGGCTACAATCTATTCATATCACTTGCTCACAATTGTTCAAACATTTGGCTACAACATTTCTCCTTTACTTGGTTGAAACCCATTCCCTATTTCGTATTGAGGTACGGCCTAGGTCTCGCTTGTTGGTCATGACCCTTTTCTCATTTACCTGGTTGAAACCCATCTCCTATTTCGTATTGAGGTACGGTCTAAGTCTCGATTGGGGAATCATTAAGGTCAGAGAAGAAAGTGAGAGAACGAGAAGGGGCCATGTCGAAAAAGAAAAAGATTCAAGCTATAGTAGACTGAGTTTTGTAGCCTTTCGTTTCTGCTCAGCTTAGCTTTCTACTCTACTCTAACTCGCAGGGCTCATTTAAGAAAATGATAGAAGAAGAATAAGACAAAGGGGGAATGCCAAGGCAATTAGGGTCGGTCCAACTGTTGTTGGTTAAGTGCTGTGATTGTTGAAATCGCGTGCTAGACGCGACATTTGAAGGAGACGAAGGAGGGAGAGAGAGACAAGAATAGGGGAGAGGTATGCGTGTATACGTATATGTATCCGTTTATAATATGTATATGTGTATTTGTATGTCTGTCTGTATATAAATGTATATATATATCTGTATATGTATATAGTTTGCATGTGTCCGTATATTTATGTATATATATGTATTACATATTGTGTATATCGTTTGTATGCATATGTGTGTATGGTATGTACATAAAATGCAAAAACAAAGAGAAAAAAAAAATCAAGAAAAAGAAATGTTCAAAAATGTAGAAAATACAAAAAATATAAAATACAAAAAAAAATCCAAAAAAGAGAAAAAAAAAAAAAAAAAGAAAAGGAAAAAAAAAAATTTTGTGTATTGATTTGTTGTGCATCCATCATATTATTGTTGTGCATTATCATATCAGATTGCATATTGTATGTCTCATATCACATCCTTCATGCTTTTGCATTCACTATCACGCTTGCACTAGCTATTACATCTATCATGCATAGTTATAATTGTTACGTTGTTGCATCTCTAGGCTACAATCTATTCATATCACTTGCTCACAATTGTTCAAACATTTGGCTACAACATTTCTCCTTTACTTGGTTGAAACCCATTCCCTATTTCGTATTGAGGTACGACCTAGGTCTCGCTTGTTTGTTATGACCCTTTTCTCATTTACCTGGTTGAAACCCATCTCCTATTTCGTATTGAGGTACGATCTAACTCTCGATTAGGGAATCATTCAGGTCAGAGAAGAAAGTGAGAGAACGAGAAGGGGCCATGTCAAAAATGAAAAAGATTCAAGCTATAGTAGACTGAGTTTTGTAGCCCTTCGTCTCTGCTCAGCTTAGCTTTCTGCTCTACTCTAACTCGCAGGGCTCATTTAAGAAAAGGATAGAAGAAGAATAAGACAAAGGGGGAATACTGAGGCAATTAGGGTCGGTCCAACTGTTGTTGGTTAAGTGCTGTGATTGTTGAAATCGCATGCCAGACGTGACATTTGAAGGAGACGAAGGAGGGAGTGAGGGACAAGAATAGGGGAGAGGTACGCGTATATACGTATATGTATCCGTATATAATATGTATATGTGTATTTGTATGTCTGTCTATATATAAATGTATATATATATCCATATATGTATATAGTTTTTATGTATCCATATATTTATGTATATATATGTACTACGTATTGTGTATATCGTTTGTATGCATATGTGTATATGGTATGTACATAAAATGCAAAAACAAAGAGAAAAAAAAATCAAGAAAAAGAAATTTTCAAAAATGTAGAAAATACAAAAAAAATATATATATATATAAAAAATCCAAAAAAGAGAAAAAAAAAAAAAGAAAAGGAAAAAAATAATTTTTTGTGTATTCATTTGTTGTGCATCCATCATATTATTGTTATGCATTATCATATCACATTGCATATTGTATGTCTCATATCACATCCTTCATGTTTTTGCATTCACTATCATGCTTGTACTAGCTATTACATCTATCATGCATAGTTATAATTGTTACGTTGTCGCATCTCTATGTTACAATCTATTCATATCACTTGCTCACAATTGTTCAAACATTTGGCTACAACATTTCTCTTTTACTTAGTTGAAACCCATCCCCTATTTCGTATTGAGGTACGGCCTAAGTCTCGCTTGTTGGTTATGACCTTTTTCTTATTTACCTGGTTGAAACCCATCCCCCATTTCGTATTGAGGTACGGTCTAAGTCTCGCTTGTTGGTTAAAACCATTTTCCCGTTTACCTGGTTCAAACCCATTCCATATTTCATATTGAGGTACAATCTAAGTCTCGCTTGTTGGTTAAGACTCATTTCTCTTTTACCCTATTGAAACCAAACCCTTATTTCTTATTGAGGTACGGTCTAGGTCTTGCTTGTTGGTTAAGACTCATTTCTCCTTTACTCAATTGAAACCAATCTCATAATTTCGTATTGAGGTACGGTCTAGGTCTCGCTTGTTAGTTATTTCTTTTTTACCCAATTGAAGTCAATCCCCTAGTTCGTATTGAGATATGGTTTGGGTCTCGCTTGTTGATTAAAACCCTCTTTTCTCCTCTCATGTGAGTGTGTTTGGATTGTACCCTTTGTTATGCTTCATATCATTTGTATGAGGTTTGCCTCGTATATTACCTGTTGCATTGGATCACATAGATCATGAACTTTCAAAAAGAGAAAAAAAAACAAAAATGGCTTTGTGAAGCGTGTAAATCCAACTTTAATTGCATTAGCAAATCATTTGCATCTTGTCCCTGAACTACATTAGTTTAATTCTTTGCAAAGGGATACGTAGACAATTTTTGTGTTTAACCAATTGCATCTACATTTTGTTTGTTTGCCCAAACCTTACGGCCTTGTCAAAAGGGTCGTCTTCAGACTTTGACATTCACTTACGTCATGAAATGACTTCAAGCTCTGTCAAAGGGGGGCAACCGTAGACATCCCATTTTGACCAGCCTTAAGACTTGGGTGCTTTCTTTTGATTACCCGATGATGAAAATAAGAATTTGTTTTTCACAAAATCCTTAAGCTGTGTTTGGTTGGGGGATTTGGGGAAGGATATGGAAAGGGAAAGGGAAACTGTGTATGAAACTAGGTGAAATATATGTATATTTTATTTACATTTCACCTACATTTTCCATTTTCCTTTCCAAATCCCTTCTCAAATCTCCCAATCAAACACAATATCAGTAAAAAAAAAAGATAGAATTTGAGCTTTCTTCCTAACCTTAAACTTGTTTTGGCCAAGTGTTTAAGACGCGTCAGACAACTGGAGCAAAACTGGACTGAATTGGAGCAAAACAGACATTTTTTTCCCTGACTGGTTGACAGCTTGATCGTCCGGCCGGTCGACCGGCCAATCGACCACTTAGAGACAGTGTAGACCAGATTTTTGTTTGCTTGGGTGGGGTAGTTCATAACCCCATTTTCTGACCCATTTTTGCACCAAATGCATGTATACTCAGCCTTCATTGCCTAGTGCTTGATCTATTGAAGATAATGCTCCATTTTGGTACTCCATTAGCTCCATTATCTTCCCTAAATGCTCTATTAAGCTTCCACTTTGTCTTCCACCATCCCTCCGTTTGCATTGCCTATATAAGGAGAGCTCAAGTCTTGAATTTGAGAAGATGAATTTGAGAGAAGAAGTGTAGAGAGAATGATGAGTTTGAGAAGAGAAGATTAGAGGTTGAGAAAAAAGAGAAAATTTTGAAAAAAAAAGAGTTGTCTTGCCAAAATAGTGAAATTGTCTTAGCCTCCATATATCTCATCTTCCATTGCAAAACACCACTCAAGAAATTTATTGAAACCAAGTCCTAAAGCTTTGATCAAAGAGAGTAATCCGTGCCAAGTTCAAGAAACATGAAGAGTGATAATTTCCTATAAACATACTTGTCCGAAGCCACCATTCTAGCTCAAATTTCAAGCTTTTGAATTGAGGATTGAAAACATAATTCACAACCTTAAGGGGGATCCAAAGGAAGTTTGGAAATCAAGAAGTTGATCATTTCCTTAGAAATTGAATTTTCAATTTTTTTTCATTTTCTTGCATTTTCTTCGGTGATGTTCAAGACCTACATCTTCTATTTTCTTTTCATTTGAGAGTTTTGTGAGGTTTTTATTTTGTTGTAATATTTTCTTACTCTCTCTGTCATTCAATTTGTAATTATTTATTCAAGTGTTGTAATATATTTCCTGCCCCGCTTCTTTCTATCCCATTCTTTTACTTGCTTTCTTTATTTTGCTTTTCATCATATCCATGCTTTGCATCCATGTTTCATACATCTTGATTCAGCTAAATTTGCATTTATGGATTTAATTCTTATGTGATTATGTGTGTTACCTCATGTCATCTATTAGAAGCCGAATCTTTAGTTGCATCTCTTGAGTGAATTGCATTAGGATTTTGTATATAAGATTATGCATGTTTTATTAACTTTGTTTTGTAGCTGTTTATGGGATGTCAGCAAATATATAAGTTTTTATGTTTTAGCATCCTGCTTGTGTGTGTTTTCCTTACTATGTTTAGCATTATACCATTAGGCTATTTGCTTATTTGATATAACTCTATAAATGCCAGTGACTGGAGGTTGTGTCGCTTAATTTGGAATGATGTTAATTTTCATATTTATAAACTCAATTTTTTTTGAGTTATACATCTTTAAAACCCTTTCAAAATATATGAAATCAAGTTGTTCCATAATGAATGACATAGTTTTTACTTGTTTGCTTCATATAGTAATTTTTAGGATTTATTAATTAATCAGAGCATGGACATATAAAGTAAATTAAACTCATATCATGGTTTAGTAGAGGCTGATCTTTTGATCGGATGAGCGGGGTGCTTAATTAATGACCTTTCCATTTCATACCTAAGGTTTTGAATCGAGCTATCTTTAGTTACGACGAACTTGGCCTTGGCACGAGTCACGGGTTTCCTAATTTCCCAAAATATTAGGTGGCGACTCTAAGATCTGGTGATGCAGTCCATTTCTGGTAAAGGTTTTGTAATAAAATAGATTTTCTATAAAAGTTGTTGGATTTGGACTTTCATCTATGTTTCACATTGCACTCGTAAGACTAAATCTAAGAGATCAAGAGTCCGAACTATTTAACGCATGTGGGTACCCCCTAGGCATGTTACACCCCTCTTTCTCTCCTTTTTTTTTTTTTTTTTCAATAACTTGGAAGTTTTTGACTTTCCACCATTTTTCCTCATTTTGTGAGGTGTTTATCTTCTTTTTTGCCTTAACTCCGACCATGGCCTTCATCGTATTCACCGTTTCTCCTCCCCTTTGCTCCACTTTGACGTTGCCTCCATGTTCTGCACCTTCTATTCAGCCACCATCGCGTCTTGTTTGCCTCATTTTTTCGCCGGATCCACTGCCTCCCTCTACCAGATTTGCCGTCTTCACCTTGCTCCGCTACCTTCCACCGTCGGTCTATCACAGCCGCTGCCTAGTAGTTATAGGTTTTAGGGTTTTGTGTTTTTGGTTTTTGTTTGTTGGTGTGTTCGTAACTTACCCACACAGTTTAGATATAGCCTATGAATTTATCTTTGACTCATTCTAACGTCGAGCTCTTATGATTGATCTCTACTTTGCAGTATGAATGTTATGCTTTGATCTATCCATAGCTTATCTTTGGTGCTTCTTTTGGGGATTTCCTTTGTTTGCACAATGTTTTTCCTGAGTTGGATGTAAGCTTGTTGAGTATTTCCTTGTAAGTGCCGTTTGGTAATCTTTACTTTAATGGAAATTTATTTGATCAAGGGAAAAAAAAAAAAAAAACCTATCAATATGGCCAGGGTTGACTTTGGGGACAAGCCGAGCAAGCAGCCGCTTTGGGCCCTTAAAAATTGATTGAAAAAAGGCCTACAAAAAGTATCTATCACTTGTTCATAACAAAAGGCCTATTAAAAATAAATCAAAAAATTAATTGATGTGGTGAATTATTTGAAACTAATGGATGATTGTTTTTCAAATGTATGAATCATGTATAGAATAATATTGACTATAGTTATTAAAATTGATTCTACGAATGAAACTTTTCAAAATTGAAATTGATTAAATCTTATATTAAAGCCTCATTCGGCATGTTAAGATTTTAGCCTAAAATTCAAAGTGACGGAAAAAAAAAAAAGTTTAACATATATCCAAAAGTCAAAGATTCATTTCCACTCACTCTACTTTTTGCACATTTTTTTCATAAAAATTCAAAAAATTCTTCCAAACATATTAGTTTTTTTACCTTCTATTTTAGCTAAAAAATAAAAAAAATAGTAAAACTAGTCTGCTCCAAATGTACATTAAGTCAACTATGTAGAGAGAAAAATTAAATGGATTTGATTAACAAGTCGAATAAAACAAACTTCATTAGTAATTTTGCAACTAATGTTAAAATTGTCATGTTTAAGTGATACATTGTTAGAGTCTGTTCATTTTTTATTTAATACTTTAACTCGGATTATTTTGATCCTAATCTAAGTCTATATTTGAATAATAATCTTGAGGGGAATGTAAATGTGATTTTGGATTTCCATAATTTCAATATTTGAGGAGTCACTTTTTTTATAAAAGCACATCATGCAAGGAAAATGTTTTTGTGCCCGAATTCCCCCCCCCCGAATGCCCCGAGAGAGAGAGAGAGAGGAGCAGGTCGTCATCGGGATCTGTCCGATCGTCTCTGTCCGCCCCATCGCCGGCCGTCGCCTCCGCCGATCGTCCGATCGTCTCCGCCGGCCGTCGCCTCTGTCCGATCGTCGCAGGCCCGCCTCCATCGCCGCCTCCGCCCGCCCCCTGCCTCTTCCCCCTGCATTTTGCCCCCTGCATGGCCTCCGTCCCCCCTGCATGGCCTCCGTCCCCCCGCCCCGCCTCCGCCTCCAGCCCTAGTTTGTTGGCCCTCTCCCCCTCCCCTCCCCTCTCCCTTCTTCTCTTCTTATTCTCTTCTCTTCTTCCTCCTCCTTCTGTTTCTCTTCTTCTGAAATGGAAAAAAAAAAAAAAAAAACACGAAACGACGTCGTTTCGATGATTAGGGGCATTCGGGGGAAGAGGATTCGAGGTCCCAATCGCTGCTCATCATGCAAATCACAAGCTCATTCAAAACATGCAGTTTGTCTATCCGCAAGGCTAATAATTTGTGTTTTATACTCATCCATATGAAAGTTCAATATTTTAAATAAAATTTAAATTACTAACTAATTCAATTTTGCCAAAAAAATTCAAAATCGATTCATCAGCTTGTTTTGGAATTTTTTTAATTTTTTTATATGGATAGAAGGCCCCATGTTAAAAATTTACTTTGGAAATCAGAGTCAGCTTTGAACCTGGCCAAACTTGCTCAAGTTGTAGACCTTTCTTTGATGCAACTGTGCAATAATGAAAGTTAAAGTATGAAAATTAAACACATTAAAATAAGGAGATTTACACAGAAGTCCTATGATAATTAATAGTATTTTTTATCAAGTACTATTAAAAAAAGTCATTAATTATTAATTTTTCATGAAAATTTGAAAATTGTTACAAAAAATGTCACTAATTATAAATTTTAGTGATAGTTTAAAAAAATGGTCACTAATTTTCAATTTTCGGCGACTGTTTGAAAATTTATCACAGAAAACGTCACTAATTGTAAGTTTTAGCGACAATTTATAAAAATCATGATAAAAAAAAAATTAATAATTGTCAATTTTTAGTGACATGCATATAATTGTCACAATAAATTATTTTTAGCAATACTTTTATTAGAATTTATTTTCAATGTGACTTGATAAAAATTAAGTTAAACCATTATGATTTATTGGTAATTTACCCCTAAAATAGTAGGATAAATTACATTTTGTCTTTTTTTTATATTTGGTCACTTTTTTCACTTTGGCATTAAAGGTGTTTTTTTTATTTATTTTACACTTTAACTCTTCATATTTTCACAATTTACTCTTAAATCTAATTTCTATTCAAAATTAGACAGAAAATATCATAAAAACTATCACATAACATAAAAAAATATTATTATATTGGGATTTAAGTTTATGTCAGAGGTATGAGCTATATATAATAAAATATTTTATTACCACGTGACAGTTAATGTGCTATTTTTTATCTGATTTTTTTAATTTTATTTTTATATATAAATTAATTTTAGGAGTAAACTAACAAAATCTTGAAAAATGAAAAGTCAAAGGTAGGAAAAAAAAATATATATTTTAAAGGCCAAAATAAGAAAGTGATCAAACATTAAAAAAAAAAAAAAAAAAGAAGAAAAAAAAAGACAAAGTATAATTTATCTAAAATAATAAGATAGAACCAATACATAGGAAATAAATTTAATTTGAATAGCATTGCTAAGACCTTGGAGGAGGTTAGGATAAAATAGTCAATTAAAAGATAAAATTAATTAAAATATTAATATATATATTTTTAATCGGCAATTAAAATAGTTAATATTATAAAATATTATATTTAATTCATAATTATTTTATTTTTTTTCTCACAGTCATAAAATCAAGGGATATTTACCAATAAATCATATTTGACAAACAGTTTTACCGATTGGTCCTAAGGTTATTTCTATTGTTCTGATTAGTCTTATTAGTAGGGGAATATCTTACCAGTTGATCCTATTTCCTTTGTTTGGTAACATTGAGTGGTCAAATATATCATTCCTTGTGTGTGTCACGTGACATACATCATTCCAAGGCAAAAAACATAAAAAGTCTTAGTGTACTTTGTTGATATGTGGCACTCACCGATTACCCTCATAAAGAGTCTTAGTGTACTTTGTTGATGTGTGGCACCCACCGATCACCGTCATAAAGACACGTGCCAAACACTGTGTGTCACGTGACATACATTATTTCAAGGCAAAAAGTATAAAGAGCCTTAGTGCACTTTGTTGATGTGTGGCACCCACCGATCACCCTCAATGTGACACGTGCCGAACACAAATTTCGAAAACACAAACATGAGGTTGTGCGACACCACACCATCACCTATTCAAGCGTTCAGAAAAATATGTAGTGATATTTACGTCATTGAGCAATAAAAAGGACCAAATAGATCAAAAGAAAAAAAGTTGGGACTAAATGGAGCACAATTTCAACATTTAGGATTTATTGATAACTTTCCCTAAAATCAATTACAAAAAAATTAATTAACTTCTCAAACATAACTACATTAACCAAGTTAAAATAATCAAAAATCCAACGAAAATAGCCAATTCGTCATACAAAGCCCAAAAAGAAAAGAAAAGAAAAGAAAAAAATGGTTTTGTTTACGACAATACTTCCACGTCATCGATCCGTGTATTCCCATGGATAAAACACAACCCTTAGATTCTCACCATTA